>VZDJ01000600.1:10946-33321 GCA_008694505.1 Cyanoderma ruficeps
CACATTCTATGGTGGTGCTCCTGCATTCTTTCTCTGTGGACAAATCTTTCTCTCACACTCGTTAAAAGCCGCTGCCAGAGGGAAAGGGGTCCAGGCTCCCTTACAAATACCTGATTTATACCCGAGTCCTGGGTCAAGGGTCCCAAATTCCTTGCCTCACCACCATCTAGTTGCACACCCGTACCCATTAGATCCCAGACCCGAAGCAGCCAGGCTGTGTAAGCCTCACGTCCCAGTTGTACAATATCTTTTTGTAGATTACGGAGACTTTCATACGACAGGGACTCAGTGATGATCTGAATGTGTGATTCCTCTGCAGCTTGTGAGGGCCCTCCTCTGTTCTAATTGTTCTTGCAAAGCTTTTACCAAATTTTGCAGGGAATCTATTACTGCTTTTTCTTCATTTACCCGTTTAAAACGGGTTTCTATGGCTGCCGAAAGACAGGCCCCCAAAACTGAGCAAAGAATGGTTTTATTTCTGCCCAGTTTATATCTAGCATCATGTTGCAAAGAGTATATTCTATCTACAGTGTTCTCAAAATTGAATCAATTATTCTGTGCCCATCCTTCTCCAGCTGGAGAAGGTCTAGCATCATGTTTTGCTAACAGAGCATAAAATGCAGTTCTATCTTTTTCAGTCATTTTTCAGTGAAGGGACCAAAACCACTCTCAGGGAGGTATTCTTAAATGTACACAAAATGCACAGCTAAAACTGTTTTTCCCTTCGCTTCCCTGGAATGGGTGAGGAGACCAAAACTGCTTGGGAGGTACTCCTTTACTGCAAATAGTTGTTTCCTCAACTACACCAAGCAGCTCAAATCACACAAAACAAACTACAAAGTCCCATCTTTTGCACAATGAGATCTTCTGTGAAATCCTGACGACAGGGAATGCTATTCGCCTGGGTGTATACAGTTTGCGGGAATTTTCCCTCACCCCCCCCTTGCTTTCTAACAGCGCTCACCAAAGTGGCATGCTAGGTGTGGCTGAGACGAGAGTCCTTCCCCTTTTACAAACTATATAAAACCCACAACTCCTCTGTCTCAAGATCCTGTCCGTGATGCCAATTTAATGTCAGGGTCCGCAAACATATGCGGCAAACCTGATGGTCCATTTTAAGGATCTCAGAGCGCAAAAGACACAGCGGGGGACAACTCAGTTTACTCAATCAAAAATGCACCTTTATTTAGTGCCAACAAATGCGATAGTAGTGGTGAGAGAAATAAAGAATAGTAAGAAAGATAGAAAAGAGGGGAAGGGGATTATAACTACCAACATGGAGGGACGAGTCCTCAAGGCCTAGAGATGCCTGTAGACGCGATCTTCTCCAGTGGGGTGTACACAAAAGTGAGAGGGGGGTCTCCAGAGTTTTTATAGGTTTATCAAGGCGGGAACCAAAGCAAGGGGAACAAAGCCAAAATGGGAACCACCCGTGTTGAGGTTGGGTGCTCAGGAACAAGCTGCAAACCGTACCTCTAGTACGGATACACCGGTTCGGACATGCAGGCTTGGCTCAGTCCAGTGTGACCAGTTCCATTGTTCTTGCCCTTCGTTCCCATGGGGATGCATACCAGTCCTCCGAGACTTGGCAAACGTTCCGCCTCAACCAGGCCAGGGGCTCCCTTCAGAGTCTGGGGTCTCAGTCCTCAATCTTGGAGACAGTCATGAGGCATATCACATCCTTGGACAGCCTCTGACAGATGTGTGGCAGGTAGATTACATTGGTCCCTTCAAGCAATCAGGAGGTAAACATTTTGTATTAGTAGGAGTTGAGATTACATCTGGATTAGTTCAAGCTGAGGCCTTTAAAAGGGCTACAAGGGAAAACACTGTTAAAGCATTGCAGATATGGTTTGGAAATTTCCCAAAACCACAGGAAATCCAGTCTGATAATGGGTCCCACTTTACTGCTAAAGTGGTAGAGGAATGGGCAACACGTGAAGGAATAAAATGGACTTTTCACACTCCTTATTACCCTCAAGCTAATGGAATTGTAGAAAGAACCAATTGTCTTCTAAAAACACTTCTGAAACCACAGGAGGGAGGCTGGAATGGCCAGTTGCATAAATTTGTGCAAAGTGTAAATGAAAGATGGGGGGTGAATGGGTGTCCAAAAATTAATGCCTTTTGCCTGAATTCTCTGAGCTTAATTGCCTCACGAAGGGGACCAAATGATCCCAAGAATCCAGCTCATTACCTGGGACAACCTGTTTTGGTAGACCTCCCTACGGTGGGAGAGGTACCACTTGTGTTGAAAACTTCTCTGAATAAATTTGCATGGATAGCATCTGATGCCTTAGGAAAAGAACATCGGATAATTACCCTCTGGATAATTCCATCATTTTAATGTCCTGCCCCCAGGTGGCAGATTTTACTGTGTTTGCTATTACAGGAGAACTCCGAGGGACACTTCAAGTGACGTGAAAACCAGATAACCATGTTAACAATATTAATACTTCTCTGCATCCTGCCATACTCCCATGGCCAAGATCCGGCTGAGTGGCCGTAGTCTGAAGCCACCGTCAGATACACCAGTGCTCAAGGATCCTACCCTGGAAGTCGTTGCCCAAACCTAGTTACCGTAGTACTGCATGACTCAGAGGTATACCGTTGAAATGAGTGGGGTTGGGACCGAAAAGACTGGGCCAGAACGTTGACTGGGACAATTGGTGAGGAAATCAAGGTAGGATGCAGAAAAGTAGAAGGACTTTCCCATGAGAAAGCTATCACCATTGCAATAACTGGAAAACTTTTAGAACCAGACATAACAAGCAGTTTGCACCCCAACATTACAGCAGAACTTTGTCCCACCACAATGTGGAAATGCAAAAAGCATGTTCCCCTCATACTGTGTTGTTGCCAGAAGAATGTTGGAAATTATACACTAGACCCTAGCACTAACAATGTTGAGATTACTAAGCTTTGTAAGGATGAATCTACTGACTGCTGGTACAACTTTACTTTAACCAAATCATCCTATGTGACATGTAATTGGCAAAATGACCTGGCAGATCAGTCAGGTTTGAAAGGTTTGATTTATAAGTTTAAAATCAATGCTGTGGCAAGACCCATGTTGATAGTAGTGATCATACACCCTGGTGTGCAAACTCCCCTAGTGTTGAACAGCAAAGATAATATTTTTCCTCCCTTTACGGTAACACAAGGTGATGATATTGCAATTTGATGTGAATTGATTGTTGGATCCCTTATTGAACCCATACACAGTTCTGTCATAGGACCTCATGCCCGAGTTTTACACTGTGAGACTCAAAACCGAAATTGTTGGTTGAATTTGACCGATGTACAATTTTTCCACAAAGTGGTATGTGGTGAAAACCATACTAAGTACTGGGGAGAACTTGATGTTCATGTAGTAAAGCCTACATCGCCCACTACCCAACCACCAGTTATGCTAAGGCCAAAGATTTTTGAAATTGGACCATATATAATCAGGAGAACTGGAAAACAACAAATATTGTTTAACCCCGCGTGGTCTCTAAAAAAGGTCAAATTACTGATGCAGAATAATGTTTCAGAAATCCAGCCAACCTGTTCCCCTTTCTTGCAAACTTCTTTTCAGGGGTGGAACACCTGGCTGCGGAAACGGAATCCTACTAAGAAAAGAATGGCAAGAGACATAACCGGTGCTGTAGGGACAGGATTGGGAATCCTAAATAGCATTGATTCTGAGGTATTGCTGAATAAGTTAGCTGCCACCACAACGGATTTGACAAAATTACAACAACCCCTGCAGTCCTCTTTGTCTGCTTTGGCGACGCAACAGTGGTTGTTATCCAACATATTATCAAATTGGGAAAGGGTAAATGTGAATGATCACAAAATGATAATTGATGCGCTTGGTGTTAGTCAAAACATCTCTGGCCCTTAGCTGCATCCAGGCACAGCTTTGGATGCAGACGGTTGTTGCCTCAATCATAAGGGAAGGTGAGGAAGGCATTTTTCCTACTGAAATTCAGAAAATAATTTGGGACAATGCAAATGATTTTGAAAGGGAATTCCAATCCTGATGGAAATTGGTGAACTTTACCTATAACCCCAATACCAACACAGTCACAGCTTTTGTGTTAACAACAGCTTTTGTGTTAACAATAAGCAATGCTTCAGTGCATTTGATATTCCCTATCATCGCATTAGGAATTAATCAGGATGGAGCTATTCTCTATCCTACCGAGCATAGAGAATGGGCCCATCAAATTGGTGAGAAACGGGAAACTGTCAATTTAGAATCTTGTGTTGTTAGGGAGCAACAAGGTTTTATTTGTGAAAGTAATGCAATCATAGCCCAAGACATTTGTTTGGACACAGAGCAAAATATTTGTCATTTTGAAGTACATCCTAATGTTATAAATATGGTGACTCGGATCTCTTAATCAAAATCAGAGCTTTATTTTCTACAAATTAAATTGATTATATAGAGATCGTAAATACAAAACAAGCAAAATAATATAACGAAAATCAGCCAAATTACAATGGAACTAGCAAGGATTCCCGCCACAGCAGAGTTTAAGTCCGATAGAGACTGGGAGGCAGATATCAGACCAGCCCGCGCTGAGTCCGCGATCATCTGCTCCGACATGCCGTTCCCGGGGTCCCATCTTTATACAGTTTATTTTTCCCCGGGCCAGGCTTTTCCTCGGAGATGGCTTTCCCATTCAATTTCTGATTTCACCTCCGCCGAATCTGAATAGAGTTTCTGGGATTAGCTCAACCCGCTTTCAGTTGTAGAGAGGGTCTCCGTCCCCAGACGCCCCTTTGTGGATTCTGGGGTCTCCCCCTGAATAGGGGTACTTTTGGTTGTCTGGGACAGGGGATGGACATGTCCCCTCTGGACAATGTGATGTGGATTCGGTGGCTGGAAGCTAAGGGGGTTGAGTCTGCTCGGCCTTTTTACTTGTTGATGGAGTCGTGCATTCCTCGCGTATCTTCTCCGGTGTCTCTTCCGTGGTTGCTGGCAACTGCAGGATTTCATTTCTCACCCCCCCCAAATCAATATGTACTACATTTTTATAACAACCCCTCCCCCTTCTAAGAAACCCATATTGATGGGGGGGTACCCCTTTATTTACAATATATACATCTTATTCATCATCCCACTGATCCGAGTCCTCCTCCCCGGCAATTCCCCTGAACCTAGTTTCTTGTTCAAACCGGTCCAGGATTCTAGCGGCTTTGTTTCCCTTCTTTGAAGGGGTCAGGGACGGGTTGGGAAAATGCTGTTCCCTTTCCCCCTTAAATTTTGAGTATCTGCATGTCCTTTTCCCTTGCATGCATGAGCACACCTTTTTTAACAAAAATCCCAATCCTAGCGCGCTCAGAGTCCCAACGGCCACTTGTATCCACCACTTTTTCCTCCAAAAGACATGGCCCTCCCATGCTGCATTCCACTTCTGCCTAGAGGAATGAGTCATTTGCCTAATCTCTGCGGCCAAATGATTGATTGCCTGAGTGTAATCCCTAGCATCAAGATTACACTCTGTCTTATTTATTACTTGGCAGACTCCCTCTTGTTTTCCCAATATGTGGTCCATAGCCATTCTGTTTTGGCGTACCTGGTTTTTCAGGTGAGTATGCTGCTCGGACAGCATCTCTAAAATACTCACTGTGTGATTCAACATTTTTTCCATGAAAACCTGGAGCCGAATAACAAAGGAACTTTGGGAGGTGATAGGCCAGCCCAGCTCCTGTTACTGGGCCATCAGGGAACTAAAGTGGTTTTCTAAAGCACTCAATCGGTGTTGCTCCAATTTGGCCTCGGGGTCCAGACCTTCCTTTATTCTGGGAAAAGCAAAAGGTTCTCGAATATTGCAAGCAAACCCTTTCATCCCCGTCCTCAAGCAAATCTAAAATAATCGTTTCCATTCCTCTGGGGGAGCCTTCATACTTAATGTTTTTCCCTACCCAGTACAGTTTTTCGCCCATGGCGCACATTTCTAGGTTCTCCTCATCATAGCAAGCATCGTTTACCTGATGATATCCTACAAACACCGAGGTTGGTTTCCCTCCGCTCCACACTGTCTGATTACACTTGGTGCAAGCGGGGATCTGAGGAACCTCGTCCTGTCCCATTTGAGAGGAGTGAGCCCCACCTTCCCTGTCTCTGAGGGTTGCTCTTATTTCGAGACAAATCATTTCTCCTTTGTTATTACAAATTTGATACCAAATTCCTTTGTCGAAACACCGACCCTGGGGTTCCAAGCAGTCCAGCGGGGGCTTTCCAGTACGGGTCTGCCTCGTATGAATGAATATCATACACGATCGGCATTCCTCATTGGGGAGGCGTGGCTCAGAGGGAGAGCCCCTCGCCACTTCACCGATCATTAGGCCCAGGACTAGCAGGACTATCCCTTGGGACATCCCTCTGCCTAGGCCTTCGCCCGTGGGGGGGAGGGACCCTACGGTGGGCTTGCAGTTCTTCTCGGCAGCAAGGAAATTCTCCCGGGATGCCTTCTGTCCGGACCGCAAACCTTCGCTTAAAGGCGCCCCTGACTGGGTCTGCCATGCACGGAACCCTGGTGTTTTTCCGACACTCTTTTTGCAATATCCTGGCTTTCGAATGGAATTTGCCATGGATACCGAGATCCAGGAGTACTGCCCACTCATATGACCCCCTTTTTACCAGTCCCAATTGATCAGCAAGGCACAGGGCTAGGTTGGTGAGTTTCAACTCCTCTTGATAGCACTTATAGCAGTAACTATCAGGTCTCTCCCCACCCCGACAATGGACCACCCAAATCTGATGGCAAAACACACACTCAAAGTGCACAAAGGGGAAACAATTGCACTCGGGGATTTCACAACTTATCCGTTCTAAACCATTCATCGGCGCCGAAGCTTAAGCTGCAAATCGCCCGGAGCCGATGTTACAGTCCATTCAAGCTTCTTCTCCTTGGATTGGATCTTTTTCACCTGGGATGCGTGAGTCCACCCTTTCTCCGCCGTTCGGATGGCCGTATCTGTGGTGAGCAAAACAAGGAAAGGGCCTTCCCAATGAGGGGACAAGAGAACTTCCTTCCAAGTTCGGACAAGAACTTCGTCCCTGGGGCTGATATTGTGGATTGGGAATCCCAGAGACGGGTTTTGTGTGGCCACCCCCTGAGATTGGAGATCCTGGAGATGCTTATTCAAAGCTACCAGGTAGGGTTGGATCTGCCCTTTCTCCACCCCAGGGTGCCTCACTGGCATACCGTGTTGGTAGGGCATGCCATATAACATTTCAAATGGCGAAATTCCCGTTTCGGCATGTGGCTGAGTTCGGATATTTAGCAGTGCTAAGGGAAGACACTTCAGCCAAGACAATTTTGTTTCCATCATTAATTTTGCCAATTGTGATTTTAAGGTTTGGTTCATTCGTTCCACTTGCCCAGAGCTTTGGGGGTGCCAGGGGGTATGGAAGTCCCACCTGATTCCTAGAGCCTCAGCGGTTAATTTTACAATTTTCGAGATGAAGTGAGTGCCTTGATCTGAGTCAATGTGTTGTATTACTCCGAATCGCGGCACTAGTTCCTCCAACAAGATTTTGGATACAGTATGGGCGTTTGCCCGGGCACAGGGGAAAGCTTCCACCCACCGTGTCAGCTTATCCACTATAACTAGTAGATATTTGTACCTCCCTGCCTTCGGCAATTCGGTGAAGTCCACTTGTATCCTTTCAAAGGGTCGATATGCCAGAGGCCGACCACTAAGAAGGACCTGTCTGGACTTAGCCCGTTTTACCTTCTGGCAGGTGAGGCACCCCTGTACCTCCCGGTTTGCCAATTCGTAAATGCCTTTACAACCGAAAAACCTCAGAAAGTGCTCCGCCAATGCTCTGGAACCCCAATGGGTGTGCTGATGCAACCTTTTCACGATTTTCCGAGTGAATTCCTGGGGTAACAGTTTCCTCCCATCAGGTAACTTCCATTTTCCCCCATCCAGGCTACCTCCAATTCTCTTAAACCCTTCTATTTCCTCCGCCATGGGTTGTGGCACATACTTCTGGGTTTCTCCATCCCCCACTTCAGGGGTGCTGATTGTCATGAATGCAGCCCTTTTTGCCTCAACATCCGCCCTCTGATTTCCCTGGATTCTGAACTGTTTCCCTTTCTGGTGACTTTTAATATGGACCACCGAGATCCCCTCAGGTTCTCGGATGGCTTCCAGAATCCGCTTTATAATTTCCCCGTGCACCAGACATTTCCCTCGGGAGCTGATCAGCCCCCTTTCTTCCCAAATTTTCCCAAAAGTATGCACCACACCGAAGGCGTATTTGGAGTCAGTAAACACGGTTCCCCTTTTCCCTTTTAGTCGCTCCAGCGCTCTGAGGATGGCATAGAGTTCACAAGCCTGGGCAGACCAGCTAGGGCTGAGGGGTCCGGACTCCATTACAGGTCCCGACTTCCCATCTATGATCGCGTATCCCGATTTCCTCTTTCCTCCTATCACTCTGGAAGATCTGTCCACAAACCATTTTTCTCCCCCTTCCAGCTCTTCTTCCTCTAAGTCAGACCTGATCTTTGTTTGGAGTTCTATGAATTCTAAGCAACTGTGTACAATTTTCCCCGGGGCTTTTCCAAAAAGAAACTGGGCCGGGTTCAGCGCGTGGATGACGTGGAGCTCCAATTCTGGGGAGTGTATTAATATGGCCTCATATTTTAGGAGTCTGGCATCAGTGAGCCATTTTTCCGCCTTCTGCTGGAGAATTCCCCTCACATCATGTGGGGAGTATACCACCAGGGGGGCCCCAAAAGTTACTTTTCGGGCCTCCTCCACCAATAAGGCTACTGCCACAATGGCTTGGAGGCAAGTGGGCCACCCCCTGCTGACTGGATCTAATAATTTAGAGACATATCCTACTGGTTTTCTGTTGCCCGCCCAATCCTGTGTGAGAATTCCGTTGGCTGTGCGCTCATTCACATTAACAAATAACTGGAAAGGTCTCCTTACGTCGGGGAGACTGAGCACGGGGGCTGAGATTAACACGTTCTTCAGCTCTTGGAATTCCTTATCATCATTTTGGTCCCACTTGAGTTTAGCTGTAGTCAATTTTTCATACAAAAATTTTACCTTGTTGCTATACCCATCTATCCACTGTCTACAATACCCAAATAGACCTAGGATCTGTCTTACCTCCCGCTTGGATCGAGGAGGAGGTAGAGCCAAAATGCCAGCCACGCGTTCCGGGTCTAGTTTCTTTTTGCCCTCTGTGAGCCAGTGCCCCAGATATTTCACCTCAGGTTCGGTGAATTGGAGTTTCGATTTCGAAACTTTCAGTCCCTTGTCTCCCAAGAAATTTAGCAACTCAATAGTACATTCCCTCACACCCGCTTCTGTGGAGCCTGCTACCAACAAATCATCTACATACTGCAGCAGCTTTGTTCCTTCTTTGGGGGTGAATTGACTCAACAACTGCTCCAGGGCCTGCCCGAATAGATTGGGTGAATCAACAAAGCCCTGAGGAAGAGTTGTCCACCGGAGCTGTTGGCTCCTGTGGGTTACGGGATCTGTCCATTGAAAGGCAAAGAAGTCTCAGCTTTCCCTGGCCAGAGGGCACGTCCAGAACTCATCCTTCAAGTCAATAACACTATACCAGGTATCCGTAGGGGCAAGGCGGTTGAGGAGGGTATAGGGGTTTGCTACCACCGGGAACTTTGTCCGTGTTCGAGAATTTACAGCTCGGAGGTCTTGCACCAATCTATAGCGTCCATCAGGCTTTTTAATTGCCAGTATGGGAGTATTGTGGCTAGACATGCATGGTTCCAGCGTTCCCTTTTGTAACAAATCATCTATAATGGGCTTCAACCCCCTCCTCCCTTCCAAAGGTATAGGATATTGTTTTATCCGGATTGGACAGTGGGGATCTTCTATTTCCACCCGAATCGGGTCGATGTCCAATTTTCCCGCGTCCCCTGGGCCATGCCAGACCTTTGCATCTATGTTTTCCTCATCTTGGACAGTCAGCTTATACAAGCTTACTATTAACTGTGAGTCCTGAACTATCAGATTGATTCCTAAAGCAACGATCAAATCTCTCCCTAGAAGGTTGTATTCTGCTTCTTCTTCTTCTAAGAGCAAATCCCCCACACAAATTTTAGTCTCAGATTCTACCTCGACATTTTTGATGATTGGTGCCTTGAAGGGAATTCCCTTTGCTCCTACTACCAGTATAGACTCCCTGCTTTTACTGCACCCTGGTGGCAGCCTCTGTACAGTTGATCTTTCTGCACCCGTGTCCACGAGAAAAGTAATTTTCTTGCCTTGAGGACCTATTTTGAGGGTTAGCAAGGGCTCTTTAGATGTTCTGGTCCCCAAAAGAAAAAGCCCCTGACACCTCTAATCTTCCTTGAAAACCTGCTCATCCTTTATTCTCTTAATGCAATCCTTTTTGAAATGGCCCTTCTTTTTGCAGTAAAAGCATTCAATGTCCTCTCTCGTTCTTGGAGAGGCCCTATCGGCCGCCGCCTGATTTTTCCCTTGTCCTGCCCTGGTCTGATTTGCCCTTCCCTTGCCTGGGTTCTGATCCTGTCTTTGGGCTTCTCGGACCGCCGCCACCATCACTCGGGCATGGCTCCTATTCCTCTCATCTTCCCTTCTCATGTAAACCTTCTGAGCCTCCCTCAAGAGCTCCTGCAATTCCTTCTCCTGCCAATTCTCCATTTTCTCCAGCTTCCTCCTGATATCTTCCCAAGATTTGGCTACAAACTGGGTTTTGAGCAGCACTTCCCCCACCGGAGAATCCGGGTCGGTTCCCGAATAGGCCTGCAGACCCCTCCTCAATCTCTCCACCCACTCACTCGGGGACTCATCTCTTTTCTGGCATTCCCCCAAGATCTTACTAATATTTTGACCCCGTGGAACCGCCTCGCAGACGCCCTGAATGATCATATTCCGGAGATCCATCATGCTCCGTCTGCTGTCCCCGCTCTGCGGATTCCACCCCGGGTCCACATTCGGCCACTTCTGTTCACCCCTTTCCCCTTGGGGGTTTCTCCATTCCCATTCCCGGATCCCTGCTTTTCTGACCATGTCCCTTTCCACGGTATTAAAGAGGGACCTCATGATCAAACATAAATCTTCATAGTTATAGATGCTGGTCCCCAAGAATTCATCTAGCCTATCCGCGACTCCCAAAGGATCGTCCATTAATTTCCCCATTTCTTTCTTAAATGCCCTTACATCTGAGGTGTTGATTGGGACATTTACAAACCCTATCACCCCCATTGCCATGGGTACCTCTCTGAGGGGATACAGGGAGGAAGAGCCCTCCTCGCTCTCCTCCTTTCTGACCCTATGCCTTGTCATGGGTGGGGAGAAGGACACCTTTTCCTGGGGAGCTGTTTTTCCTGCTCTTTTCTCAGGCTCTGGGAACCCTGATTCTTGCAAGTACGCCCTGCTTTCGTCGGGCACGGGAGCGGCAGGCCGTGAGGCTGCCGTCCCTTCAGGAGGGGGAGGGGGTGCCCATTCCTGTGGCCACGGC
The DNA here is from genome assembly GCA_008694505.1 of Cyanoderma ruficeps. NCBI lineage: Eukaryota > Metazoa > Chordata > Aves > Passeriformes > Timaliidae > Cyanoderma > Cyanoderma ruficeps. The sequence continues at coordinate 22,420 of VZDJ01000600.1, forward strand.
GGGGCGGTCGCCCCCTGGTGAGGAAACGATGTTCCTCTTGCCACGGCTCCAGGCTGGACTGGGGGAGGAAGGTTATCCAATGGCTCCCACTGGTCCCTTTGCCCCCCCGCTCCTGCCTATGCCTTCACTGGATACAAACTTGCCCTGGGCTCCCACACTTTGGCATATAGTTTTTCTTCCCAATCATATGGTTTCTCCTTTGCCACGAACCGATTCAGGGCCTTTCCTACCCACGGTTCAAAAGTCCCGAACACTGGCCAAACCACATGATGTCAGATTTCCTTCCCTCCCCACACTTCGGTACAATAATGCACCATTTTTTTCTTTGGACAGTTTCCTCCTCTGAGGACAATCCGCCCAATTTTCCAGCATCCACCCCAAAGGACTTTCCCTGGGGATTTTTAGGACCTCCTCCTGCCCTGCTCCTGAGGGCGTGCTGTTTTCCTGTCCCATGCTGACCTGACTCCTTTACCTGTTTTGGCTGCACTCGGCTCCCGTACCTCCGGGACCGATGCTACTTACCGGCTGGCCGGCTCCTTCTCGGCGCTAACTTCAGCGAGCTGCTCTGGAGTGTTCTCCGAAAAGGCCCCTGCCGACCCGCTCGATAAGTCCCTGGGCTACCCTAGCCCTTGGACTAAGAGGCTTACCAGTCTCAAAGTCGAAAAAGACGTACCCTTTCCTCTTAGCCCCCCGTGGTCGACCCCCTGGACCCCCTTGGCCCAGAAGTTACCGGGTGTAAAGAGTGTCTCCCAGACGTCTCGCGTTTCCCTCTCAACCGACCACGTCCCTCGCGGGATCGTGGAACTGCGATTTTGGGGTCCACATTCGGATCGTGGAATGCTCCACGTCTCAAACACACGTCCAACCACACCTCACTCAACCACGGCTACTCACAGCTCCTTTTCCCCATGGGTTCTTCGTGCATGTAGAATTTTCCGAGTGAAAAAATTTCAGCGGTTCAGGTCAGTCCCCAACTGCCTGCGAGTTCACCCTTATGGGCTCGAGCCCTCTTCCCTGCTGTGTCTTTTTTTTAGTAAAAAATTCTGTTCTATAGTCGGTCCCCCGAGAGATCCCTCTGCACTGCCGGGCCGCTTAAACCAGAGGGGCGCCCCCCGGGCAGCGTGGGATTCTCGTGAAAAAATCACGACTATATCACTTCGGGGTGTCACCAAGTCTGTTATAAATATGGTGACTCGGATCTCTTAATCAAAATCAGAGCTTTATTTTCTACAAATTAAATTGATTATATAGAGATCGTAAATACAAAACAAGCAAAATAATATAACGAAAATCAGCCAAATTACAATGGAACCAGCAAGGATTCCCGCCACAGCAGAGTTTAAGTCCGATCGAGACTGGGAGGCAGATATCAGACCAGCCCGCGCTGAGTCCGCGATCATCTGCTCCGACATGCCGTTCCCGGGGTCCCATCTTTATACAGTTTATTTTTCCCTGGGCCAGGCTTTTCCTTGGAGATGGCTTTCCCATTCAATTTCTGATTTCACCTCCGCCGAATCTGAATAGAGTTTCTGGGATTAGCTCAACCCACTTCCAATTGTAGAGAGGGTCTCCATCCCCAGACGCCCCTTTGTGGATTCCGGGGTCTCCCCCTGAATAGGGGTACTTTTGGTTGTCTGGGACAGAGGATGAACATGTCCCCTCTGGACAATGTGATGTGGATTCGGTGGCTGGAAGCTGAGGGGGTTGAGTCTGCTCGGCCTTTTTACTTGTTGATGGAGTCGTGCATTCCTTGCGTATCTTCTCCGGTGTCTCTTCCGTGGTTGCTGGCAGCTGCAGGATTTCATTTCTCACCCCCCCCCCAATCAATATGTACTACATTTTTATAACACTAACAAAGCTCCTGAAACAGTGCTTGTGTATATAGGCAATGGATGTGTTTGTGTAAGGACTGCTTGTGATGTAGTGTTTGTGGAAGATATAGCAGTGAATCTTAAGAATCACTCAAATTTTTGTGTTTGTAATTTTACCACAATTATAGGATGTGACTTTTCTTACAAAGTCCCAGTTACGTCCTATCACCTTTTACAATCCAATTTTACACTGTGCATCAGATAATGCCTGCCCCTATTGGAATGAATTTAACTTTAATTAAGCAATTGTTGCTTCCCCAGGACTTAATTGAAATTTTGGAAAAGATCAAGAAAAATGGACAGAAAACTTTGGTGACAGTCCATTGTGACGTGAAGGAGATACATCATGTTTTAGAAAGGGCAAATAAGGATGCCAAACGCAGGTGGTGGGACACCCTTTTTGGGTGGTCACCTACTGCTACAGGTGTCCTGAACAAAGTGTGTCATCCTGTTGTTGTTCTTTTGATTTTGGTTGTGATTGGTTTTGTTTTGTTGGCCATTTTATACATCCTAAATTGGAAAATGATGAAGCAGTTGACACACTTGGCATCTATAATGAATGCACACAATCTAGTCAATACCCCTGTCCTAGTTTAAAAAAAAATGAGTTTTTCAAAAAACTGAAATCAAACCAATCAGTAGCCAAGTTTAAATGTTGGCACCTTCGGTAGCCACTGAGAGTTTGAACACGCCTCTGAGGATACAGGGAGTTGAAAGCAAAAACTCCCAAACGCACTTCCTCTTTCCTGGCTCTGCTTTGAGCAGAGGAACATTTTTTCTCCTCTCCCCTGCTCAACGTAGCAGGCTGGGCGGGGAGGGGAGCCAAGTAAGCCTCTAATAAAGTAAGCCCAGGCCCCAAGGGGAAAAAAAACAAAAAACAAGACGGGAGCTAAATCAGCCCCATCCAAAATAAAAAAGTAAAGAACTTCAAAAGTGCCTTGATCCCCCCATCCCTATCCCTGTTCCCTCCCACCCAGCCCCCCCTCGGCTTGTCTCTTTCCCCCCCAGGAAGAAAGTGCCAAGCTGCAAGCAGTGTGTGTGGGAGTGCCGGAGCCTGCCTAAGCCTGTGACCTTTGTAAAAAACAAAAACTTTTAACTCTTTCTAAAACAAAAAAAACCTGTTCCCTGACACTAATTTCTCATAACTAGTAGTTTCAAAAAAAACCCCAAAAAACCTAAACCCAAAATAATAAAAAAAAATTAAAAAATCTCCCCCAATTACCAAAAATGAAAAGGAGTGGCCTTTAAATTAAACTTCTCTTGCATAATTTAGCCATAAACAAACCCTAACTCTTCCAAATATAAATAAAACTGTATTTTAAATAAATGTTTTTTAGTTCAAAGCCAAAAATTTGTAGCCTGTTCTTAAAACCCTCAGCCCCAAAAATAAATTTAAAAAAACCTGCTAATCCCAATAAAAAAACCCCCTAGTTTTTAATACTTAACCAAACATCCTTAAAAAACCCTATCTAGTTTTAATCCATAAACAATAATAAAAACACTAAACATAAAAAAGTCACCCGAATAAAATTCTCCAAATAATACCATAAATAACATAAAAACACAAAAAAATAAACCTGTGTTTCCTGTAGAGTCTGTAGTATGAGAGAGACTCCTCTCTAAATAAATAAATTAAAAATTGTGTTTTTAAAAAATAATAGCTTAAATTAAGAACCCAAAGTTGTAAAAAATTTAAACAAGTAAATAAAAGTATGTGCTAGTGTCAACTATTAAGCATGTAAAAAATAAAAATTAAAAAAAAGTTCTAAGAAGTTTTCTTTTCTGCTTTTAAATAATTAAGTTTTCTTTTTGTGTCTATTGTCTATTATTATATAAATTAATAAAATTTTTTTTCCTATTTCAAGTTAAGTCTGCTCTGCTCTGTTCTTAACCACATCTCACAGTAGTTTATTAAAAAAAAATACACTCATGGGTGCACTGGCATTTGACCAGCGCTAACCCATGACAACCCCTTTTGCAAAAGACACCCCTAAAGTTATTGACACAAGACGTACTACCCAAAAAACAAAAATTAGGCCTGCAAGAGCAAATTAATTTGAAATTGTTTGTTGTTTTATTAATATTGTAATTAAAAAATAAGGTTTTGTTTGAAAGTTATTATAACTTTAAGGAATTTTGGGATTTGTTTTGACTACTTGAAGAAACATGTATTGATTGTATTTAATTACTTTTAAAGAAAAAATGTTTTATTGTATTTTGTCAATTATTTTTGATTTTTGTGATTATTTTGAAAATCCTTCTAATTAATATTGATTGAGCTTGTTTTCCTTTTATTTCCTTTTCTTATTTTTCCTTTTTCTCTCTCNGAGGATCTCTCTTTCTCTCTCTCTCTCTCTCTCTCACTCTCTACTGTCTTTGTTTTCTGGGATATGCTACCAACACTGACGAGTCCTGAAGACATCGTGACAAACACTGCAGACCCTTGCTGGAGGAGCACCCTTGTTGTCAGTCGTGAGTCACGGGGTGGTGTCAGAGGCTGTCCAAGTGTGTGATATGCCTCACGACTGTCTCCAAAGATTGAGGACTGAGACCCCAGACTCTGAAGGGAGCCCCTGGCCTGGTTGAGGCGGAACGTTTGCCAAGTCTCAGAGGACTGGTATGCATCCCCATGGGAACGGAGGGCAAGAACAATGGAACTGGTCACACTGGACTGAGCCAAGCCTGCATGTCCGAACCGGTGTGTCCGTACTAGAGGTACGGTTTGCAGCTTGTTCCTGAGCACTCAACCTCAACACAGGTGGTTCCCGCTTTGGCTTTGTGCCCCTTGCTTTGGTTCCCGCCTTGATAAACCTATAAAAATTCTGGAGACCCCCCTCTCACTTTTGTGTACACCCCACTGGAGAAGATCGCATCTATAGGCATCTCTAGGCCTCGAGGACTCATCCCTCCATGTTGGTAGTTATAATCCCCTTCCCCTCTTTTCTATCTTTCTTACTATTCTTTATTTCTCTCCCCACTATCGCATTTGTTGGCACTAAATAAAGGTGCATTTTTGATTGAGTAAACTGAGTTGTCCCCCGCTGTGTCTTTTGCGCTCTGAGATCCTTAAAATGGACCATCAGGTTTCCCGCATATGTTTGCGGACCCTGACACAGCCCCATGGTTCTGTAGAGGTGACCCAGCAGGGGGTGCAGCAGCCAGGGGTTCCCACAGCCTCCTCCTGCCTCGCCCAGCCCAGCCGGTTGAAGCAGCGGGGAGATTTCCTCTTGGCTCAGGGTCCGGCACAGGTGGCAGCTCTCCAGCTGTTAGCAACGTCTACAGGGCTGCCTGCGAGACAAACATCTTGTCCTTGGCACCAGGTAGGAAACAGCAAGCTTGAGAGCTGGGCCGGAAGGAATTTTTTTCTTCTTCTCCTTCTGCAACACAAACCCCTGTCTCAGCTGCTTTCCTTTTCCCCTAAAAGCTCCCAGTGGAGAGGCACTCCTCAGATCATGTCTTTTTGTTCACAGTGTTGTGTTGCACAGAGGTTTCTGCCCGAACACCAGCTTGAGTCACCCTGGCTGCATCCTGCCCTCCTTGGGGGCTGCTCTTTCCAAGCTTTATTTTTGCATTCACTTCCCTTCAAGGCTCTGGAAGCCCAAAATGCAACTACAAGCAGTTCTGATAGATGTCCCCTGGTCCACAGAGCTTCACAGGGAACTGAACAGCTGCCTTATAAGCCAGTTATCGCCCATCAGACAAGACAACCTCAGCGTGGGGTTAATTATCAAGCTGTTGATTTCAGCAGAGACTTAAATCAGGCAGGGGGAGGAGAACTCCATGGCAAATGCCCTCAAACCTGTTAGCTAGGCAGGATCAAGCAGCTGGTCTCTAATTAATGGCTGATGGCTGGACTGGCTCCTGGGCAAGGTCTCAGCTCTCCTCTGTGTTCAGAGCACGGATGCTGCTTGCAAAAACCAAAAAACCTCCAGGGACACAACTTTTCCAGAGTTAATATTGGCACCTAGGATGGGTCTACCAACAGGATAAGGAACCAACCATCCAGGCTCCAGCATGGGCACTGTTCATATACTGGGGTGCAACTCATCACTGATGCTGAATGTACCCAACAGCAAGGCTCAAGCCTCTGGAGCTGCAGGCAGGAGAAGCTCTGCCTGGTGTGGTTCTCCCATACACAGATGCACAGACACCAACTGAACAGCTGAAGCAACTCAGTGCTTAAATTAAATTCAAAGCTGGTGACTTTATACCCTCCCTCAGTGAGACACAACACTCACAGAGGAAGCCCTGAAATGCACCTGTAAGATCATCTGTGGACGGCAGGGAGAGGGAACTCTGCAAACCTGAGACACTTTTGAGAGAACATGTGGTTTTATTGTAAGGATCGTGGGTAAAAAGGGCCTTGCCTTTAACCACCAGCCTCGGCTGAAGGGAAGTTCCAAAGAGAGTGAGAGAGAGAGTAGGGGTAAGCGAGGTAAGGTAAGAGCAGTGAGGTCAGAGGTGGGCCAGGTAAGAGAAGTAAAGTAAGAGAGCGTGAACTTTGTTACAATACATTTTATCTCCTTATGTATTGAATATTCTAATTTACAGTGACCAACTCGCATGAGATACAAAACCTACAAACTTTGCATACATCCTATGAGAACTGCTATATTACTATATCACTCTGTATTCTCAACTCTAAAGGCTATCTTCTTATGTATCTTTTCTCTGATACCTTGGTAGGGTGGAGTGGGGCTACACCTTTGGGTCCCTTAGTGTCCCATTGTTTGTTACAATCACTGTCTTCCTGCCTGCCATGATTACATCTCAAAGCTAGCTTTCATTTCTATTTCATTCATAGGTTTTATATTCTCAGTATCTCTTGCCAGGCAATCATATTTGTAAGCTTTTCCTGTCCCATCTTTCCTAACATGCAATTATATGAGTCTCACCCTCAGCTTTTAGATTATGTGCTGCAGGAAAAGGTCAATAAACTCCTTCCCCACTCATAGGAAGGAGGCATTCAAGGGGTCCTGCCAAAAATAAAAGGTAACTTCCAGCCCATCACAGCATTTGTTGATGGCTTGAACACCCACCCGCTGCCAGCTGCCTCCCACTTCCTTGCTGACCCTGCTGCATGACCAGCATATTCTTACACATCCTCAACCAAGCATATTTCCTTCTCTTAAATATCACTCCTGGAAATACAACCAAGCAAGGCGACAGGCAACAAATCTTGCTGCAACCCAAACTTCTCTCTTTGCTCACAGTTTGATGTGCTGCAAGGGCCATCTCTCATTGCATGGGGTCCAGCAGCACAAGCACGTAAATACAACCCAATCTCTGCAGCCAGTTACAAGTCAAAACCAAGCTAAGAAGTTTAATGAGCAACAGCATTAACCAAGAGTCTTCCTGGGCCATGAGGGGTATTTACACCTGCCCCAATGCAGTCAGGTGAAAAGGGTCTCACTGACTGGGAACGGGGTTTGCCAGCACGGGGGAAATACCTGCCACAAGTGTGCCTTGTTCCCCCTGCAGGCACAGGGCTTGGGTGAAGTGGCAGAATTGCACCGGGGAAATTCCCAGCTTCAACCTGCCCAGCACATGAAGCAGCTGTTATAAATACATATTATATGATTGGCTTTTCGCAAATACTGAAACGAATACGATATGTGTTATGTTAGAAAGTTATGCTGTATTAATATAATCTTTTTTAGTAGTGTGATAAATATATTTTTTAGGCTATAGCATAATATTAAAATAGAAACTGTGATGTAAGATGCTTTTTGTAACTGGCTCAAGAAATGGGAAAGACAAGAAATTCTTCACATCATACTATCTGGATAGAGATAACAGTAAGGACACCAAAGATTCCAAAAGGAAGAATTTATTGCCTCCGTTATCAAGGGATTTGCGACTTTGTGGAGCCACAAGAAAATTTATTTGCTAGATAGAATGGTGGGGGAGAAAAGTTGAAATTAAGCAGAAACACTTAAAGTCGAAAGGAATGTTTGAATCATGTATGAAATTTATGAATATGCAATAACCTATTGTTTTTAAGGGGAAGATACTTTGTTAGCAAGCTGTGCCTTGTGGCAGAATGCCAGGCACCCAGACATCTGTAACCCCTTTGCTTTTTTATGTCTCTTATTGTCTTATTTTTTATTATTAAACTTCTACAATTTTAACAAAAGTAAACCATGTTTTTCACACAGCTCAGGGTGCAGTGGGAATCTCAGGCATTTGTGCCACACTACCTATACACCATGCCACAGCTGGGCACCACATTCCCACAGCACAGCCCAGGGCTGGAGAAGGAAATTCCTGTCAGACCTGGCCCTCTCTGCCCACAGCGGGTCTGAGTGCTGCCTTTTCCTCCTGCCCCTGAGAACATCACTAAGCAGTCTTACACCACCTCAAACTGGAATCAAAAGTAACATTATTGTTATCAAGGCTTTTTCTTGGGAACAAAAGCAATTGGATTTCTTCTGCAGTCAAGAAGACCAGAGGTTACCTTCTGAACAATGAAGATTAGCTCTTTGAATCCCAGTCCCCAATCAGTCTGGACAACATTTTAAAACCCTTGATGTTGAGTCAAATTTTGGAGAAAAACATGAGAAAACTACCTAACATCCCTGACAGCTGTGTCCTTTGTTACTGGGCCCATCAGGGAGGACACCTTACCTCAGACATCTGCTGATTAAATTACAGCCTGAGTCACAGCACAAGGTGACACTTGATACAATTAACCAGGCCCAGAATAACTGTAATTAACTGTTAATCTGCTATCAATAGCTCCACTTACACCCGGTTTTGCTGTACAAGGATTCCTTCAGGTTTGTTTCCTCCACAACAGGATAAACTTCAGCGCTGGTACAGGATATCTGGTGTTTGTTTTAAGGCACCACTGTGCATCAGCTGCATGTTCTGGATACAAAAGCAAATGAATCTCCTTTAAAGGTGTTGGTCTGGTTTTTGCCACAGCTGATTTCCACAGCACTGTTTGGAGGAAGGTCCCTGCAGGACACACCTGAAGCATCTGTCTCCCTGCCAGAGCTGAAACCACAGAGACAAAGCTGAAACCCTTCACATATATAAGACCACTCCAGGATCCACCTCTGTTTGGAAAACAGGCACGCAAACACACCAGGTACAAACAATCTCTGGCTGTTTAAAAAAAAACTCACTGTGTGTGACCTGTGGATACAGCTTTCCCTCAACAATCCCGATAAACCTGGAGGTTTGCAATAGGGTCCTGGCAGGTGATGTCTGCTGTGGGCAGGTGCTGACTCTTGCTGAAGAAGGAAAGAAGAGCTTTGGGTTTGAAAAATCAGCTGACAGTCAGATACCTTCAGATTTAATTACATTCTCATTACAGAGGGTCACTCTTCCTGATTTAACTGCCCTGGCAAAATTCTGTCAGTACCACTTGCATAGAGTGGGAGAGCATTTACCCAGCATTAATGGGAACCAAGACACAGGTAAAAGGACAATGGAATTCGTACTTAAATACCAGGCCTAGACTCGGTGGAGCTGTAGATTATTTTGTGTACTAAAGAAGAATTAACTGATCCATTCTAAAATGCATTTATCATTAAAATAAAAATCTTCTGTCATTTTATTTAATAGCCTTAATAAAAAATAATTTCAATGTCTAGTTGCTTTTCAACAACATGTGGTTTTAATATTTTAATTGTTACAAACTGTTTAAGGATGATGAACAAAAGACGTGTCCACGAAATTATTGTATTTGTTAACATTTCTTTTGAGGACTTGGTAGATCATATTGCATATATATAGCACTTCAGACATTGTAGTGCTAACTTATTAAAGGTGGAAAATTAGTCAAAAGTGACTTGCTTTGGTGCAATTTAAATATTGTATTTTCAGGTGATTAGTGTTGTGCCTTGCATTATTTAACAATCTCGCAGCTTGCACATTTTTCTAATTAGTATGCAGCTTCATCTGATTGGGGAATTAAAATACAGTGGGAATAATAAACCTCAGAGAGCTTAGCAGGCACAGGGAAACTTTCACCAAATCCATCAAAGTAATGGATTTTTCTGAAGGGGAGATATATTCCTGAAAAGTCCCCAGCTCCTCAGGCTCTCCCATAATAAATGCCATTTCCCTGTGTGCCCTGAGCAGGGTCTGGGTCCCTTTGCCACCCCGAGCTTGTCTCCCTGTGGTGGGGTCAGACCCTCCTCACTGGTCCCTGGTGCTCCACCACTGTATTTTGAGCAGAGGTTGCAGGGGACTCAGGCACAAGGGCATCACACCGTTCCCAGGCCCATTTTGTTTACATTTGATTGAATCAAGTTGTGGCCTTTTGGCCTCTTTCCAAATTAACTTCTGGATGACCTCCACCATGCCCTCTCCCAGCAGCCAGGCCGTGAGGAAACAGCCCATTAAACCTACAAATAAATATGGGACATACTGGTTGATCAAACCAGCTTCAAACATGGCTCTGGAAATGCCAGGACATGTTTTTTGTTGCAAACTTCAGGTCTATTTTGTCTTCGGTCATTCACACCCCTGGGCCTCCTGCCTTTTTTTTACCCTTCCAAGTATAGCTGTGTGTTTTATTGCCTCGTAAAACTTCTAAATTTTGTTCTCATCCTCCTACAAACCCCTCTAAGAGCAATATGAGGCTCTTTCACATGGGGCTCACTGCAGGACTGTGTCTTTACACCGAGCACATGAAGAAAGGCAGCAAGACCCTGCTTGGGGGAACAGCTGTAATACTCAAAGAAATTGTGTCTTCCACTTATTTCCAAGGAAATAAATCAAAGGGAGTTTCTCAGGGTCTGTGAAAGTATATTCCTTGGATTCCCATCCTCAAAGGGTTTATTTTTGCAAGAGCTTATATGGTAGTTAGATTTCTGGCTAGAAAATAGGCAATATGATAAAAACACAGTCCCTATATGGGGCAATAAAATACAGATTGTTTGATGTGGAAACCAAAGAACTGTCAAACTCCAGTATATCTGAAATATTCTAAATGAGGCCTTACCTTGAGTGTCTGGAAATGTACAACGTTTCCAAGTGTCGTGGTTTGAGGGGAAGTGAGTTTTTCAGGAAGCTGAGG
>VZDJ01000601.1:0-16004 GCA_008694505.1 Cyanoderma ruficeps
CCCCATCCCCAGATTAATATATAGGATATTTTATAACACTATAAATTGTAAAAAAAATTAGTAATGCCAAGTTTTCATATGGACTCTAAAAGGGTCTTAAATGTCACAATTAACAACTTTTCAGAGCACAGAAGAGAAGTTTTGGAAGTTTGAGCCCTGATTTTTTCTGATTTAAAGAAAGGGTGCACAGCCCAAATCTGAGCCCTGCCTTCATCCCCCAAACCTCCCCCATTCTGTGGGATAGGGCCATGTATAAACCCCTAAATAGGGTGGGTGTGGGGACACAGAGACCCTCACAGGAAAGATCCACCTGATTCTCATTTACAGATGGGGAAAGGGATGTCAAATAAGGGGTAAAGTGACTTGTTGAATGCCATATATGAATCTGTGGAGAACTGGCATTTCATCAGCTCCAAATGCAGCCACACCCCTGTGCCTAGAGCCCTCCCAGCTGAGCAATGCCATTAACTGACTAATAAACCTGGAGGAAGAGAGAAACCATAAATTTCCTCAGTCTCTTCAGTCTTGCTGATTTAGGAGGGTGGGGGAACCCTCTGGCTGGACAGTTGATGAAATCTCCTAATTACTCATGGCAAATAAAAGCTGATATCCCTGCACTGGCCAGGTAAATGATGGATGCAGTTTAAATTCCACAAGAGGGTCTCTCACTCTTAAGCCCTTCATTTTGTGCAGAAGTGAAAGAGGGTCTGTGGGTGTCCCTGTGCCCCCAAAATCATCAGCAGGTGGAAAGAGACGATGGCAACAGTCAGTGACAACCAGGAATGACAGGAGTGCAGATCCAGAGTGATTTTAGGCTTTCACTGGTAACATTTCACTGAATTAAGGTGAATTTTTGTGTCCTACAGGCTCCAGACAGAGCTTATGGAATAGGGAAGGTGAGGCTTGTGTGGGTTTTACTGAGGCAAAACATTCCAAGCACAACTGTGTCTCCATCCAGGCATTCCAGGGAGAATTCCTCACCTCACTGAATCCATGAGCCCCCCCAGGGCACAGAGACTGGCTGGGAAAAAAATGGATAAAGATATTAAAAAAAAAACAAACCCTGGGACCATCTCCCGTATTTAATAAGGAAAAGCACCTTCTGTGCAGCCAATAAAAGTTGCGTCTCTCATGAAGATTTATACCATATTACACACTGAAATTCAATGTACAACAATACCCTTGTGTATACAGTTGTCAGAATAATAATCTTTGTCTGTCTGATGAACTTATATTTTATGCCAACAACACAGCATTTAATATTATACAGTTTCAGAGGAAGAAAATAAATTTATTCATGCAACAACTTGCCCAGTAGCTTAAACAGACAAAGTGAAAAAAAAATAGTTTGGAGTTTTTACATTAACTTGTGATCCACAATACAGATTTCTATACAATTTCATCAATTTTATGCAGCAAGAAAAACTATGATTCTTAATCTACTTTCTGAAATTGCCTCACTATTTTATGCTGCCATGAGGAACAATACAGTTGGATCTGACTGCTGCAGTTTGCTTTTGGCATCCTCCTGAAACGAGGAGTCTAAAAATACAAATGGTAATTAACAGTTTCTTTCTATATTCTGCATTGTCACATTCTGTGCTGTATTCTTAGGCTTTGTGTCACAAAATATACATCCAGAAATGCCTATAGAGAAGTTATACATGGACTCCCCCACAACCAAAGCACTCCTTGAGAGAAATCAGTGGAGTCTTCCCACGATATGGGGCTGGTTCCAAATAATGCAAAGCTCTGCCAGATAAGAAAACTTAAGCAATATAGAAAATCTCTGTTGTATGTAGATCCATTAAATCTATTCTCCTAGCAGCCTGTGCAGAAAACTGACAGATTTTGAATGATTTATTGATATCTTTTTAAAGGCATCTACTTTTTACCTTACATTAATTTTTCTTTATATAACAATACCTGAGAAAAAAGGGAACCTGGTGACATGCCACCTCCACCTAACCCCCCCCCAAAAAAGCTGATGAAAAGATTGGATAGAGGATTGGGAAGAGAAATAAAAGAGGATGGTTAGAAATGTATCTGTGCCCCAAGATGCACCCTATCAACAAAAACTGCACACTCAGAAAAGAAAGGGATGCCACAGCCTTAGACCAGAGCACTTAAACCTCACCTCTAGTTAAGCTTATTATTGGTGAGACCTGGCACAGGGTGCCCAGAGAAGCTGTGGCTGCCCCAGGATCCCTGGAAGTGTCCAAGGCCAGGTTGGATGGGGCTTGGAGCACCCTGGGATAGTGGAAGGTGTCCCTGCCCATGGCAGGGGATGGGATGAGATGGGCTTTAAGTTCCTTCCAACCCAAACCATCCTGGGATTCTGTGATTGCAGAGGAAAAGGAGAATTCTTGAGTGTAACAAAATGGGTAGAGTTCTCAAACCTCCAAATCCTGTGGCCAGGCTGTCACGCCTTCAGGGAAGCATTGCCTGATAATCTGTTGGTGACTATCACTGAACCTTTTCTAAAATTGTGTATTGTTGCACCAAGACACAATTGAATTGCTGTTTCCTCATTACAGGATGTGTTCTGAGGGACTGAGGAACATGACTGATTCTAAAATACACACACACACACACACACACACGGCTCCTGTGTGGGAAGGAGCCACCAGGACATGTTGGCCAAGAGTTGGGTGTTTCTTTTGCAATCAAAGAGTGGAAACAGCCATCTACTGTCATCTTAATTATCAGAATCTTCCTATTTAGGCTGCTGTGGGCCAGCTTATATGTGAGAATCTGTACACCAAATTCATTTATGTGAAATAAAATACACGTGTTAAGAACAGAATTAGGCAGCTCATGACAGAAATGCACGTGAGAAAAATACACCTTCACTACAGTAGTAGAAAAAGAGCTGAAGGAGGACACAGATTAAATCCAGCTTTGCAGTTTATAGGAATTTATTTGCATAGAGCACATTTGGAGCACTTTGATCAAATTAACTACTCTATAAAAGCAGACTAACACTTCCAACCTACATCATATTGCCCCAGGAGAAAAACAACAAAAAATGCAGTTACAAATGAGATGTCCCCCAAAATAACTCAGGCCTTCTTGGACTGATAGTCTGAAACTGCTCCAGAGAGGTGAGAAAAGGCAAGGGAAAATCAAAACATCAGAAAAGGGAATTGCCTAAAAGCATAAGAGAGCTCTTGCACAAGACCAACTGAGCAGGAAAGTTCTGCTGACTGACACCAGCTGGGCAGAGTCTGGAGGGCTTGGAAGCTCAGACTTTGAAAATATATTCAGTGATTCATGGCACCGTCTGAGAATTAGAAACCTAGATCCCAAAAATCGACATGATCTATTTTTATTGGCAAAAGAATTCACCAGAAATCTCCCAAATCAGATCCATATGGTAAAACCAAAACACTTTGAAGCTGGAGAGGTTTTATTTGTGACTCAGTCAAATGCACTTTGAAAATTGCTTACTGCTGAATTAACACCAGATTAATTACTGTTAAAACAGGATTATGACATAGTATTGTACACACAAGATTTGAAGTAAAAATTAAAGATTATAATTCTAAGAAAAAGAATACATTCTTAACTGATATACATTCTTCATCACTCAACAACTATCATTACCAGAATATGCTTTTGTTTGGAAGTAGCTCAGTTTAACTTAAAGAAACCCGCAGGTGTTTTTTTGTTTGTTTCAAAAGTATTCTACACATTCTAATGATCCCTTTAAAAGGTTCCATCCCCTCCAATTACCTTCCAAATTTATACTGAATAGGATACTGTGACACAAATATCTGTGTGCTGTAAATGCACTGCATAGGAACATTTGTGCTCGTTTAACCAGGTCCGTTAAATTGAGCTACACAGATCTGTGTCATGTATTCCCCTTGGATGGTTCAAGAATGCTGGATCTACAGGAATGGATCACCTGCCACTCTTGCTCTGTGGGTCCAGTCCTGCTCCTATGGAAGTGGAATATTTCATATTTAATAAAATAGCTAGGGCTTGCTGTACACAGGGAAGAGGCTCAACAAACAAAAGGTGCTCTTTGTTTGCATTTAGACATCAGCTTTTGCATTCACATTATTTATTCTTATCAGTCTTAATTTTTTTGTCATACACTTGAGGACAGTGAATTTCAAAACAGTCAAATTTTGTAGCTGGTGGAAAAGAAAATTTCCTTCTTTTTTTCAATACAGATGCATCTTAGGTTAAACTGCGTAAACAGAGTTTTCCTGAGAGATTCCTCTACCCACTGGGAAAATTTTGGAAGATATCACATTAAATATTCCAGCAGCTCAGACCTCATAGACAGTCTTATTTTCTAATTTAACAAATTTCATCTGTTTTTCTTTTGATTTGCCAATTTGCTTATCTCAGAAGTGCAGAATAAAAAGCTAGTTATAGAAAACATATAGAATTTTATATTTAATGCAAAATGAAGCAGGTAAAGCCAACTCCATAAAATATTTTTGCAGGGCTTTTTTACTTTGAAAGGAAACAGGTATCCCTGTTCCCTATTAATCTTTTTTGATGCATTCTGTTCAGGGTGGCCAGAAAACTGATAAGATCATTCCTTCTGATTTCAAAATTACTGAATCTGGAAATAGTTCTCATTTATCTCATGCACTGCTGAGAAAGCAATCTCAAATCGTTGGTTCTACTGATGAAACTTCCTTAGCAACATAAGGGCTCCAGAATTATTTTTCAGACCTTGTCAATGCTTCCTGTGAGGTTTCCATCACTGTCAGCATCCACCACCTCGTAGATGAGTAGGAAAAAAACCCACCCACCCAGAAAGCTCTGATAAATTAATAGAAGATAAATTAATAGATTAAATGGAATTAGTAGGAGTGATGATAAATCTAAATTTCTCCTAACAATAGTACAATGAATTATGTTTTAGATTTATGAAGTGTTTTATCATGTAGATGAGAATCCATAGAAAAGGGACTATGTCCCAGTGGGGTTAGAAAAAATCAGGAAGGCTGAACACTTGGACCTGTGCATTTCTTTGGGACTGCACCCCATGAACCAAGGCAGGAGAACCCTCACTGCCTTGACTTCCAAAGCCTTGATGTTGGACAGGACACCCCAGCAGGAATCCTGCTTTCCTGAATCCTACAGACTGCTCTCTCTGCCTTGCTGGCACTTTAAATAGGACTTTTCAGCCATAATCTCTCATGGTAAATTATATTTAGGCCACAGTTTAAATCTTCACCAGCTTCAGTTTATACTAAGTCTCCAGTGTGCAGCCAGTCCCTTAAACCAGATTTCAATAGTTGCAAAGTCTGTAAAGTGTCAGCAGTGCAGGATTTGGCTTTTAATGTAATTGGAACAGACTAAAGTTTCTTTATTTCAAGTACCTCCACTCTCAGGTTAGAGAGTACTTTCTGCTGTGAAGATTTTTTCCTTCCCTGACAAACATTCACCCCAGTTCTCAAATTCACCAGTACTCACCTGACACTTCACAAGTTGCCAAATGTCTGCTCAAACACTGAAAAACCCAGTTTCTGCTGAGTTCTAAGCTAAATGTTATAGAGGAAGGCTGGAAATTAGCGGGAATGTGTCCATCCAGGGCCGAGCAGAGCCACTGAAAATTAACACTTTACTGACTGCTCTGGGTGTTGTCTGCCCTTTGCTCAGTCCCTGCTGCCAGGGAACAGCTTCCCCTTCCAGCTTGCTCATGCCCTGACTTCTATTTTTACTTTTTTTCCTTCAAATTCCTCATCATTTTTTTTAAAGTTCTTTTGATTCATCACCTGCTTTCCAGACTGGCTGTGACACAAGGCTGTGTTGCCCAGACTGAAGTGGAGATGTGCTGTGGGCATGAAGTGGTCAGGAAGGGAAAGAAATCCCTGCTGAGGCTGTACAAGACAAACCATAATATTCTTAAACTATCTAGCTTCACCTTTAAATCTTCAACTTACTCCTTGCAACACTTCAGTCTAAGAAAAGCTCCTTAAAATTTTAAGAATAGGTTAAGAACTCTTAAGAATAACTCAAGAATAGCTACTTAACCTCCTTCTAAATGAGCTGAGTGTTCCCCTCGATCTATTCTGCAGTTACTTCAGACAGACAATTTAAAGCCAAGGAGATTAAATCATTCAGAACAGAATGGGAGATAAGATTTCAAATGTTCAACGCTGAAATATCTACTGCACAGGAACAGTGTATAGATTTAAGCTGGTAACAAATGATGCACAATGAAGTTAAATGGCATGGGATTGTTAGGATCAATGGCTTTCTCTTAAAAGTAGTAAAAAACTACATGGTCTGCTCAGGGAAGAAAATAAAAAGATCAGGTAGTTTATGTATTTATACAGGTTGATGTGTGTATCACTGAGTAGAGCAAATTCTCTTTTCCCTCCTGCCCCATTCCATCCAAGGGTGAGCTGAGACAGTTCTGAGCAAGCAGCCTGCACTGCCTTCCCCTTCAGATCCAGGTCTAAGAATTCCAGATGAATGAATCAATGTGACAACAGAAACCTCTGTCACTGCTTGGATGGCCTCCAGCAATGTGACACAGGGACACACATGTTCAACAGCCAGGAAGCACCAGCAGATGTGAGATTCTGGAATGCAAGTCCTCAGCAAAATGGGCTCAGGAATATCCTCAACCTGTCCTCCACTTTCTAATCTGGGTTTAAATGTCTGATTCAAAGGTTTGTCCACTATGGCAGCAGTGTTGGTCAAAGCAGTAGATGGTCATCTCTGCTCCTCTGACAGTTTAATGTCTCCTAAACCACAGAAAATTGGCTGTACTGAGCCAGGAACAAGGGGATAAATGCCTACAGGAACAGCAGAGCAGCACAGACTGCACCAAGCTATTCCATGTTTCCATTTCTATTGCATCACAGACAAACGGGGATTAAAAAACCAAAGTTTTATTTTTCCCAATTAAAGAATTTGCAATATGAAAAAAACAACAAAAATTACAACAACAAATAACCAAATAATAATACAACCTGCAAAGATCCCAGCCACAGCAGAGCTCAGTTTCGTTCGAACGAGGAAACAGACTCTGGACTAGCCCCGGCCAGGTCCCTGGGACATCTGTTTTGTCGCCATGCTGTAAGGCTTTCCTTTTATACACTTTTTCTTCTCCCAGGCTAGGTTTTCCCTTGATACAATAGGATTTTACTAAACATAAGTCCTTTCTTAGAGTTTATAATTTTACTGAAACCAAGTTTGAATGGGACCTCCGGATTAGTAAAATGGTGATGTTCTCCAGAGTTCGGTGTGTACTGTAGAAGCTGGAAGCACAGGAAGCCCGGTTGGGGGTGTATGGTCGGCGGGTCTCATCGCTGATGGCTGAGATTTTATCATATACTTGAAGATCTGATTTCCTGGACTCCACCTGGTCTTATTGTAACATAGTCTTTTATTTGTAGATACCATCTCCAAAGACCAGGACTTCTCTATTGTACTAATTGAAAACGGCCCTCAATGACCATCATCTTTCTTTTGTGTTGGTGGAGGCAGCTTTTAATGGTCCTCCCTTCCCCCGTGTGTCTCTGTGACCATAGTATGCGAGAGAGAGAAAAGGAAAAGAAAGAAAAAAAAAAACCCTATTCCCTACACCTTTCCTAATGTATTTCTAAAAGTTTATTAATTTTCATGCCCAGATCAATATATGGACTGCCTATTTATATCACTGTGATAAAATCACTGCATTTAAGATAGGAGAATCTGCACAGAGCAAAATGTGCCTCAGAACATGGAATTCTGTTCTGCAAATGGCTCTTAAAATGGTTTTCAACTGATAATTTCTCTCTCAAAAGCTTTAACCAGGATCTCAAAAGTTGTAGAGGTATAGAAGTTGTAGCTCAAATTAAGAACATGTTTACTAGAAAATAAGAAATGCGGTTTGTACAATAGTTTTAGTTTTAGTGGTAGCAGTGAGATGAGTTTGTGTCCATTTTAATTACATAATAATGAATGTAGCCTATTTTTTATACATTAAATATACCATAATCTGTAATCCCTATCAGCCTAGTCATACAAGTATTTTAAATACTCTTCCAAGACCTTCCTCTACTCCAGGTTGAATGGCAGGCAAAAATATCTCATGAATATATATCATCACATTATTATGTAGCATATCAGCTGTCCCCATAAATGTAATCTAATTTTTTGTATAATATCCTGAAAAGCCTTTAAAAAACTGTGTTACAGAATTCAGAGATGTAGAACACATCCACAAAGACAAATTTATTGTAAATAGGGTCAGACTTCCACACTTAAAACCTGTTGGAATAGAAGGAATATTGAAGAAAACAGGAAGAGTGAGAGTAAGTGAGTTTAACAACCTCCCTTCTTCCTCCTAAGGGCTGAGTAAATGCTATTTATTTATTTGAATAGTTATGGACTATGGTACTGCTGCTGCCAAAGAGACAGAGCTTCCTCCCTGTACATAATTTAGCAATGAAACATGAGAAACCATGCATGAAAGGTACAATTTAATATAAAAAACTTGAAATGTGGACTCCTTGATATTATACTAGTCAAGTATTTCTTTAAACTTAAGACAATTAAAATTATTGTCCTATATAAAATAAGGATTTTAAGTGACAAAGGAACTAGTGGTTTCTGACACTGAGCAGGTTAGTTTGTTAGCTAAAAATCAGAAAAAATGAAATGCAAGAAAGTTCAGTGTTCAAAGGGATTTCTCAGCAGAGAGAAGATACTGTGTATAATAGATTTCAACTTTTAAATGTTTGGTATATTTCTACATTACATAAATAAAATCCCATACTCTAACATTCTATACTATAAATACATTGCATGAGTTCAAATAAAAGTTTTATGTTGTTCCCTCCCTCATTTATACTTTTAAAAATGTGCAGCTATGATTTATGCTTTTGAGGATGCCATAATAGAATTTGACATTTTCCAGCTGAGGTGTGGCCTAGTTCCAGCTCCATGCTTCATTACATTGTACTCCCTTTGAGAGGATGAGAAGAGTAAAAATAGCCAGGTTGTTAAAAATGTAAAAAGCATAAATGAATTCTCACCAGATGTGCTGTTCAATTGTCATTTTCATAAAATTATGGTTGCTAAACTTCTAGAAATCAATATGTGCTACGAACAACATGTCTGGAGAGATCATTCCCTCCTCATTAACAGCTCTCTTCTTTGGATTCTCCCAAAATTTAAATAAGAGGGTACTGCCAGGGTCCAGCTTCTGCCATGAAGCACCAGAGCATCCCTGCACCCAGAAACTGGATAGAAAGGTTACAAAAAATGCAATGTTTCAGTTAGAAAAGTGAGCAGTTTAAAAGCTTTTAGCACACTGTCTTTTTGGCAAAGGACAAATGAGAGGGTAAGCAACACATAAAACGTGTTTTCCTTAGCCTGCTGGGCAGATTCAGGATGTTTTTGTCTTAACATCAAAGCCGTTGGGTTTGGCATAAGGTTAACAGAAATGCCTCTCAATTTGCTGAAATCTGCTTTGCTGAATGCTGGAACTAATGTTCAAGTATGGAGCCTATTTTAAGCTTGTTATCTCACAGTAAGATGAATTTAAAATTATTGTTTGAAGGAAGAAATGGGAATTATGCTGCTTTACACTGTGTGGGCTCCTGTACACACAGATGACTTGCTTACTGAATGTCAGGAAGTTTGGGATGAAGATTTTTGCTGTCTGAAGAAAAAAGTACTGTTCTTTGGTCAAGAAAGTTGTTACAAACAAGATAGCCAAGAAGAAAGATTTGTCAGCTTCCCTCTGAATGGCAAAAGGTTGAGTAGATTACGCAATATTTGTCAGGTTTGAGTTGATTGCCTGTCACTACACAAGAAGTGAATAATATTGACAGATTCAAAAGATCAAAATTCAAAGCCTGCAAGGATATGTAGCTGCATCACATAGAACTTTACAAAGACCTTCTGTGACAGGAACCTGCTGGGCTCAGTTGTGAGGAGTAGGAGGGGTGCAGATACCAGCAAGGGGGAGCCACAGGATGGGCCCTGATGTGGGGTCACATCCCAATTCTCCAGCCCTATTATCCAGTCCTGCCTGAACACCTGAAGGGGCTCAGCAGCTCCTGAAAACAGCCTGAGTAATCCTCTGAGTGCTGCACTGACATCCCAGCTTGTTCTGAGCCAGTGGGGACATGCAACATGAAGCTCTACACCTGTAGCCTTAAAGAGCTTAAAAAATAAATTATAGGATATTTTGTTATTACTATTTTTTTCCTGCACATTCTTATTCACTCTCAGAAAATCCTTGAAAAGCTTACATTTATGAACAAGCCCAGGTTTAATCCTGCTCTTAGCTGCTCCAGGCGAGGGTGGATGGAGCTTTAGGGGAAAAGCCTGGATCTCCTTTGGGATCAGTGACCCTGTTCCTAATAGAAGGGTTTTTTGAATGGAGAGGGCACCTGAGCTGCTACAAATGCAAAAGGGTGAAAACAGAATAACAGGGAGGGTCAGCAAACCCTCGATGGGGTAATCTGGAAAATGTGGGCCTGAATGGGAAGGGAACCAGGATTAAATACAGAAAGAAGATCAGCTGTGAATGGAAAGGGGAACCAGAAATTGAAGGGATAAACTGAGCTGCAGTTAGTGAAAGAGGACAGAGTGGAGATTGATTAAAATAAAAGAGGCCCGGTATCAACTGAGGGCTTGGAAATACTCATCTGAAAGGAAACCAGGTCTGGTACGAGGACAGTTAGAGAATGGTTTATAGACTGGTGTTGCGGTGCGCATTTTGGGTTTTCAAAAGTTCTGTATGTTTTGTTATATGTTTGTAATGGTTTGTTCCTACACCCCCATCCCCAAACCCCCCGATGGTGTTTCCCTTGTGATAGGCCTGGTCAATCACCTTGTAAGATCTTGAAGATTCTGGGGAAAAAGCCCTAGGATTCGGCAAGGTACCCTGGTACCACCTTCTTCCATTGTTCTGTTAAGTTTCCCTGTTCTGGGTCACACCCTCCCTCCCCTTGGATTGGTTCTAAGTTCTCCCCCGCTCAGTGTACACCCCCTGTACTTAAGGTGGGGACAGAGGGGCTGCTGGTCACTTTCTGCTCTCTCTTCTGCACATGGGAGGTAGCTGGGTGGAATAAAGCCAGGTAAAACCCAAGCAAGAGTCCACTCTTTCTTCCACGCTGTCGACCATGCTTCAGCATGAAATTCAGACCTACCAAGGCTCCCTTATATAGTTGCCAGAGAGCTAGCTAGCTGGTGAACCAGCTCTAGGACGCAACTATAAACTGGGACAAGAGGCAAGTCTGGGAAAAAAAAAAAAAATAAGTAAAACATTTAAATCTACTCAGCAGAGGAATACAGCCACTCATCAGATATTCGCCTTCATCCCTTGCCTCCTACCTAGAGATTTGGCAGTATCAGTGTCCTAGGGTAACTGTGGTGCCTGTATCCCCAATCGTCTGTTCTGTGTGTGCTGTGTGTTCTGTACCTTTAAGACTGGTTCTGAGAGTGAGCAGGGAAAGAAGCAGCACACAGTTTGTTTTGAAAAAAGTGTTCACTCCTCTGCATCTGTTCTTCGTCCTTGGGAGTTTGCCAGATGCACGGACAGTGGCGAGAGAGAGGGTTTTTGTTCTTTTTAGTTAGTCTAGCTAGCTGAGGCAAAAAAGCTTCCTGGACTGTTTTTTTCCTTTTTTCTTGGAACTGTTTAAATCTGCTCTGGACTGAAAAAACCCAGAGGAGCACCAGGAGCTGCACCTGTGGCCCACCAGGCCTGGACCTCTGCATTTTCCAGCACCGAAGGGACCGGGACTGATAAGAGACTGAGAGAGCTGAGTAACTCACGGCAAGGACTTCTCTCAGTTTTGCCATCTCTCTTCGGACCAGCGAGAGGTTTTACTGTNTGATTGGAGAGGGCACCTGAGCTGCTACAAATAGAAAAGGGTGAAAACAGAATAACAGGGAGGGTCAGCAAACCCTTGATGGGGTAATCTGGAAAAAGTGGGCCTGAATGGGAATCAGGAATAAGTACAGAAAGAAGATCAGCTGTGAATGGAAGGGGAACCAGAAATTGAAGGGAAAAAACTGAGCTGCAGCTAGAGAAAGAGGATGATGTGGAGATTGGCTGATTAAAATGAAAGAGGTCTGGTGTCAGCTGAGGGTTTGGGAATACTCATCTGGAAGGAAACCAGGTCTGGCAAGAGGATAGAGAATAGTTTACAGACTGGGACAAAAGGCAAGTCTGGGTAAAAAAAAGAGAAAAAAGAAAAAAGAAAAAGAAGCAAAATGTATTTAAATCTACTCAGCAGAGGAATATAGCCACTCCTCGGATATTTGCCTTCATCCCTTGCTGAGAGATTTAGCAGTATCAAAAATACAGATGTTTTTATTTCTCATTTAATTTCAGCAAGTTCAGCATGAACTTCCTCTAAGTATAGAGGTCAATGGAAAAAATCAGATCTTTCTGCTAAAGTCATGATCTTTGTAAAACTAATGGTTGTAAGCACTGCTGACCAATATCTCGCTCTAGGAAAACACTCTCAAGATATTGAATAATTTGTTAGAATGTTAAAAAAATGAAAAAAATGTCATGAAACAATTGCAAGCTCATAACTTTTTGAAATGCAATTAGCAAGTCATAAAAATATCTATGTTTTATCAGTCTTTGGACCAGCAGTGTGCAGCATTATTCTGCTTGTTTTGGAGAGATTGTTACCGTATCTCATGAGTGAATATATTAATTAAAACTATACCTGTGTTATCATCATTTCCACTCATTAGCATGACAAAAATCACCTGCAAGATTGTAAATACAACGTCATAAGCAATATTTTCAAGTATATTTATTACTTTAAATTGTCTATTGACTCAAAAGCAAAAAATAACTGTTTCAGTCTGTCAAAATAAACCTTAACTACTTCAAGGTTTCTTTCCAACAAAAAAACCCAGATCCCACCTATCTGTTTTTAACAGATGAGAGGTTTCACTACAGAGACAAAACAAAACAAAAATGCAAACCAAAACACATCCCACAGATCTTGCTTTGGAAAATATTACTGAAAAAAAGCCATACTCTTAAAAGGGAATTAAAGATTTCCTGGGAATGGCAGGGACCTCAGTAAAGATATTATAATGTGGCATTTGATGTTCTAATGGGATTTCAACAAGTTTTGCATGGTCAAATTCCATTAATAAGTTGGCTTTCTTCCAAGGCTGTGTGTGTCCCTCTCATCTGCCATGGTGCCCTCAGTGTAAGGAAACCTCACCTCACCTGCTCAGCGACGTCTCAGCAATTTTAATTGCATTTTCCTGCTCGTTGCAGTACCAAACAGGCTTAGAAAAATCTGAGTATCTTATGATATAGATTATGGGTGTTATAAGTAGAACACCAACAATTTTGGTGGTGCTGTAAGAGGATTACAGTGTGTGGCAGGGGGAAGTGCTATGTGGATGGATATTGATGATGGTGTGAGGGGGGAATAGGAGACAATCAATGGGACTGGGTTTTGCAGGGAGCTGCTCCGGGACAACCACTGCTGCCAGTATTGTCACTGCAGTGCTCTGTAATGGATGGGTTTTATTCTCTAGCTCTGCTAACATTTTAATTAGAAATACATATTTACTGCTGCTTTCATTTTGCAAAGGATATGCAGGCTTAGACCAGAGCATGTTTGAGCCAGCCTGACTCAGTTTTTAGCAGATGATCTTTAATTAGTGGGAAGATGTTCTATCCATATCATATTCGTTCATTTTTCTTACTGGGCATTAGATGGCTGCTGTGAAGCATAAAGGATTTTTTTTTTGTCCTAATCCCTGTGATGTGACATGATTAATGAGATGAAATTCCCATTTGGAGTTTCCTACCAATCAATAGGCAGATGGGCAGTAGTGGATGTCGAACAAGACAGCAGGAGTTGCTTAAGCTCTTGATACTTTCATAGAGGAAAAATATTTGGAGACATAATTTAAAGGAACACATATTATCCATTGTTCACATTTCTCTCCTTCAACATTTGTTTCTTTGTTTTTAATGTTCATAGATAAAAATGTCATCTTATATATAAATAACATATTAAGCTAAAATAAGTATGTTGGAAAATCTTGTGGATGTGGCTCATGCCAGGTGGGTCTAACACTGCATTGGCATTGTAAAAACATTTGCAAAATGGTGGGTTTGATTTTTCTCCACATCCATGTTGATGTAAATAAACTTATACATCAGAGAAGCCAACAGAATTACAAAACCTTAGAATGAAGCCTTGTGAATATAAAATTAGTCCATTTTTAAATACTGCAATGAAAAATTAAATGCATTTTGCATATCTTACAAAATACATCCTTCTTCACCAACTTCAACATTCCACTCCCTGACCACAGTCTTTTATACCTAGGAACTGATGTGTAAAATGATTTAAGTAATAATCTTCTATAGGTTATTCTCAGCTGTGAAAATTTTGAAGTTTACAAAATGGGTAAAAACCATGTCATTTTAAGTCTTTACCAATTAAGACTTCCCTGTCTTGCAAGTAGAATTTATTTATAAGTATGGGTAAGTATTAGAATAATTATATTATACAATTATACCTTTATATGTCCCAAGATTTAAAAAAATTATCATAATGCATAATGCATAAAAGGAAATTATAAACCAAAAGGCAAAATATGGCAGACTGGTGGATCTCTGCCAAGCAGATTAAATCTGAGGAAATAATGCAAATTTCCAAACAGAAGTAGCAACAGGTTTCTGGCAACTTCTTTCCTAGCCCTGGTGTTGATGCTTATTTTCTTCTGGGCAATACTTTAATTCCTTTAAACAGAAGTATTTATATTTAGTTGTTTTGTATGTTTAAATGATTAATCTTATATATGGGTTTTTTCAATACCTCTGAGGGTCCAGCCCTTGCAGAGAAGTGGCAAAAATCAATTAGCGAGACAGCATGATTGAGTGTGTCTTGAAAAATCAAAAAGGTTTTAATAAAGAAAGAAAATAATACAAAAACAAAGGCAAAGCCGAACACAGTATAGAGAAAAGTCTACTTGCTACAACACTTCAAAAACCCCTGAGTTTCTTTGTTCTCTCTCTTTAGTACTCGATAGTTCAGGTGGGCTATTTGTCTCTTGGTCCAATGAGAGCAGCAAGAGGCTTTGAGTTACACTCTCTGAGCCCAATCCATGCTTTCATGCTGGCACTGAGCCAATAACTGTAAGGAGGGTATGGAAAATTCTAGGTAAATTTCCTAAAATGTCTAGAGGTAAACTGAAACTCTCTCCTTATAAAGGAACACTGGCTGAGGGTGTGGGGTGCATGCCAACACTTATATTTTCTTCTCATTACCTCATTCTCCCTCCCTCTCACAGACAAAGATGCTCACAGAGTGAAATTCATAACACTCTTCCTAATGAGCAAACTCCCACCGAGCACCAAAGTGCTCACCAGGCAGAGTTCTGCAGTTCCCCTATGTGAGTCAATGTAAAATCACACCACAAGTTAAAATAAAGTTAAAACAATATTTAGGTTGCCAAGAGACACTGGAAATGTAAGACATACTACATTTAAATTGTGTGTTCATCCACTGTAATTTGGCAGGGGGAGAAGTACACAGGATGAAGTATTTGTGATTAGGAAATTAAAATCTCTTTGCAAGGCAGCCAAAGTAAATTTAGGCAAACTGTTTTTAATCAGTCTTCAGTAGCTTGCAAAATACCCTGTTTCAAACAATTTTATTTGTGTAGTGTATATATTGATCTTGTTATAAATATGGTGGGTCGAATCAGAATAAAAAAAAAGGCAAAATTTATTTTCTAGTTAATGCGAATTGAAATGCAGAAAAGAAACAAAAACACACCAAATAAACAGCCAAATTGCAACGGAACCAGCAAGGATTCCTGCCACAGCAGAGTTTAAGTCCGATCGAGACTGGGAGACAGATACCAGGCCAGCCCTCGCCAGGTCCGTGGTCATCTGTTCCGACATGCTGTTCCCGGAGTCCAACTTTTATACAGTTTATTTTCCTCCGGGCCAGGCTTTTCCTCGGAGATGGTCTTTCTATTCAGTTTTAATTTTGTCCCAGTGTCCTAGGGTGACTATGATGCCTGTA
>VZDJ01000601.1:29888-86289 GCA_008694505.1 Cyanoderma ruficeps
AACTGCTCAAAATATTTTTTAAACTTCTGTAAACATAAGATTGCCAAAATCTAACATATGTTATGTGGTATTTAATCCTCCAGAGGAACTGAAGGAACAAAACACTTCTGCTAAAGTAATTAATAAGCACCAATACAGATACCTAGAAGCTGTTCCATCAAAGTGAATCATTTCCTTCTTGAAGTCACACCCAATATTTAAGCAGTCTAAAAATGAAAATTCAATACACAAGAACACCGGCTGAAACAAGTGCTGAAGTCTCATGTATCGAGATCAAATCACCAAAGCTGTGCTACCTTCTGGTGCTCCTGAATCAGGAAAAATAGGGAAGTTATTTGTAGAAAATTAATTTTGCCTATGAGAAACCTCTTTTGGCACAGCACTTGAATCCTGTGGGGACTGGCGATTAAGGTTAAAGTGCATGTTAATGAATTATTGAAAGTAAACTAAAACCCAGCAGAGTTCCCTAAATCCCCTTCCATTTGCAAAGGTATTTTCAGTTACTGCTTACAGAGAGAGACGACAGATAATTCTTACTCTTTGTTTTCCTGCAATTTAACATATGCAGAATTCTCTGCTAAGTGAATCCCACTGTAATGCTTGGTCGGCATTACAGTTCTTGGCATATTTTCTCCTAATATTTACCAGGCAAAACCAGAAACTCAGGTCATGTGGGGATCTTTTCAATCAACATAGAATTCCTCAAGGTGTAGCAAAACATTCGAGCTCCTTCTATCAGATCAGTGTTGAAGCTGCTGTCTCTGAGTCCTGGGCAGAGCAGCAGGAAAATATTTCTTGCAGTTCAGGGGAAAGCCAAAACAATTAAATTCTCCTCCTTCTCTCAAGGTGTGACAGCAGAGAGGAAATAAATTACAATTCCATGAAGAGCAGAAGGCATAATAAGAAGAGGCAGTATCCCAATCAATGAGGTATTTCATTGGATTACCATTGCTGGTTCTGAAAAGGGAGCTGCTCAATTGTTTTACACTGCACTCAATGAACACTTAAAGTAAATAAAAATCAGCCACTGAGCCTGAATTAGAATCATGGACTCCTCCACAGGTGATGTCACTGGGCTATAAATTCATGATCGTTCTCTTAATATTTCATGCCTCATTCTTTTTTTTTTTACTACTTATGAGAGTTTTACACATAAAGCTTAGCTTATACATCTTAATATTTGTATTTTTACTCTTTATAGTATTTTCAATGTAATTTTTATAATGGGTGTGGATTTTTTTTCTGCTTTTCATTTTAAAGTAATCTTTCCAGGATGAAATTTCTTTATGGAAATGCTAATTCAAAATAATTTAAAAAAATTAATTCTTGGTTTTGATTTTGACAATTCTCTTAGTACTCAATAAGGAAGTCTGCATGGGTTAAGATGTTATTAATAAAATGTAAGTCCTCAGTAAAATCAGAAAAGAAAGAAAGGAAAAAGCCTGTGTTTCTGCATCTTCACGTTATAAAGGATGGAAAGTCACAGCTTTAAATGTCCAGGTTGATTCGATTTTCATGTAAAGGCATTTTCAGAATAAATGTGGTTTTTGTGGTTGAGTTACAAAAAGTTTCACTCAGTTGTCATTATCTGAATGACAGAAGTGACATAGAAATTGAAATCCCTTTTTGCTTCACGGAAGGATCCTCCAATACAGTATTGAAAAAACCAAAACTGGCACTGCCTTTCTCACGTGGGCTTCTGCTGGGGCTACACGCTGGACACCTTTGCAAAACGGTTAATTAATTTACACTAATGATTCAGCCACTGCATTCTTACTCAGCTCTCCCCGTGACCCCTCCTCTGCACAGATCCATTCCCGAGGATCAAAGTCGACATTCCTGGAGCTGGAGCTTCTCTGAGTGCTCCGGGGCACAATTTACCTCGCTCAATAGAGATATGTATAATTTATTTATTTTTATTCGTGGATGAAGAGGCTCTTCAGAGTCTTTACCACAAAGCAGAATAAAGTGGCCGTGAAATTTGGGCTCATCAGTGGTTGAAGCGTCATCAGCCTGAAATTCCTGTGATTAAACAAGAGCAAGCTTAATTACATAGGTGGAAGAGTTTAAGGACCACATTGAGGAACAGAAGAGGGAAACCTCACAGCATTGTACCCTTTATGTAACAGAATCTTTATAAAACACGTATTTAGCAGATATATTTTCTGCAGACAGGTTCTGCAAAGTATGGTTTTAATGTTTTAGAAACCAAAATACAGATTTCTCTGGAAAAAAAAAAAAGTGGAAATTGCCTACTACAGTTCCCAGTTTAAAGTGGGTCCTTTCAACTAGATCAGAAATTTACTTTTTCCCCAACTAGAATACATTTTATAGATAATTTTTGTTGTTGGGTTTTTTTTAATTTGTTTTTTGTGGTGGTTTTTTTTTTGTTTGGTTGGTTTTTTTTTCCAATTCCTGCTTGCTTTCTGAAATCTTAGGCAGGAAGCCAGATTTTTGTTTCTCAGTTCACTGAATCATTCTNTGGATCCACTCATCAACTTCCATTTGACAAATAATAGAGATCTCAAAGATGCACAATTCAGAATATGCAAAAATAGTCATGTAGTGGGCATGAATGGCTTTAAGCTGATGGAGGGCAGGCTCAGATTGGATATTAGGAGGAATGGGATGAGCTTTGAGGTCCCTTCCAACCCAAATCATGCTGGGATCCTGTGAAAATCAGCAGCCTGAGAGGAAATCACTGACCCCACAGAAGGAAAGATGGAGAGTTTGACATTTTTCTCTTTCAACAAACTGTATATTTTACCAGTTTTCTAGGCATTTTTGGAGCCAGCTGACACCATTTTTTGTGTGTTGGTGGGCAAAGGAGAAGCGCTGGGCTTGAAGGAAACTCTGGTTTCAGGTCTCCTGAATGTAGGAACACATTGACAAGAAATGAGGCTCCCTTGTTTCACAAGGTGTGTTTCCAGGTTTTTATCCCACAGAAATTATTTGCCACAAAGCTCAAATACTTAAAAATCAGGTTCTGAAAGAGACTGCACCGAGAACTTCACATTTTTCACAGCTCAGCAAACACTGTCATGGAAAAGCTCTGTTAACATGGTTCACATGCTTGTGCTGAAAATGACATTTAGCTGCAGACACACACACACACACACACACCAAGTCAGAGATGCAAAAAATTCCAAATATTTTTCCACATAAATCCAGAATGATAAAATATTATCTGTTAGCACAAAGCAAAATAAAAAGAACTGACTCTCTTTTTGAAGGTACTTAAGCTCAGTAACTGTCTAAAAGAGCATTTTCCCTCTCTGCTTTTAAGAACCCAAAATTTATTGCAGCATAGTAGGAGTCTTCAAGGTCAAAGGGTAGATAGTCTGCTTGCTGCAATATAATCTGACATGATAAATCATGTACAAGCAGCCAGCAGCGCTGCTATCATGAATTTGAAGGAGAATAGAAAATGATTTTTACAAAATATTCATTAAACTATATGGCAATTTTCATTTTTTATGTGTTCTGTTTTACTGCTTTGTTTTTCCTTCCCAATAAACAATCTTTACAAAAAGCCACTTCTCTTTCTTATCTCTCCTTTGAAAACATTATGTCACAGAGCAAAGGCTGCTAATGGAATAGTTTCAGAGACAGGAGGTAGAGGCTTTCTTCGGGACTATACGATAGAAAAAGCATTTTTCAGAAAGTATGAAATTAAAAAAATGACATATTCAGGGGGTTTTTGTTTGTTTTGTTATGAAAAAACACGTGTATAACATTCTTGAGGATGATGGCAGAGGATCAGAGCCCTCAGCAACGCTTTAATCTGCTGCTCAACTCTATTTGTATTTCACCTGAAGGAAGAAATAATTGAGAGACTGACAAGAAAAGAGTTACTGAATTTGTTTAGTGCTAAATCCTGCAAGCATGCCAGGCTGGCTGAAAGCTGTAAAAGCCAAAAATCTCACATATGAAGTGGGAGCTCCTGAAAGAGATGTTTTACAGGACACAAAAGGAGATCCTAAACCAGCCAATGCCATGACTGCAGGGTGGGAGTGGGAGGCAATTTCACACCATGTAAAGTCTTTGGACTTTCAATCCAAGTCCTCCTGGGCAATGTAGATAAATAAATTACAACAAATATGAATGAAAGCATGAAGAATGCCCAGAATCCAGTGCATTGTTCAAAACAAAGCAGCTCAGGATCTCTTTCACTTTGAACAGGATGGGATACAATGAAGCAGAGTGAATTCCACTAAAGGTAGGAGATTTTAGTTGTACTGCCAGATGTGGCTTTCAAGGTGCTCTAGAAGAGATGGTGAGGTTTTTATCCCCTCTTCTCACATAGATCACATTGTTATCCCTGAGAGCAGATGAATTTAATCCGTTGCTATGCAAGAAGGATTTTTTATTATTATTNGTGTCATTTGAAAAAAAGGAAGAGCTGTAAATCTTTCTTTAATCCAGGACAGCTGAGGATATTCATACTGGCCATTTTCCCATAAAACACAGAAGTGTCTGAGCTACTGTAAAGTTGGTAATTTAAACAAACATTTGCAACAAAGATATTAAATATAATATTTAATTACTCAATAAACTATTACACAAAATCACTGATTCATACACAGATAACAATAAAACATAAAGGTCAACCCTCAATCTAGAAAGTATTTGCCATCTCTATTTGAATTACCGCTGGCAGCATCAGCATTAAAAAAAAAAAGGCTTGACTTTGATTTGACCCTATGCCTTTATTTTTGGGATGGCAGGAGAGAAGTCTTTATTAGCCAAGGGTGCCCAGTTTGCACCTTGTTGCCTGTATAACTAACTCAGAACACCTGAGCCACGTGGGGTCTGCATTTCACTGCAGCCCCAATTCCCAAACTGGGCAGACTCAATCAGGACACCACATGACACATGTCAAAAGCTCTCGTTTTTACCCAAGAAACCCAGAACTGGCACATATTAACTGAGAAACTATTTTCACTCTTTTTACATGGGGAAGCTTGAAAGCACCAGCACTGTGAGGGATGTATAAATGGAAATTAGATTCTGCTTTTTGCCCGGAAAGCAAACAACTATCAGCCCCATCAAATGTTTGTTTTTCCTTTTCTTTTTAATTCCCTGGAACAAAAAGGCCAGCTGGCATTCCTTCCTTTTCTATTATCTTCTCAAGATTCAGAGTAAGCCAAACTCACAATTACCATAAATCTAGAGGCCAGTGTCTAATAGATAAATCTACCAGAGCTGATGATTAGCATTTAGCTTTTGAGAAGATACCCTGCTTGTATTTCACCCAGGATTCAATTTTAAATGCATCATATGAAAATGGAATGCAGCTCCCCAGCTGGCTGTTGCTCTTCGTTCCACCTTTTCTGTCCGGGTCTGATCACTCTCATCATCATCATCACTGTGGGCTGCCATTTACAACTTTCCATGGCTTTTGTGTACAGTGAACCAGGAAAAGCTCAACCCAGTCCACCTGACCCACCGAACAAGTGCCTTTGCTATAACCAGGGGCTAACTGAGCACATTAAATTCTGTTTTGAGTCACTAAACACAGAACTCTGCAGTAAATGCAAGCTGAGACACTCCAGGGTGGATTTATTCCTCATAAAAATAGGTGTATTCCTTCTTCAAAGACTGGCTGTGCAAGGGGCTGAAGGAATGAAAGAACTTTATCTTCCCTACCCTGAAAAAGTGGGTATCAAAAGCTGTTCTGAGTCACAGAGGTGTCAAATCCCAGCCCTTAACATTCCCACCAGAGCGTCCATATATAAGGTTTTGGAATTCATAATGGGAATATCCTGTTAACAGCCAAAGCAGCTGCCATGAAGGAGCTGCACCTGGTACCTGAGATCACCACAGGCCTCTGCAGACTTCGAGGCTTTGTGCAAGATACCCTTATATCTGGAGTAGGAAAGCCTTAGAAAAGTATGATTTCAGCCACAAGAGCAGACCAAAAGTTCAAATTGATAACACAGGACTCCACAGACCCCAGCCCAGCTTTGTTGCTGGTCTGTAGAGCCACCTCTCCACTGCAGATCTGTCGCGGAGGCTGGGCTGCCTTGAAGTGCCATATGAATAATCGGTTTGCTACACCATTAATGAGAAAAATCCACAGGGAATTTACCTTTTGCACCCCTCAAAAGAATAATAATAATATTAATACAGAATTTCCCAAAACTAGTGCTCTGTACGTAAAAATTGAAATAGATCTCAACCAAACACACAACCAAAGATTTACAGGAGGAATTTGGATTTGCATTCCTTCACGTGAAGTAATTTAAAGAAAATCTGGAAACTGTTATCTTAATATAAAAGTGCATTGCTGCCAATTTTCGGCTTCAAAATTTTTTGGTTAATTATTGACCAAATCAGTATTTCAGTAACTATTAATCAAAGAAGTCATTTGATTTACAGAGTGACCACAGTGTGTGGATTGTAAATATCAAGAGTCTTTCTTCAAAGTACCACAAATTCTGAAGAAAAAGCACTTTGCTGGTCATTACTGCAAAATTCCGTTTTACAATTGAAACCTGTGCCTGTTCACCTGGGAAGAGCTTTTAATACAGGAGCATTTTAAACGTTAACACCTCCATAATAGCCAACAGAATGTGCCTAATAAAGGCTGATTTACTCTGTATTTGATTAAACTGCATCTCCATCTGCAGAAGGTAAATGGATTCTTAAATTACTCGGGATAATTACAGCCCACAAACCTTGCAGACCTCTTGCATCAGTTCCTGTGCAATGAGTGGGGTGGCAGCCTCCGAGTTGTGTGAGGAATGCTGCCACGTTCTGACTATGGAATTACATCCAGGGAATCAGCTCATCCCAAAGCCTCCCTCTGTCCAGAGACGTCCCAAAGAGCTCAGCAAGAGCCCTGTGCTGGTGCTGATCCTCTGTGCAAAGACAGCCCCTCTTACTGTGAACACTGGACCCCAGCTTGAAAAAGGAAACCAGAAAAATTTGTTACAGAAAACCAGAATTCGGAACAGAAGAACAAAAGGGTTTGTGGGTTTTGGGTTTGTTTCTCCCATTAAATGGCTACTGAGCAGCTCCAGTAAAGCTGAGCTGAAATTCCAGCTGGCAAATATTTTGAAAAGTAATTTTACCTGAACTTCAAGGAAGGTTTAGAGGATAGAAGAGTAATTATGGATTATTAGGTAATGACTGAATTATTGAATAATTATTAGATAACTGTTGAAAAAAGCAAGCTTATTTAAAATGGTCACAGCATCCTAAACTCAACATTTCTGTATTAATGATCTACAGAAGCTTATTTGCAGACGGTCTCAGATTAAGATATAGGGGTTTTTTTTAATATCACAGTTTTCAACTCCAGTTAAAACAAAGAAGGAAGAGATTTGGGGACTTTTGAGTCCAATCTGCATGCTGTAGTCATTCTTCTAGAAAATACAAAGTGGGAAAAAAAGGGGCTGTAAAATGTTTTCTTTTTTTGATAATGGGAGAAAGTTGTCCAGTTTCCAATTTTGTTGTTGACTTTGCTGATAAGTAATCAGTTAATGAAAGCTTTGATGATAATTAATGTAACAGCAAAAAAAGAGTGATTTATTGTCTTTTAATTTAATGCCAAATTTTACCCTTTTTGCTGGTAATTTTTAAAAAAGTCTGCTTCCCTTGAAAAGTCCCTAGGCAATAGTTTTAAAGTCTACAGAAAGTAGAGAGAGTCAAAGAAAAAGATTTGGCAGAATACTAATATATATATTAAAAAAAAAAGGAGAGATGTTTAAGCCAAAAGATCCTGACAATAAATATCTGTCAAATCCTTATTAATTTTCAAACTGAACTGTGGGAAAATTGAGGGTGTTTCAGTGGCTTTTATGCCTGGCTTCACAGCTGCTACAACTCTACCACCAACTTTGGAATATTTGGTTCCATATCTCCTCTGACACACACCTGAGTACTATTCCTGGTTTAAAGAATGCAGGAAATCTGAAGATTTCTGACACGCAGGTAAAAAAATATAAGGAACTTGAAAAATGAAGAATGCGTTGGAAATTTGTCAGTGTCAAGGATGTAGAATCCCTCTGTAGTGTTATCGCTTGTGTGATATTCACTTAAGTAATGAGTGAATAACTAACACAGAACAAAAATTAACAACACAAAATGTAATTTGATATATAAGAGTTTATAACTTTTTTTTCCTCCTGGCGCAGTACTGAAGCGTTATTATTGAGGAATCCAGCAACCATAAAACAAAACAAAAGAGAACAAAAAACAAATCCAAACAAACAAACAAAACCGCAGCAAAACAAAACCAAAACAAAACCACACAAAAACCCCACAAAACCCCCAAATTCCATCGGATTTCAGACTGGAATGGATGCTTTTTTATTCCTTAGAACTGAATAAACTGTGGTCTGAAGACAGTAAATGAAATTAAGGTTTGATGTAAGCTCACTACAGGGTTCAGTGTGAAGCCTGTCCCTCAGCTGAGCTGCTGCTGAAGGGAAACCCCAAGGTTTGGTTATATTTAGAAATATGACTCAATGGACAATCAAAGCTGCCTGAGAATCTGCAGTGTTCTGAAATGATACATATCTTCCCCATGTATTTCATTATTTTGGAACCTGATGCTATCACCTAATAGTTTTCATAGGATCCATATTATTTTTTAAAAAGCCCTGAGAGTTACTAGGACAATTACAGCATAATACAGTTGTTTTTCTAACACTGAAGCCCATTAAAAGAGAGACACAGTGCTCAGGTCACATATGTGCTATTGTAAACTTTGGAATTTTGCTCTCACGGATGGGATGTCTGAATTACAGTAGAATCAGTTCAGTGTCAGGGAAACTGCAATTCCTTCTTCAGGCTGTGATTTATTTGTCACAGTAATTGATGCTGGAACTTTGGACAACAAACAACCCTTTAGCCTGCAGAACTTTTTTGGGCTGCGCTGGACACTGCTCCTCATGCTGTGCAACGCCTGACTGTGACCACAGGATCATTTCACCCAGTCCCGAATTCCCCCTCCAAACAGAAACTATTGCTTTCAAATGTACAAAATTTTCATGCGCTATTTTGATATTTTTAAAGTTCTTTGAGTGGCAAGCATGTGGATGGCAGGGAGAGGGAACTCTGCAGACCTGAGACACTCTTGAGAAAACACGTGGTTTTATGGTAAGGGTTGTCGGTATAAAGGGCCTTGCCTTCAGCCACCAGCCTCGGCCGAAGAGATGCTCCAAAGACAGAGAGAGAGAGAGAGAGAGTAGGGGTAAGTGAGGTAAGGTAAGAGAGGTGAGGTAAGAGAGGTGGGCCAGGTAGGAGAGTAAGAGGTAAGAAGAAGGACGAGAGCTTTGTTACAATACATTATATTTCTTTATGCGTTGAATATTCTAATTTACAGTGACCAACCCGCACAAGATACAAAACCTACAGACTTTGCATCCAGCCTATGAGAACTGCTGTATTGCCATATCACTCTGGATTCTAAACTCTAAAGGCCATCTTCTTATCTATCTTTTACCTTATACTTTGGCAGGGTGGAGTGGGGCTATACCCTGGGGTCCCTTAATGTCTCATTGTTTGTTATCATCTTTCTGCCTGCCATGATTACATCTCAAACCTAGCTTTTATTTCTATTTCATTTATAGGTTATATATTCTCCCTGTCTCTTTCCAGGCAATCATATTTGTAAGCTTTTCTTGTCCCATCTTTCCCAACACAAGCATTCAGCAGCCCCACCCTCCCTGAGAATTCAGTGGGTATTCCAACTTTCTTCTAAACTCAGAATTACAAAGTGCTGCTGATCACATAAATCAGCGTGCTCTAGCGGTGAAAGACCCAGTTCAGCACCTCTGAAAGCCCTGTGTGCAGAACACTGACACTCAGATGATGTGCTTCATTCAAATACCAAATTATTTCATTAAAAAACAGCAAGTTTTTATGAACAGGCAACAAAGGGTGATACAAGAATTAAGTCACTGTTAACTCTGTATGTATTGAACCCTTAAATTTACTTCTCAATTCAAATATAATTATCAGCACCTATTCAAGCCAAGAGAGTCAGGGACATAAGAATATCCTTTGCTAATGCCAACACAGATTATAGAAAACTGCTGTGAAAATCCAGTCACGAGGCTGAAAAAGGGCCCAAGGACACAGTGGTTTTCCAAGAGATGTGAAAAATGTGGTGGCTGGTCAAACCTAGCTCAGAGAAAGCAAAGCACAGAGACACAGAATTAGGAAAACTAGGCTGGGAAATGTTCTATTAATCTGGACACATTAATTTTACCAAAATAACAGAGGAAAGAAACCCAGACAGAATTGCAGCCTTGTCCATTCTGATCAAAATTACTGTTTTCTTTTGAAGGCTTTAAAATAGCTTTAAAGTTACTAATTTTAAAAGTTTGAAACCAATGCTTGCACTATTTTCTTTATGACACTAGGAATGAAGGCAAGCAGCTTCCTACTCTGATGAGTGCTATATTGCAGAATTTAGTTTTTAGTGCAGTCTACAGTGACCAAGGTGATCAAATAGATAATTAAGCTAACCAACGATGAAAGATCAACTTTTCTTTGTATTAAAATCAACAGCAAGTTGTTTTATCAGATCATAAATAAAGGTAGACACAATTAAAATTAGAATGACAAAATTATCAATGGTAGATTAAAATATTCTAATGCAATAAATTCTGAAAATCCAGTGATAGCACAGAGAAAAATTAATGCTCTGACTCTGAAACAGTTGAAAGGAAAAAGGATTCTCCCAGCTGATTCAGCAAGGATTTGGGATCTCAAGGCTTTCCCCATTGCCTGAGATGTACTTTGGGATATAAGAGCAAAGGAATTAACATTTAGGTGTTATTATTGTGCTAATTTTACATCAAATCCTGGGGCTACCCATTCATTAAATAACATGCAGAGGTTGCATCTCCAAGATCTCTGTTGCCTTGGTCATGCACATATTAGAAATTTTCTGCTTTTACAGAATTGAGGTGTTCACCAGGATTTAACATTCAAAAAGTGCCTTTCAGACCTGCAAACCAAATCACAAAAACAAAATGCAGCTTTGAGTTTCGAGCAGAGCTATTCTAAACCCGAAATGTACCCCCTGAGTCGGGGCCTGTCCCTACAACAGGAGAAGTTCCAAGAGGACTTTGGGGTCCCCTGCAGCATCAGGGGCTGACAGACAATGTCTCTGAGGGGGTGACACCTCGGAATAAGTCTGAATAACTCAATCTGAAAGTTGAGCTAACAGACTTTTGGACAGTAGTAAATCACTGTCAAACAATGAGAGACACGTTGATGGTTATAACTCTTTCCTCTGTTGACACATCAATCTGTCTGTCATTCAGTGCAGAACAGAATCCATTACATTAATATGTGTCCACAGGCAAATTGAGAAATTGTGATTTTAATCTAATCAGGGTGGTTATATTTTGCAAATAGCAATTTTAGCTTGTTTAAAGTTCTTCTTATAATAAATTAAATTTTAGTTGAAGGAATGAAACATTTAGAGCTGAAAACAACTAAATATTAGTGCAGCTAAATTACTTTTAGTTTTTTTAGTGATAATACTTCTGAAGAAAGTAATGCTGTATAAAAC
This sequence comes from Cyanoderma ruficeps, assembly GCA_008694505.1. NCBI lineage: Eukaryota > Metazoa > Chordata > Aves > Passeriformes > Timaliidae > Cyanoderma > Cyanoderma ruficeps. Next base: position 41,425 of record VZDJ01000601.1, read on the forward strand.
AGAAATGAAAATGCTACATGTTATCTTCCTCAAAACTAGAATATCTTAATCCATGGAGATACAGACGCACCAGATATTTCAGGTATATTAAAAACTCCCGGGGCTTTTTTCCCTGCTCCTTCCCCAAGCAGCATTAGGTGATACATGTGGGTTCAGTCAGAATGTTCCAATGCCCCATTGAAGAAATAAACAACCTCTCAAAAAGGCACAATTGTATCAAATCCATGGCATTGCCCCTGCAGGCCCAGATGGAGCTGGAAATCATGGAAGGCTGAGAGACTGGCTCCCTGAACTCATTTCTAACACCAAACACCACACATTTTGCAGAGAAACTCTGGGGTTTTTTGAGTTCACACCTGCATTTCTGGAGGAATTGGATTCAGCCAACCAGCAGAACTTGCGATGAATCTGAACTAGAGCTGTGAGAATTCAAGCTTTTGCCTTTCAGAAAAGAGTGAAGTGTTTCATGAAATTTCACGTTTAAAGTGAGGGTTTCTTCTGCTACCAAATCAAACCTAAACCAGCTGACTGAGGTTCTTTTTTCCTCTGAAGTTTTATTCATGATCGTTATATTTGCAGCCTGATACTGCCCTCTGAAGAAAATTTTAGTGCCCAGTTGGGTGTAACTCATTTCCTTTGTGGTCCTGGAATACAAAAATACTCTTCCCTGATTCAGTCCCCATGGCTACAGCTTGAAAGGTACCTTAATTAGACTAATATAATTTTTTTTCAGCTTTTTGAATATTTTCATTAATGACAAGGGAAAACATGGACATTCAAAACCCAGCAAGAGCATCCTGGGCTTAAAGAGCCAAATGAATATTTTTTTTTCAACAGATTGGATCACACAGGTAACCTTTGCCATTCCTCTGTATTTTACATGAGTTAAGGGAAGACAACATTAAATTATACAATGCCAGGTATACAGAAATACCTGCTGGTAGAATTCTTCAGGCAGCTTCTCTAAAACTTTACCTATCTTAAAAATAACATCATATTTCTCTGTATGTCAACATTGTGTCAACCCCTGTGCTAACATTTTTATACACTTTTGGAAGACTGTGGTGAAAATATCTGGTAAATGCTTATAGAATCAAAAACCCCAGAATCTGACTTGCTTATCATTGATTGTGAAAATTGTCTTTATGTGATATCATAAAGCTCATGAAATCAGTACTGTTGCTTATGGGTTTTAGCCAATGGAATAATGGAAACTCCAAGGCTCAAACAGGACACATGATTTAAATTTGTCTATAGCCCACGGTCTATAACTCCTTCACCTCCACATATTCTTTTGTCTTCGTGTAAATAACTTTGCATTTTACCCTGTTGTGTACATCTGGGCTTGTACCAAGGCACATTTCAGATGACAACTCAGTACCAAATGCTTGACATTAATGTTCAGTCACTATTCCTTCCATGGTAGGCAATTATGACAGAGAATACTTATTTTTTTTCCTCTTTTAACCTGGAGGTGACTTGCCACTGGAATGCAATTTCCTCTTTCATCATTGTTACTCTATAAAATAAACACTAACAACACCATGTCATGCAACACTGAGAAAACCCCCAAACAAACAAAAGAAACCCACCCCCACAGACCTGCAATCCCATTGTTACTTGGATAATAAAGAGAGGGAGTTTCCCTTTATGGCTCAGAGGTGGACACGAGCATGACAAACAAAGAGAAAAAAAATGCCAAGAAAAAGCAGCAGGAACTTTGGGACAAGTGACAGAAGTCCGGGGATGAGCACAGCCCTCCTGCCACACTGCTGCTCAAATTTGTCTGCAAACACTCACTTTGGACAAGAAACGGAACAGAAACTTTTAGAAACTCCTGAAATTGTTTCAGTCCGCACTTGAAGCATTGTAAAAATTCGTGACAATAGTTTGAGCTGGCCTGGTGAGCTGAATTATTGTTATTTCATTGCACTGGTGCTGACAAACAGAAGCCATTAGTGAGTGAGGGCTGGATCCAGCTGGGAATCCATGGGAACACAGCCAGCCAGGGGCATTTAAGGAAACACCACGACACCATAAATCAACAGGGCAGGACAGGAACTCAGCTCACCAGCAGCTGCTCCCTTGAGGAGCCCTGAGGATTTAACCCTGAGAGGTTCCAAGGCACACGTGTCCTGGCGGATGCGCGGATTCTGGCCCCCGGATGTCCTCTGTGAGGGATGCTGGAGGGAAACGAGGGATGCTCTTCAAAGGGAACTATCAAAATCCACTGCCAATGACACACTGAGCTCAGCTGCCATGGAATTCTAGAAATTCATAGTTTTCTTGGCATGGGTAAAGCAGAGTGGTTAGAGGGAGCAGAAATATGATTCCATACAACAATTGCAAACTTCAGACAGAAGAAGTTATTTCTTTTTTCAGTGTTTCCTAACCACTGTTTGGGGATTTCCAATTCCTTGCAGGCTTAAGTAAGTCTCAAGAGAAGCATAAAATTATTGAATTAGTTTTAGATACGCTAAGCCTTTTAGCTCACATTAAATAAATGGCAAATGAGGTACATCACATCTCTAAAAGGCAGATTACTCACTCAGGATCAAAATAAAACTTTGAAATATCTGGCATATACATTTTTAAAATTCAAAATATATTAGTAATTAATATTTGAGTAAATTCAAAATTGTTTTGATGGGGATTTTCATGAGATTAAAAAAACTCCACATGACAGTTTAAGATGAATACTTCTGAAAAAGATTATCGTAATTGCAAATATATAATTTTCAGATTTGTTATTGCAAACACACAGACTACCACAGAAACCTCAAATAAATTCAATTATTACAATTCTTCCCTTTGGGATAGAGAGAAATGGACTTTGTGTAATTTAATCTTCTGTTCTATTTGTGTTTATCTTCTATTTCAACTTAAACTAAAACTTGTTTCAGACCACTCTCATTTAGCGAAACAAGACAAATTGTAGTGTTTCAGTTTTGCAGATATGATTTAGCATTCAAAAAAGCACCTTTACAAACCAACTCATTCTGCTGCATTTTTTAACTTTTGTAAACAGATTGCAGAGAAGGAGCCAATGCAGATCTGGACATCTTGTATGTCATCAGGCACAGCTTTTGAGTTTTTTATTGCATAAGGGATGGATTTCTGACAACACATTTTAAAAATTGCTTCTTATCCAAAAAACGACAGGCAAGAAAATTACTCATGAAGAATAATCTTTGTTCAGTGAGAGCAGTCCCGCCACGTTCTCTGCAATGGCCGAGGGAAGTGGCCGCACGTAGAACACCAGACGGATCCCAGGGAACAAAATCTCCCCAAAAGTCCTGCCACAGGGGGTTTCCACAGCAGTTTGTGGCTTTCACTCCAGCCCCTGGCCTGGAGGAGGAGCAGAGACACCTGAGCTTTCCATAACTAGAGGTCTGTAACTACCAAATGTGTCAGTATAAGAATAAAGTCAGAATTTTAGACACCATTCACTGGACAGTGCACCAAACCCCACACATTTCACTGATTTTTTTTTCAATAGTTGCTATGACGGTTGTGTGGATTATGATAGAAACGGAGGATTTAAAAAATTTGTTAGATTTTCAACATCATCAATTAAAGAAAATAGTAATTAATAAGAGGGAAAGGTTCTTTACAAAGGTTGAGGCTCTCTAAGGAGCTGGAAATGTTTGGTGGAGGAAGTGGTCAATGTTCACCATGGCAAAAGATGAACAGAGTATCTCAAGTCTTAGTCCCAAGGCATATGAAATACATTACATTTGTAATGTGTAAAAAACTTGTATTTTCTAGCCATTCTAATATTTTCATAAGAAAAAGAAAATTCCACTCATAGGCTTTGCACCATTCTAAATAAATGCCATCAACTGTATTAAACTTCTCAGGAGGCAGATCCAACATAGCTGAAAAGGTATAATCAAGAAATAAATATTATTATGGAAAGATGGGGGAGAAAGGTGAATCTATACTGCTAACAAGTGTATGCTATTTCACTAAAAATTCTGCTTTTATCTGTAATAATGGTCTGAGAAAGATGAAGCAAAAATTTTTAGAAGCATTTAAAAATTCTTACCTGATGAGAATTTGAAAAGACTAGAAAGCCCAAACAGCCACGAATGCAAGAATACATCATGAAAAACTCACACTCACTACTGGCATGTGTAGAATATCCAAAGTTCCTCCCTGTGTGCTCAGGAGCTCATCTGGAGAACATCCAAACACGAGGTGGTTCCTCTCCAATGAGTTGGTGATCTTGCCTCACATCTATGTTCCCTTGTTCTGGATTTCTTGAACAGAATTCCTGTCCCATCTCTCTCCTCCACAGCAGTATATTACACAAACCCTTCAGCACTTCAGATTCTCTGCAAAATAGACAATTTTGGGGAACAGCACCCAATTATGTGTGTTCTGCTTTCCTGCAGGGAATCTACAGTCACTGTGAATGTGTCACTTTTCCCCAGCCTCCATCCACGGTCTCACACGCCCAGCAACTCTCTCCTCTGGCAGCTTTCCTTCTTTCCCAGAACAGAAACCACTCATAAATTTTACTCCTTTTCTCAAAATACTGCTCATACTACTAATTACAACCCCACCGATGCTTTTTTGGTTTGCAAACTTGCTGCTCTTCTCCAGCAGACAACAGACTTTTGACTCCACCTTACCCATTCGCCTTTCAACCTTCACATGGCTCTTAATCCATCTAACAAATTAATTAATATCTGATGGTCGCAGGCCTACTTCTGGCCAACCCAGAGATTTTTTCTCTCTTCAGATCTTCTATAAGTTCTGTTTCTCTTGCCTGTTGTCTCTTCCCTTCAGATCATCCTGCACAACTCTTACAAACTTGCTCTTTGCATTACATTATTTCAACTCCAGATAGTGAGTCAAAATTTTTTTCTCATTAAAAAATAAACATAATGTTTGAAATTCAGTTAAATAGCAACCATCAAAATAGAACTTGAGCCATACAGTGAGTAAAATACCCCCAGTTTGAATTCCTGCACAGTATCTGTTACATCTCTCCCAAACAAAAGAATGAGTTGAGCACAAAATGAACCTCTTGTTTTCCAACAAATGCTACTCAGCTTTAGCTCATAACATTCGTTGAGAAGATCAGGCCTATGAAAACTAAATTTTCCCAGTCCAATGGGAATAGGAGAAAATAATACACAACAAAATAATAAAACCAGCCTTGTTTTACTCAAAAGAACCTAACGCTGTGTCAACATCCCCTTCAAGTGATTGATGAAGTAATATGGAACTAAACCAAAATAGGGGTTGGTTTTCATTTAGGAAAACAAACACATTGGAGTCAACCAAGGAAACAATTGTACAGATAAAAACCCCAAACCACTGACAAGGCAAGAGCACAATACAGTACAGAAAAGTGTGGAGAAGTACAGAGACAGCAGTGGGGTTCCATCAGCTGCCTGGCTAATCAGGGACAAAGTGCTGGCAGGGCCTGGTAATGCACTGGGAAAACGATGAAATTCCAGGCCTTCCCTTCCCTAATTGTCTTCTTGTCTTGGGTTCTAACATGTAACCAAAAATGTTTATTCTATTTTCCATCTTTTGAAACTATTTGGGGAGGTGTTTTCTTTATCTCTTGTCTAACCCATTCCTCAGAACTCCAGGAGGGAGGGGGCAGGTGCCTTCTGTTAAAGGCTGTTAAACCAGGTGGAGCAGTGTTCTTTATCCCTTCCAGGACCCATCCTCCCTCCAGGGGATATCTGCTGTTCATGGGCCATCCAGGCTCACTGCAGGGCTGAAAACATTACATCAAACCATTGGGAGATGCTCCACCCAGGGGGAGAAGCCCAGTATTCCTACCTGGATCAAACCTGAGAGTCAGAATACCAGGACAGCCTGTTTGCACTGGATTCCCAGAGGGAGACCAGACCCATCTCAGCACCATTGGACCCTTTCTACAGGATCATGTCTACTGCAACAGAACCACATCTGTTCCTCCAGGAGGATTTATTTGGGCTGCTTCCCACCCTGACCAACAGGGTGTCTGGTATTCTGACTCGTCAGGGTTTCTAGGATTTTTGTTTGCTTGCTTGTGGGGTTTTTTGTACTACTACATTTGTATTTTTAATATTCCTAGTAAAAAAAACTTATTCCTATTCCCATATCTTTGTCTGAAAGCCCCTAATTACAAAATTATAATAATTACATTCTCCATTGCAAGGGGACCTCCAGCTTTCCCTGGCAGACACCTGTCTTTCCAAACCAAGACACTTGTTGATAAGGTTGTATGGGCTTCCACGGACCAGGGACACATCTCAGGTCATGGATTCTGCACAGTGAAGATAAACCAAGGGAAACAGGGTGGGAGAATGGCCTTGGCTGCAGGAGTTGTGGAGAAATGCATCATGTCCCAGAAAACTGCATCCCACACAAAGCACCTGCTCCCGAGGCACCTTGGAAGTGTCGCCAGGGGTGGAAGTGTGATCTCCAGCAGGGTTCCTCAACAGATTTCCATGAGGTAGCCCTTAGGAGAAGTGTGGACACCCAAAAGTTTTCAATATTTTTAAAGAAACTAAAAATAACTCCTGAAGTTTGTGATACAGATCTGATCTCTTACAAAAAGTTTCACTGAATTTTCAATTACATTTGTAAGAATCTGCATTCTAACTGTTGTGGCTCATTTATTAAATGGACAACTTTGGTTCAGCACTCCAAAAGCTATGGAAATGGATGCATGAATTCTTAAAAGCTGCTGTTAGACACACCTGCATTTGTCACAGCCTGGACAAGCATGAGCACACCTGGACAATGGTCATGGCTAGAGAAGGCAATGGCTGATTTAGTAATCATGGGGACTCCTCTGTTCTTGGAAAGCATCCATAGAATTTAATATAGTTGTCCCTAATTTTGTATGCCGCCATATTCGTATTTCACTTCTGCCGGGTCAAAAGAGTGTTTGAGATCCTTCCTGATTAACTTCATGGTTTACATTTGCTTAAGTTCCAAAACTGGCCACGCAGTGCTGTGGGACTATGAATCTCCCCATATTGTCCTCGAAAAGTTTTGTTACTGGAAAGAAGAAATTTAACCTAGAAGGAACAAGGTCCATAAAGAACACAACAGAACCGTGAGCACAGAGCAGTGCCTGGAAGAGAGAGGGAACAGTCTGCTAACTGTATTTTAGGAGAAGTTATGAAGCCAGGCAGATAAAATCAGAAGGAGGAACTGTTTTGAGCACAGGCAGAGGAGATAGCAGCTGTGAGGGGCTGACAGAGAGAAGGATCTTGTGCCGAGGCCCCAGGTTGTCAGACTCCCAAGTTAGCTTAAAGGTCACCTCTGAAAGATAGCATTTCAAAGGGCAAATATTACAAGGTTGCCCTCTCTGCTCCTACAGCTGAATTAGGCCTCCAACAGATCGACTTTGAAGGATGGCACTCCAGAGTTCTGCCTCTTCTCTTCCATCATTTGTCTCTGTTACAAGACAACACTTTATATATTTACTTCAAGATCAGCAATGCAAAGAGCAAGATTACATACAACGATAAAGAACATGTGCATTTATCATGATAACTATGTCCTACAGAATACTAGAGCAAGGAAATTAGGTTGGGAGAGGCTTTTTTGGGTTTTTGCGAGACACTGGTAGAATCACTAAAAAAGAGTTTGCCAAGACAGGGAGATTTTATTGTTTGTAAAGGAAATAAGACACAGATTGGCCTGCAAATTCTTAGAAAGCATCAATGACAACTTTTGCAAGTCGAGGAGGTACTACAAAAAATGTTCTTTATATTTCTAGGAAGAAGCTTGTTGATAATTGGTGGGAATGAGGCAAGTGGAATGGGACGAGAAAGTTCAGACCCTTAAAAAAAGAAAAAAAGAAAGAAACCCAGCAAAGCAAAATCTGTCAATTTTTAGCAGGCAGATCAATTGGTGAGCACTCCGAACGTGAAATCCTTGCTGGTGTCACAGAGAGAAGCACACAGAAAACAGGTCAGAAGGGGATGCATGCAATAACATGGGATTACTCTCAGAAGGACACAGTGGCAAGTAGCAAGAAACACTGAAGTTGTTAGAGCAAAAAAGAATTTGTACTGTGAGCAGGTCAGCAGTGGGAAAACCTTGGCTCAGTAGTTCCATATTCAATTGCATGACCAACAAATGAATATTATGGGTTAAACCTTCAGCCATGTGCACCCACCTTCACTCCAGGGCCAGGCAGGGATGGGGCTGTCACAAATATAAACAAGAAAGACGTAAAACCTCAGCCTAGAATGGAGAAATAACAGGTCAGAAAGCACTGGCTAAAACAGATCATTTCAAATTAGCAGGAGCTGGTCATCAGCCAGCTACTTGCCTGTTCACAGGATCTCAGGGCAAGTAGTTTCTTAGAGGACAGAAAAAGGACAAAGTGCTGCAAAGCTGACAATATCAATCACATATGTTGACTAGAAATGAACAGGAAAAGGGAAGCAGAGCTGGGAATTCAAGTCTGTGGTCCATGATTAAAGACATTACTTGCAAATACTGATAATAAGGAAATAAGAGACAACAAACACTACTTTGCAAAAAACAGTGGAAGGAAAATCCACCTTATTTCATTTTGCATATTATTTCTTTAAGAAATATGACTTAAAAATGAAGAAATAAAGTAAATCTAGGAGAAGTTTCTCACTTGAGATATTTGCAAAGATTTCTTGGGTTTCTAAAGAAGAGTCTTTGAAAAATGAGGCATTACCTTAAAAAAATCGAAGTGCATTAGATAAGCACTAGAGACAAAAAATTTACAGGATGTGCCAGAGACCCCAGAGGGAGCCATTCCATGTGGGAAAAAACTTCCACTGTACCCATGAGACAAAACTTCTCACTTAAGATTCTTGTAATTCTGAAAGTTCTTCAGTGTAAATTTAAGTACATTTTTTTTTTTTGCATTGCAAAGTCACAAAATCAAGTGACATATAGCTAACAGAAAACTGGACTCCTAGTCCAGAACATCTTCCTAATTGTAAAGTTTCTATTTGATATGGCTATAATTCCAAAATATCTCTAATTTAATATTGCAACTACTGTAAGAGAAAGCCAGGGAAAGATGCTGGTCCAGCACAGTGTTTTATGGTAAGAAAATCTATATTTAGTGAACAGAGAATTTTGTAACTGATCAGATCAAGAGATATCCACATCTAAGGCAAAACTCTTCCCTACTCTCAATTTCCTATGAATCTCCTGACTGGTATTTCTTCTTTTCACACCTTAATCAGAATTTCCATTGAGCAACTTGGAAAATTTTTGTAAGTCTAAGAAAAATATATTGTGCTTGAGCAACTCCTGCCTTGCACTCATCTTCTGATTTCATGTTTGCCATCTTTCTACACTATCCAGAGTGTGCTTAGTCTGCAAAAGTAGCATGGAAAGTTTTTAATTCTCTTGAAATACCTGGCACTGAGCAACGTAAGGTGAAAGAAATTTAATTTTGTGGAATATCATTTGGCTTTGATACAATTTACTCTACATTGTACACTAACTCCAAATTGAAAATCAGTTTTTTTTATCCAAGACCTCTTCTTCAAAAAAATTAAGCTGTGGACGAGAAACTCTCTTTCTGTGTTTTCTCAGAGGTGTAGTCATTGACCCCTGAATATTTGTCCCCTTGTTTAAGGATATAAACAGCTTTGTTGTTAACTCCCAGAGTTTCTGACCTTGCTGCTTTTGTGAAATAGTAGTGTGAGACTGGAATTTTCTTCCAAATGAAATGTTTACTCTATAAAGCTGTAACTGCTATATTGCATTATATTTTTATGTTTATTGTTATGAAATGATGTTATTTGTAAGTATAATTCTGTAATAAAAACAAAACAAAGATTGATGCTGAAAGAGAATGAAATTTCAGAACATGCTATAAAACTAATCTAATACTGGAAAATCATAAAAAAGTGCAATTACTCTATTTACAGGTGAAAAGGAAAAACAATTACATACATAAAAATAAAAGCTTTATTTTTATAGCAAGAAGCTTATAAACGTGGAAATGAAAGTGAAATGCTCTTACAAACAAAAGGGTTAATCTTAAATGTGCATCAGTTTTGACTATAACAGGAACGTTATTTTAATGCTGTAAAACCTTTAATGCTGGTTTTTTTACTCAAAAGTACCTTTGCATGATGAATGTTGTGGCTGTTGCAGAAGTTGCCTGAGTCTTTCCACATAAATCACAGCGCAGTCGAGCTCCTTTTGTTTTGCAGAGCTGATGCTCAGTCACAATATTCTCTTTGGTGCCATTCTGGAAGTACCAATTCACACTGATGAGAGATGCAGATTTTTAAATCCACCCGCTAAATACAGGTACAGCCTTCAGAAACATCGAAGGATGGGGCAAAAAAGATAATTTGGGGTGGGACCAGTTGGAGCCACAGAACTACAAGTGATGGGTGGCAGGGAAAAGAACAATTTCTGCCTGATTATTTCTGCTTTAACCTAGAAAACGTCCAACACATCTGGGAAGCTCCTGGGGTAGAGATTCCCTGGGGAACTGGTAAATCTGAAAAAAAAACCAAACCAGATTTTTTTTTTTTTACAGTAGTACAAAAACCTAGAAACAGTAATCTTTGGTGTTCTGGCAATATTTTCAGTTTTGAGTGGAACGGATTGAAATCTCCTTGTTAGAGGAACTACTTTGAGAGAGTTTCAAGATGACTGGTTGCAGCTTAGTAGACAACCAGTGAAAACAGCCTGTGATTTCACATCACCACCCTCCAAGGATGAGGAAAATGCCTCCATAATCTAGGGAAGAGACAAATATGGAAAGCAGAGTGGCACGTTGGTACAAAGGTGACTTCCAAGTCTCCTCTCTTCTCACTGGAGTGCTCTTATATGGCACAAAGGAAAGATACAAAATGAATTTTCCTCAAATTTACCCTCAGTCCGCCTATACCAGAACTTAAAAAAATCGGCTTCTTTGAAGAATTTCCTGAATTTTTTGCACCAACATCTGAAATATCCATCAAACACTGACTTCTACAACAACATAACTCCTCTTGGTGTAGCCAAAGACTTTATTTGTAAGGGAAGATTGCATCCACCAAAATCAGACAGTACACGCTCCTTTTGGAATTTAATGTGCAAAAAGATAAGAAGGAACCATATTATTGCAAAGCAAAATGGAAAAAGCTGGTGGAAAGAGCTACTTCCTGAGCTATAGTAATTAAAAGCCTTGACATATCTATGAAAGAAGGGCTTGGATAATCTTTATTATACTGTAAGCAAGGCAAATGGCAGATTGATATCCCTTGGCACAGGAATACGCTACTAAATATTTGAAGACAAGCTGTGACTTCAAATATCACATCCAACTGCAACTTTATTTTTTTTATTTTTTTTTCAGAAAAAGCAACTCATGCTGAGGAAGATATGGCTTATTTGAAACTTATTTACTGTCATAACAGATGGTGAAGACTAGAGAGAATATAAATGAAAAATATGGGGGCCCAATAAATGTCAAGGCTCCCAACTTGGTNAAAAAAAAAAAAAAAAAAAAAAAAAGAAATCAGCTATATCTATGCAAGATAAAAAAACTTAACAGAATAGATTAGCTTTTTAACATCTTGGAAATAACCATTTTTCTGCCCACACAACATGAGATCAAAAATTACATTGATTTTACAGTCACTGCCATCTTGAAAAAGTTATACAGCATGATCTATGCAGACTTACCATTATTCAAAGCTCCTTTTCAGGTTTTTACCCCGAAAATTCCAGTGGGTTATGACAATTTTATCAGTTATATCTACAATGGCCAAGACAGTTTCCTATGAACCCAAGGTGGGGTAGAAGCTTTGTTGGTTGTGTTTGTAACCCTACAACCACAGCCTGAGGAATGAGGTCAGAACTTGAGCCAGAGCCACAGATCCAGGGCCTTCTGTTGATGGGGAAATTTTCAAGTCTGGGGTTCTTAGTTCTAAACAAAGAAAATTTTAAAACCAGCAAAATCTGCTAAACAAAATTATTCTTTATGCTCAGTCATCTTCAGTGTTCACCTCAACCTCTCTTAGCTTCAGTGAGGACTGGGCACTCAACACAATAAAAAAGCATCTGGCATCCTACGAAACTGTACTTTGTAACCTCTTCACAGAAGAGGATCCTGGCAGGATGCATCCATCCTTATTTTCTAAAATGTGCAGGTGAAAAAGGAAGCACTGAGGAAGGAACAGCATCCCTTCACTTCACAGTGGAGGGAAACTGCATTTTTGTTGTTCCTGGGGCCATTATTGCCTTGGCAATGTCTCTGTTATCAAAAGCAAGCAAACCTGAGGCAGAACTAAACCAAAATGACATTAGTGAAAATCTGAAATAAATTCTTAATGTGAAGTTACACAATGAAGCTGAGCATGTCTTTACCTTGCTGGAAAGAACTTCCATGGTGACACTGTGCCGTGAATTGACAGTGTAGTTCACAGAAGAGCACAAAGCCAACAGCAAAAAAATGAATATTATTCCATATTTAGCTCCTCCCTTCTGTCTTATGTCACCTGGATGACTGGAAAATACACCACTAATGCAATATTTCATTCACTAAAATAGTGCACTGCTCATTTGACTTTAAATCCAGCAATGAATTTTAGAACATGGTAAGAAATGTAATATTAAGTATCCCACAATGGCACAAAGAGAAATAAGGTTGTGAGTATATTTTTATACGGTTTTTCTTTATGGAAAACAAGGAAATATACACAAAGTATTGGAGTTTTTCATTCTGCTAGCTTTTATGTTTTCTGTGCATTGTATTTGAATGCTTTCCTCTTGATTATGCTTTCTGAAATACTTGTTTGAAGTAANAAACATACTGTGGTACATTGTTTTTGCTGTCAGAGCGAGCTTTTAGGCAAATATACACTATCACACTATATCCCTCATGGATTCAACCACTCACTCTACAAGTTCTTCTATTAATTTAACTTAATGCTGTGGATTTAAGGGATAGATTGTATATTTTCACATATTTTTCTGCGCTGGGGATGAGTTATTTTTAGACTCCCTAAGTCTTCATCAGAATCAGAAGATCGCATTGCCTCATCCTACTGCAATATGGATAATAGTGTTGCCTGGCTCTGTGATAAACATTTAATTTTCCACTGTTCTTGTGACATTACAAAACAACTGTTTGACCAAGCTCTGGTGTTGCAACACTGCAGGGCACGTAGATGTCATTGCCAGTGAGAAACCTGAGTAGAGTGCTGGACATTTTAGAGAAAAACACAATCGACAGCATTTCCCAGCTAATAAAGATGTCTAAAACAGTGCTCTGAGCAGCGCTGGCCTCAGAGTACACAAATTGTGATTTAGAACAGGGAAAAAGGAAGTAGAAAAACCAACAGAGAACACAGCTGCTAATTGATTTTAAACCATACTCAGTTTCCACTCCTTATTTCAGTTTGTATCTGGGGGCTGTGAAGAGCCAAAAAACAAATTTCCAGATATCTCACACTGGGTTTGGAAGCAGGGCATGCAAATTGTTGGGATTTTCCTGTAAATCCCTGACTCCTCTGTTTTGCCCAACATCTCCTAAGATGCCATTAAAAGGCAGCACAAGTCCCTTGCCAGATAACACAAGCACCCTGGTACTCCGTGGCCTTAGCCCACAGATTTTATTTGTCACCATCCACTCTCCTGCTTCGTTTCCCAAGGACAAATTAAAATATTCGCCTGCAAGTTATAGATTATAGCAAATTAAACCAAAACACATTGTACGTATAAAACTGAGCCAGATCTGACCTAGGAAAATTGGCAAAGGCAATAATGATTGGAACAAGTGGGCCAGATTTATATTGGTGTTGTTACTCACATATGTTACACCTCAAATGACTCAGATAACAAAGGCAAACACAGAAAACTTAAAGAAATTGCAGTGAAACCCTGCCACTTTCATATACTTTCTTGGACAGTCCATTATGAAGATATGTATTCAGTTTTTTAAAGCTGAGTACATTTCTCTCACAAAGAACTTCTGTATTTTAATGCTTGTCACACTCTTAAAGGAATCTGCACCTCCAGGTAGACAGCTTTTTTATTCCCCATCTTAAATGGGAAATAATATATGACAAAACCATAAGAGGAACACGTCAAAAAGAAAACCAAGGTCACCTTCTCAGACTGGCCATGGATTCCTTGCTTTCCAAGATGGCACAAGTGCTTGGAATTCTAGTGAGGGCCTAAAACGGCCAGAAATGTGCAGAAGGTCGTTTCCTACTCCCAAACGCACAGGAGTAAACTTGGAGTAAATGTCTTTGAAAAGGTAGATATTAAAGATGCTGGATATTGGTCAAGTCAGGAAGGACCTGTATAAAATTGTATTTTTAGGACATGATGAGATTCAACCAGAGACACTCCATGGCTTTAATGTTCCTCCTCCAGGTGATCCCACATGAACTCACATGTAATCAGGGTAATCAGACCACTCTGCCTTCAGTCATACAGGACTGGGACCTGTATTTTAGGCTTCTTCACTCCTCAAACCCACTCGTCTCATGGGGAGCTCAAAGGCAATGAATGCCACCAGGAAAAAACATTCCATAACAGCCCCCATTTGATTCCCTGCTCCGATAGGAAATAAGAAATAAAACACTTTAAAAATGAAACAGATCCCTTCAACCTTTGCTGAAAGAAGACCATCACACTTTATAGTGCTCAAAAGGTGAAGCAGAAATATAAAAAAAGATGAAAACAATTACAAACCTTTACACGTCTCTTTGGAAAATATACACTTTTCTGGTTTTCTTTGATAATACCACATAACTCAAAGGGAATACACGGCCTCACATAAAACATCCATCCACCAGGAAAGGCATTTATTGGCCTCAGAAGCCAGATATCACCTAAAACAAAACACGCCATTATTTGGACAAAGATGAAATGACTCGTCCTGACATTGGAGCTTGCAGGGGGAGACACTTCATCACCAGTCAGTATTCAGCATCACTCGGTAGGTAAATTGTGGAGTTTGGGTGTTTTGAGCGCTGGAACTCACAGCTCATGGCAACTGCATTTGCTCACATTCAGTTCTGTGGATGATTGTTTATTCACCACGAGAGGCTTGCAACATAAAGCAACTCCGAGCTAATCATTTCCTCATTTCCTAAAACATGAATGATGCTAATAATTAAGGCATTTCTATTTTCATACTGATTTAAAAAGGAATTAGCGCAACTGAATAAGCAGCAATTCTCATGGTCAGATTTCCAATAGCCTCCGAAGCATGAGATTAATTTTTGGGTTTGAATTTCCTTATGACGAGGATCAGGCTGCAATCTTTCCAGGCATCAATATACATCCCAAGCTTGTGAAAAAAACCCAAAAAACAACAGAACAAAAAAACTCCTGTGCTGAATCAAGTGTTTTGAACAAATTGTGAAAATGTTAGGTGTATTGGAAAAGAAATTAAAGACAGAGTAAGTGAGAGTAAGTGACCCTGTGGAGGCAAAAACTTAATAAGAGGAGATCATACGCTACCCATGGGCTACCCCGGATATATACCTTTTTCTAAAGTAGAAGTGAAGCTTTTGGGGAAAAACATTAAAAATGGAAAACCATGCAATAACTACTGAGATTCCTCAATTTTCAGGAAGAGGTTTCAGTAGAAATTGTCCTCATTTCAGGCGGCGTTTAGTTTTATTTCATCTCCTTAAGTAGCATGATAGTTTCTTATTAGGATACTTGGCTTAGAGCTTATTTTTTAAATTAAATTTCAGTTATATTAAACTCCTCCACAGCTTAAGCCAAAATATTCCAGTGGTAGCTTGTGGATGATGTTATTTCAATGAAGAAATGTTGTAGGCACAAAGTTTAATGATTCTCTAATGACGGCTCTGTTATTTAATTGGAACAATTGCTGCAGAGACATTTGTGCTCTTTTGGCAATTGCCATTTCTGCTAACATTCAAGTAAAAGCAAACAGGTTTTGGGTTCTGGAACCTCCTTAATCCCTCTGGTAAACAGAACAGGGGAATTTCGAAATGAGTAAAAAATGGGATTAATTTTCAGTGTTTAGTCAATGAACTGAAATCTCCCCTAAAATTATCCATATTCCAGTATTTTCAATCACAGGACATACCCTTTAGAGCCATTCCTTCCTTCTGACCTTGTCTGTCACATGATCTTATTTCCATGGTCCCAGGGTTTATGTGAGACAACAGGTGGCAGAACCACCCCCAGGACCTTCCCTCTAGTAATCAGCTCGAAAGTTGAAGATACTGGACTTTAGGACAACATTTAAATCTAGTTTTCACATAGGCTTTTAAATATATGGAATTTAAACCAAATGTCTTCCTCACTGAAAAAAGTGAAACAAACCAAATCATAAGCATTCAAAATCACTAAAATTATTTAAAATATTTCCCTTAACCCACACTGTCCAGCGAAGCAACATCCTCCTGCAGTCCTTTCATGCATTATTTCCCTTCTTTTCCTTAGTCTTTCCACACAATGTACATCCACTCAACTAAATTGATAGCTCCTTATCCATCTGAATCTTGGATAAATCTTTCTGAATTTAGCTGTGTGACCTATTGTTTTTTATGGCCTGCCACTCCCTCCCAACACAGGAGCCAAAGTGTGTGCTATCCCTTGGCTGCATGGTCTTTTCTTTTTTCCAGACCATTGGCTTATAAAATGAACAAAATTGGTCCCAATACTGATCTCCTGTGGCACTCCACTAATCACTTTCCTCTTTCCCAAGCCACTGCCCACTCACAAATACCTCTCTTTGATGTCTCAGTAGATAATTTATCTATTCACATACCTCAGCCACTATAAAACATCAAAATTACAGACCTTGCAGATTATTCTTTTATGTTTTGCTCTATCAACAGATTTCCTAAATGCTAGGAAAATTATTTCTATGGACCCAATTTACCTTGTTACTGCATACCAATGATTTGTTAAACATAATCAAATTTTTGTGGCTGCCTTTAACTGTGATATTCCAGGTGCCTCCACTGGGGTCTGGTATAAAAATAAATGGAGTAGGAGAAAAAAAAAAATAAACTCCAACATCCTTCTATGCACTCATTTATCAACAGATCTCAGGTAGAACACCTTGTAACAAAGACTGCTGAGTTTATTAATAGATACATTCTCTATACTAACATTATTCTCCATTAATAGTTAATCTTTTGTTTTGAAACAATCTTTTAATGAAGGGAGATATGCTGTTTCTTATGAGGACAAAGCAGATGATGCAGGAGAGAGAATCTGAGTGTTTTCCTTGTGCTCACCTGGTCTAATTTCCAGAATCTTGTGCCCAGCATACTCATACGTCTTTTCTCACCCAAAGTTTAAATATTCCAACAAAAGACAGGACCTGTGTTTTCACCTCAGCTGGAGGCATTTGTCCATCCCTCTCCCAGAAGTGCAGTTACTGGGAAGCCTTCAGGGTGCTTCCCTGGTGCTGAACTCCATGTGGGGATGAAAAAGGAGGAGTAAATGAAATTATTCCCTCTGCTCCCATGTCCTGGTGGCCGTGTCCGTTTTGCATCCTGGGGTATCTCAAGAAAATGCAACTTCACTTATACTTCATGTGTTCTGTTGGAGGCCATGACGCTTCACCTCATGGAGTAGCAAACATGTGGCACAGGCAGAACCAGAGATTTCAGACATTGGAGTGAAGAACATTGATGGAAAAGTGTGCTCTGAGCTGCTGACATCCTTTAGCTATAAAGCAAAAATAAAAGCAAAACAATGTTTGGGAAAGAATAAAAGCTCTGGTTTATATTTACTTCTTGCTCACAAAATTCATTCCTTCTTTCCTTGGCTAGTCACAGGCATAAAAATTCTATTACCAAAAAAAAAAAACCAACAAACCCAGTTTGTTCCAGACCCCATCAAGTGTCAGAGGCATCCTGATAGCTAAGTGCAGCACAAAATAAAGATTAATAATATTGGCAGCAACCTCCTTTCCCAAGACTTCTGTAAAGAAAAGGGACAGACAATACCAGGGCAGCCATGCAGACACTCCTTGGCTCCTACTTTTCCACTGATGTTTATTCCAGCGTAAGCTTTATCCCTTGAATTATTGTCAGAACCCCCATGGATTATAATGATGTGGTATCACCACTTCAACCTTTCACCCCTCCAGCAAAATATATATAAATAAATAAGGGGAAGGCTGTGTCAGAGAGCAGAAATGTCGTTCTGCGTTCTGAACCAGTCCCACACATTCCTGCAAACACAGTGACTATATGGATGTTCCTCTCATGCATAAAAAAGATCCTTAACAGGCTGTCTTTACTCACAGGGCCCTTCAACAGGTATTCCCGCTTATGTCTGGAAGTGATATGTATTGTAAACGTGCACACCATCTTATTTTATACTGAAACAGAAACAGATTGTTTCATATAGTTGAAACAACTGATAACAGAAGGCAGAGCCATGCTAATTTATGTGGATCAGGATCTGTGCACATTTTCAAATTTTTCAAGGGAGGCAACTCGAACTTAATCTGTTATGTCTAAAACCATCACATGAAGCCCAATTGGAGAGAGCTGGGAAAAACAGTTGTGCCGGAAAAAAAAAGACACTTAAAAAAAATCAGTTAAATTCTTGTCCACTTTGAAATTGAGGCAGGATTTCTGTGCTGAGGCTGAGAAGAAGCCCTGCATTTCCAGCAAGAACAAGTATTAATGGATAAAATGCAGTGAAAAAAGTGATGTCAGGTAAGCCAGAAGCTCTTAAGCCAACTATGAATTTAGGACAGAAAACACAAATATTTTAATGACATAATTGATGATGGAAATCTGACTTCTTTTAAAGCATTGGCAAGGATTTCCCCCCACAATTTCTACCCTCAGCATTATTAATCAACTAACCAGTGCTGTCCCAAGGTGACAATGGAGTTGCACCACCAAGGTGAGCGTGAGAGATTTCCTGCACTGCACTGGCATTGCCAGTGGCAATTTCAAGCTCCACAAGAAGCAAGACAACAAATCAATGATGATCAAATTGAAAAAAAAAAAAAAAAANAAAAGGAAGGAAAAAGTAAAAAACCAAGCAGAGTTATTGGGGGGGCCTTCTAAGGTGTATCAGAGAGAGAAAGAGAATTAAAAAGTCTCATCTGGCAGTATGAAAAGGGTTGGGAAAAGCCCTTGCAAGAGCTGTGGCTGTTGTGGTGTCAGTGGCAGCATCTGCCCCACCCCTGACCTCCTCCCACTGTGCTCATAGGGAATTTTCCAGGGGTTAATCCTGGCAAAGCAGCAAATGAGGCAGCTTGAGCAGGCACTGAAAGCTAGTCCTGCACAAGGCTGGAACAATCAGGACAAGAGTCAATTTACCACAGGGATGGGAAGTTAATGGGAAATTCGGCAGCAGCTGCTTTTTCCTGTGGATGTGGACACACTGAGCCAGGCTGGGGAGACAGGGTTTTATTCTGCAGTGCAAAATCACATTTTTAGCTAGCTAAATCGAGCATGCAGACAGATATCTGTACACAGCAAACATGGGAGCTTAGGCTTGGCTGGGATGGAGATTTCCTCATCACCATCCACCACCTGCTTCGCCGCCACCACACACTGGCACAGTCACAGTTTTATTTTCTGATATCAAATATAGAGTACCAAAGATGACATATATATTTTTTAAGTGCAGGGCTAAAGAACCCCTATCCATGCAAAATTAATGACTGAAAAAGGCTGAGGATTCTTTCTCACCAAGAAAAAGACAGCTACGAGAAGCTGGATTTCCAGGTCAATTATCAGGCCGAGAAAAACCTAAAATCTTGACTATAATAAGTATATTAAAATAAAACAAGATGTTTTCAAGTTCTGTCTGTTTTTAAAAGTATCAGAAAAAAATACAGTACTGATTGCCTAAAAAATCTTTTGAACATAATGAATTCATTTATGGACAAAACAAAATATCCTTTTCCTTGCCATGGTTGGTAGACACCTTGCTGTACATGTGCCTGACCATAGGAGCTCCAGAGAAAAAGGGATTTCATTACAGAGGCATTAAATGAGGGTTGAACTCCTTAATGACAAAGGCAGAGATGCAGAATATGGTAGCACTGAAGAATAAAATCTACACAGGAATTGTAAAAAATGTATTACTATTACTTTGGCTTTCAGGAGTGGATGGAGTCGTGCTGGGGAAAAAATTCTGGGAATGGATGGCTGTGCTGGCAGAGAATGAACCAGCTTTTCCCTCCTTTGTACTGCCCTGCTCCTTTATGTCCAATGCCAGTAAACGCAGGGCTGATTTGTAGAAAATAACTGAAATAGAAAAATAAAAGTGGACATTTTCTATGCTGCACATCACTTGAGAAATCCCTGACAGACTCAGGATTTGCAGGAGACCGAATTGTTAACTTCTAGAATTACAAATCAAGCATCATCCCATATGGCACTACTTTTCAAATGACTTCCCTGTAAATCACAAAATCAGAAGTCTGACTCATCAGCACTGCCACTGACTGTGTCCACGACGTGAATTCGGGCTCCTCACAGAACCAAAGAAGTTACAATATCCCAGTTAGTGCCCAGGGTGAACTGGGAGTAACTCAATGCTACTTCTGTGTCCCCCCTTTTCTTTTAATTATTTTTTTACCTTCTCAAGGGTTTGCTTTCATCTTGTGTGTCTTTTCTGGAGCTCCTTGGCTCCCCTCCAGGTGAATACAATATCCAGTAAATATTCATCTTTCTGTAAGTTTTATGCAGACCAACAAGGACATCACCAGCATGAGATGTACCAGTGCCACGCTGCTGTTTTGATCCTACTTTCTAATATTCCTATTTATCTGTTACCAATTATTTACACAAGATGATCCAAACATCTTCCTTCCATCTCTCTTGTCAGAGGACCCAGAGTCAGACAGAATCTGGGAGTAAATCTGCCTTTTGTGACACAACAGTGAATAAAACAGGCAATGTCTGTAACTGGGGAGCTTCGTTTCACAACAGCAGAATTTCTTCTCTTTCCCAAAGTTTGCTTTATTCCTGGGGCATCCAAACAATACCTTTTTCTTTTCTTTCATATTTATTGTACTCCATCAATGATGCTGAATATCCCTCCTCTCCATGTTTGGAATTGAACTGTGTCAGCTTTATCCTATGGACTTCTAGTATATGAATTGTAGTGTAAAAAGCAACTCTTCAGTACCATATCCCATTATAAGTAGAGTGACCAGCTGAGTCAGTCACAGGGATCAGGACAAATAGAGAGAACTTTCTTGAGCTTCCCAGGGTTTTCTGACACATTCATTTGATATATTGTTGCTGAGAAGGTTTACACCTGTGTAATATTACACTTCAGCTTTCAAAAGTACAAAGACTCTACAAGAATGACAGGATAAAATACAATTTTTTCATTAATTCCAACTGTGAATTAGTTAAAATTTTCAGTAGAGCAGGATACAAGCTTTGATCCAGGCTGCAGCATCCCCACAGCTCACTCCTGAGATTGTTTCATTGCCATCTGAAGCACGTATGGAGAGACAGGGCCTGCTCTAATTACAATATTGTAGTTTTGACTGACAGACAATATGTCTACAATCAACTCATTTGAAAGCCATGTGTTGCGGCAGTTCCTTGTCCGACTCCGCAGTGCAGAACCAAGACAAATCAGTGCCTTGTTACTCTGCACTCATCCCACAGCTACACAAAAAATTAAAAAAATCTCAGGAAACACGTGTACACAAAGAACAGTGGGCCAAGAGGTGCCCCAGATCCTTTTTATCTTTTCCTAATTGTTGACATCTGCTGACTCCTTAAACACAGCCAGAGCGTTTGGAAGTAACACTTCAAGGCATGTAAACCCCCAAAACTACTGATTCCAAACTTCCCAAACTTAGAAATGCTGTTCTAAACAAAGTAAGTCTTTGAATATGAAAATTTAAAAAAGTCTCCACTTTTGGTAGCACAAGAAACCCCACATTATTGCACTTGCTCCTCACTCACACCCATATTATAGCTGACACTGAAACAGTGGTTTTATTCTGACCTCACACAGGCCTGGATAAGTATAATTATTATGCAGCATAATATGACAGAGATATCTGTCATTAGTAGAATTTCTGGAATTTTGAACATACATTTCAGTAGCCTAAGTGGACCTAGCTTGGCAATTTAGCTGACCCTGGAAAAGAGTGCCTTATGTTCATCTTGTGCAATCTGTCCAGTAACAGATGTACACCATTAAGATGTAAAGTGAGGTGGAGGAGGATGGGAACAGCAGGAGAAGAGTCAGGCCATTAGCAGAGGAGCCATGAGCTTCCCTAGGCCAGCACCAAGGGAGACAGCAACCTACAAATCACTCAAAACAGGTTTTTCCCCAGCAAACCTGTGATAAACAAATTACTATTTTTGAAGCGTCGCACTTACTTTATGTTAAATGATATGTAAACATATTTAAAAAAAAAAAAAGAGGAAAAAAACCAAGTCCCTGCAGCGTGTTTGTGGTGAGAACACGGAGTGGGGAGGAGGCTGCAGAGAGGTTCAGGTGCAACGGGGGCACAGAGGGACAGCAGTGGATTCAGCCAGCCCCAAATCACACCCGGGTGTCAGATGGAGCAGCATTTCCTCTCCCCTCCAGCTCACAGGGCTCCAGGAAGCAGCAAACCCATGGGTGGTAAAGTTCTCCAGGTGAGGAGCTTGTGTTGATGACCTGCCACAGCAGCAGACACAGCCTGGCACGTTATTAACTCACCTTATTAGCACAATGAATATACTCGGGAGGGTTTAATGGGTTTAAGCTCTGTCCTTCCTACCGGTTTCTGTGAAATTTTCTCACCTTTGTTTATTCAGTTACTACCACAAATGTGTAAAAACCAGACAGGGCTTGCAATTAATTGGTTTTTAAAGTGTTCAAAGTGCCACTCCGCAGGATTATCGCAACATAAAAATATTCATCATATCTGCCCACACCAAATGTTGATATAAATTATTAATTTAAGGCAAATGTGACAATTAAGCAGATTTATTAGCCTTAATACATCATGCAATTACTAAATGACTTCTTTTTAAAGCTCGTCTTCTCTCTCTCTCGGAAAGAAAAACTGCTTTTGTTTTAGGTACCATATTTTATTTATTGATACACATCATCTTGAGAATGAGCTATCCAAGTTAAATTTTGTAGTGACAGCATTTAATTAACACACAAACAAAGTACACACAGATACTTATTAGCATCACAATAGCAGTCTCAAGGGAGGAAAAAAGTGTCTTTCAGGCAGAGTTTTCAAGTAAGTAACTAACAGACAAAACAATCCCTGAAACTGTGGCTAAAAGCACACTTCTTTTTACAGTTTTATTGCAGGGACCTCTAATTGACCAGAGTTGGATTGTTCATCCCTAAAAGTAGCCCCTTTTGCCATGAGGCTGAAGCCACAGATGGGAGAATAATGGCCACCTTTGTGCTTGCCTTGCCTGTGGCACAATGTCTATTCTGTCAGTATCACCACTTCTCAGCATGGTCAGGATTATGATTTTTATGTTTTCAAAAGTATGAGAGTCCCTAGCTGTCAGTATATTAGGAATATGGATAGAAAATTTTAAAACTAATTGTAATGAACACATATAAAATATGGCTCTTTGGGAAACTCTGGTCTTTACCACAAACACAACTTATTCACCACATATTCCTCTGGGTGTCCTTTAGAAAAAAACAACTGTGGTTGTGGTTTAGAGTTTTTTTTCCCCCTCACATGTTACACGTTGCTCTGGGAGCTTAAAATATTGTATTCAGCTGAGCAAAAGGAAACGCCAGGGATAATTTTGATAAATGTGAGCCATCTCATATTTTCTGTGAACGAGTGCTCTGTGTGTCTAATAACACCCACCTGGGAAGCTGATTTCTCTTTTTCTCATGTGACATCACAGAACTAAAAAGAGACCGTGCCTTCTGCTGGCACAATGACATGGATGGAAAGACTTAATAAACACAGAGGTAGAAAAGGCCTCCTAACCCCTCCCCAGCCTGTGGACCATCCCTCTCCTGGGCTTGGGGCTTTTTTCTGGGATCTTTCTGGTGAAGAACAAACCTGGATCCACAGATAGGGGTGAGATGAGCACAACAGGGCTCAGCCTGAAGTGGGCTCAGCTCAGATTAGCTCAGTGATCAGGGCAAAACCTCCAGATCCATACAAGATCAACGTTGGACTCAATGCTTTTGGAGGTCTTTTCCAACCCAAGACTTCTAAACCATTTCTCCAGGAACTGAACTCCCTCTACATAATCCAAGAAAACCAATGATTCCTCCTTTCTAACAGACTCTTACTAGGAGGTGAAAAATGCTGTAGAGCAGTGGGAATTTGTACCAATCCCATAAGTATTTGCAGTGCTGTACTAAATTTCCAGTGTATTGTTCCCTGTAGCCAAATACCTTTGATAATGCAAACAGTCTGGAATGCTGAAAACTCTCCGTGGTTCCACTGTACTTTGCTTTTCAAACAGATTTCCCAGGAACAAACTGCACAGGTCTTTCCTCCCAAGCTA
Organism: Cyanoderma ruficeps; assembly: GCA_008694505.1. Taxonomy (NCBI): domain Eukaryota; kingdom Metazoa; phylum Chordata; class Aves; order Passeriformes; family Timaliidae; genus Cyanoderma; species Cyanoderma ruficeps. Next base: position 65,835 of record VZDJ01000601.1, read on the forward strand.
TCAGACAGCCCTGTTTCCCCACAGGGATAAGCTGTGAGCTTTTAAAGCTCCCTGCCAAAAATTTCCAGGTCTACTTTGTCAAGGATGAATGGGGAATGGTGTGTTTTCTTGTTTTGCACAGGTGGTTCTTGTTTAATTCTGTTCTTCTGGGGATTAAACATTAAAAAGAAAGAATTATACTCTGATACAGAGAATATCTAATAAAACAAAAAAAACCCACAACCCCCTAATTTTTTCAAAAATTTCAGATTTTCCACAGAACTTCTATTGATACCTTTGTCATAAACGAAAGCTTCAAAGTTTCTGTTTTGAAAAGTGTTTCATTTTTTATCATGTAAAGGCTCCCGTGAATCAAGATAAACAGTAATGAGTTTCTTTCAATCACTTGACAACTACAAAAGAAGTGAATCTCCACTGCCTAATAAGAATTAAAAAGAAAACTGTAGCCTACCTAGTTTCCTGTAAAAAAGATTTTCCTAAGAAGAATCAGTAGGTGTCCAAGTGACAAAATATTTTTGCTTTAGATGAGACAACTTTCTCAGCCTTAAAGAAGTTCTTTAGAAAATTAAACACCTATTTGCTATAAATTTTCTCTCACACTGAGCCTGACATTAAAATATTTCATTGTTAAAAAAATATGCCTTGTACTCTATTAATTTGTACAGACTTACTCTATAAACCTAGACTACCATTCAATGTGCCTGTGAAACCTGACTGAAAAGAAATTTTCCTTTTAAATTAAATATCTTCCAGTCAATTTTTAAAAAATTATTCAGTTTCTGCTTTTAAACTCCTCTAAGCAAGCTTGGTTTATTTTGAGAATGCTCTTTTAGTCAATTATTTAAATTGTAAGGCTGTACAACAGGATATGGTCTGTAGGGAATTGTTTTGTACCTATGGGTCATTTATTTATGAAATTTCTGTGCTCTATGCCTACTAAAATATTGATGTTCTTCCCCTTTGGTCCTTTTTCTGATTTAAGTAAAATGATAAGTATTGAATTGAATTAATTTAAAGATTAGCCATTATAATGAAGTCCTATTTAATCATTAAGAGGAGCAGAAAGAGGCGAAATGTGGCTGACAGAGTTTAGTTTGGAGCAGGCAGAAATCCTGGGAGCAGAGTGAAGCTGCTGGAAAGTCTCACCAACGGTCTGGTTTAAATATTAGTTTAGTTTTCCTGAGGAAGGAAATGTCAGTGTCACCTGCACCACTCATCCCTGCCCCTACCGACACAATACTACTATTATTACTATTATTATTATTACGACTACTACTATTATTATTTTTACTATTACTATTACTATTACTATTACTATTACTATTACTATTACTATTACTATTACTACTACTCTTCTTCTGCTTCTTCAGCTTCTTCTGCTTCTTCTGCTTCTTCTCCTTATGATTATGATTGTTGTTGTTGTTATTATTATTATTATTACTATTACTGTTACTATTATTTTAATAGTAATATCATCTCTCTTGATTATTATTCACTTGACCTTCACCTCTTAACATCCACGGCTAGCCAAAATTGTTCGGGCAATTTATTTTTGCTAAAAATCTTGCAGATGTCTAATTCTCTTTAAGTATGCTCCTGAAGCTTACAATTCATTTATGGAAAATTATCACTCATTATCTGTTTTGTGATTTGGAGCTGCTCTCTTTTACCAGAGAGCTGCTTTTATAAGACTCTCATGTTAATAAAAAATTTCCCAGCTACCACAGTTTTATAATTTAATTCCTGGTTTTTCATCCATACGTGAGAAATGAACCTTGCTGGCCAAGCTGAGTGATTGGTGTGAATGTGGTCTGAGGTGTCATTTGTAAAAAGAATGAATTATTAGAAGAGCTAATAGGAGCAACCTATGATGATACAGTGTCAACCAAAGCTATTTGTCCTTCATAATCCCCACCTTTGTGGGTTAAAAATAGTTGTATATTCAAAAGCAATCTGAATTTCAGTGTCTCAGTTGTTGGTATGTCAGTAATTTATCTAGAATAGTCCATACTTTGTCATAATATCCCCAAAAATATTGCAAGTTCATTTAATAGTGTGCTATGCTTTAGAAAAATACATAGTTCCATTTCAGGAAAAAATGTTACATTCAGTTTTCTTTGTGTCCTTGGTATTTTGAAAAAGACAAGAGACTTTGAAATTCTAATACTTGGGTGTTTAAAGAGCTTCAGTAATTGTATTAATATGAAAAAAACGCAAAGAGAAATTTTTGTTTTCCATAATAAAACTATAAAATACCCCACACTCTCTGGAATAAAATGCAGTTTATGGAATAATAAAAGAAAATGTTTATTGATCTTTTTGATCAGCTTTGAAATATAAGTGCACAGAGAAAATTCTGGTCTGCACTTCCAACAACTTCTAAAAATAGTTTCTAATGAGCAAATGGATCATGGGGCAGCCTCTGGAATCACCACAAAGGACGGAGTGAAAACCTCCTCTACTTGAGTCAGGGATTGACACCTGACTCTGCATTCTTAGGAAATTTGATTTTCGGTTTCAATTTTCTACTTGTAATGCCAGACTTTCACATAAATTTATAACTCAAGGAAGAAAAACATCAGCCTCAAAATGTGTAAAGTAAAATCTGGGACTTATTGTGATCCATGAAATCCTAATTACTGAGCTGTTTACCAGAGATAAAAGCTGGCTGACAATGCAGTGCACCAGCACAGTTTGATCACTAATTGTAATATATCAGGAGCCATAAAGTTACTTCAGAATGCTATAATGGTTTTTAATTCTGAACTGGGATTTGGGAACCTTAAAATGTTATTTTAAAAAAGACCCTTCTCTATCTTGAAAAAATGAGCTTCTACAAGAGATTAAAGGAAAATGAGGGACTGATGAAAGGACAGACTGCAGGATGCAAGGAGGAAAATATATAGTGTGGGAATATTTCAGATCTGGCATGAATTCAGGAGCCAGTTTAAAGGTTTTCTCTGGATATCAGATGGTCTAGTGGGACATCAGTACAGCAGGTACCTCATGTGAGGTAAATCCATCTAAAGTACCTTGTTAGTTCTCCAACATACTGGAGGGAATGAGGAGCAACAAGTTTAAAAATTTCTTGTCTGTTATTTACCAGTTGCTCCACTGAACATCTGCTCCATAACTTCAGTCCAAAATTTGCCATTAAAATTATGTAAACAAAGAATGTAAATAATGACTGAGAAGGATTATTCCCTAATTCTAAATTACAGTGTTCTGGCAGCAGCCCTGAACTGAGCAATTTCATTGTGCTGCAGCTATTTCAATGAACACGACATTCAATTTTAGCAGCTACAACATTTACGTCATCAATCAGAGTTTGGACTTCAATGCAAATAGCAAAACACGATGAAAAATTCCAGTTCTGGGTTAAAAAATAAGGCTGGCATTGCATTATTAGAACGATGCATATCAGGAATGTGGGCACAGCCTCTGGGTACAGTGTGGGTGTGACAAAATCAGCCTCTGGTACAGGTGCAGGTCAGTCAGGGCCCTGCTGGAGTGAATCCGCACAGGAGTGAAGGAATCAGGGAGGCTGGAGTCCCTGGAAAATGCATTTCTACTCTTTACAAATACAAAGCTGACTTCAGGCTTTGCTTTCTGTGTGGGAATGGTTGTCCTGTGAAGGTACAGCCAGCATGGCACTTCTTTGTACTAAAACAAACTAAAATATTCCACATGGAGGGAAACAGCTTCACTTGGTCTGTTGAAGGACCTGAGCAAGATCATGGACAAAAAATCCATCCGAGGTTAGCAAAGAAAGGCACATCCCCTGTGCCATGGGGAGGGCAAGCCTCTGCCAGGTGGGAACTACTCTGGGAAAGATTCAGTCTGGGCTCACCGGCCTGACCTTGTGAAGTGCCCCTCCTGATGGGACATTCAGTCACCATCAACAAACCTGTTCTGAAAGAGGGAAATTGAGAATTTTAGTGACAAAGACAAAATTATTTTTAACTATGTTTAAGTATTTTAAAATATTTCTAACTATTTTAAACTATTTATTTTTAACTATTTTTAACTATTTTTAACTCCACCTCCCTGAACATTAACTGTGAGGCAGATAAAAGATATTTCACTGCTACTTTTCCTGGTTTTGCTGTGACGACCAGCCAGCTTGCTGACACTCCGCCTTGTGATATTTAGTTTCTCCCTGAATGAACCAGTGTTCTTACATAAAGGGCCACTTTATTTTCCTAGTCTTCAGGGAAAACCCCTGGCCTTAGATCTCCAAACAACAAGTATTCACACGACTGCTTATAAAATTGTATTTGTCAGAATCTCCTGTAAAAATATTTTGCCTGTGAAAAGCGCTTTAGCCCCAGTTTCACAGAAAGCAAGTTCACTGCAAGAATCCTTCTAATTTGGCAAAGAAAGTCTTTGATCCCAAATTTTACAGACAAGGGACTCTTTGACTTTTAGAGCTCAATTTCTTGACTTCTACCTATTCTTTATTATCCAATCATATTTCCCCTTTCTTTTATATTCCTTTCTCTATAAATGGAGAAATTTTGCAGGTCAGGCCAATTTTCTCCAGTTATCTTTCCCTTCACTGATGGAACAATAATAATTTTATAAAATACTTTTTTAAACTGCTCGTAACTCTACAGCTTGGTAAATAATGGTTCAGAAATGAAAATTTTTAGTTTGCTCTTTTAAAGCAAATCCAGTCACTGGTGTACAGAAACATGAATGCTTATCTTTTATACAATTTTCAATAATGCAAGTTATTATGCTGACAATCATTTATTGTGTTGTAGGGTTGCTCAAGAAATTTAGGTAAGTGAAAACCAACAAAATAGTGAAAATACTTAAAATCCTATGCAAATATAAAGGCGACTTCAGACCAATATAATTAGGCTGAAAATGCATTAATATATTTTTGAAGCACACCTTCCTTTAATCTGTGTTCCATGAATTCCCTCTGTGCAGTGTGCATTGAATGGAACTTCACTTAGAATATTTTTACAAAGTGCCTTAAATTTAAGTCATGGACATATTTTCACTGAGACTGCAGAAAATAATATGAATTGAAAAAAAAAAAAAGCTGGAGTGCATTGATACTCTATTAATACAGCATTACCAAAATTCACCATTTGCTATGCACTTATTTAAGGTTTTAAGCGTGTTTTAATTTTCCCATGAGATTTCAGCACAAATCACTCCAGAATTGTCTCTCCATGACCCGAGTCCATGGGGGTAATGTTTAAATAGGCTGATTGTAAATGTCTGTGTGTTAATTCTATAACATTTTTATAGCAATAACATTAGGCTGGTTTTGTGGGAGATGCTTTGAACCTTGGCATCTGAAATGGGGATTGCACAACACACGCATCCATGGAGAGGAATCCAAACTGATGTCTTATTCAAAAACATGTCACCACCCCAGATGTCTAATTGCAAAACCTTCTGATCAACAAAAACAATTTTAAAATCATTGTACACCACTTCTTTTCAAAGAAATTAAGAACTGATGAGGCCATTGCTGAAAAGCCTTTTTTTGACTTTCCCCCCCAACTTTATCAGTCGAATAAAGTTCAAATTCTTTAGTTTTGTTCCCAAAGTTGGATGCTTATTTATATTATCTTATTATAAAGCCGTGGAAGTAAATCCTAGGCAGTAACTCAGGATAAGTGAACTTCATCTCTGTTTTCTGTCTATTTTTGTATTGACATTGCTGAAATGAGAAATCCACCCCGCAGTCCTCACAATGATTTCAGGGATGCTCAGGCAGATTTTTCACATTATTATCAGTAGCTATGAAGAGCGAGAGAGGAAATGCTTATTCAAGCTGCAAGAACATGAAAGAGAGAGAGAAAAAAATCTAACTCTCTTCCACGTCGATTTTCCACATTAAAATTATTTGTCTGTTTCAAATTCAAAAGCGAGTAGTAGCTAAAATATGCATTGGGTTCTGTCAGATGCAAAAGCAGCAGCCAGCGTTGCAGACCATCAATGCAGAGCACTGGTGCTCTTTTCTGCACTGAGTTCCTCAGGAGCCCAAATCCCTCAGGCAATTCCAAAAATGTTTCAGATCCTCAGCGCCATGCCAAGGCGAGCCATGCCAAATCTGTGTTTCATACCCTGTTTGCACATATATTACACCAATCCTTCCGAGGACAGAGGTGTGTTTTCTTGGGTGTTTGCACTTTGCTATCCAAATTCTCAACACTCAGCACAGCCAAAAACCTGTTTCCTTCAGCTGAAATTGATAGTGCAGAGAGTTTTTATTTTTTTTCTGATTTAAAAAAATACCCAACAACTTCAGTCATTAAAACCAAGCCTTAATCATTTACATGAGCTGAAGCTCCACTAAGTTATGTGTATTTTGCTTGTATGTAGACTGAATTATAGCCAGTATTTTTGACAGATGAAAGAATTCCAATGAGATAAAATCATGTATCGTGTTTTCTAGAATTAAAATACAGTAAATCAAGAATTTCAGCAGAAAATAATCCCAAATAAACACTGAAATCAGCTCAGTAACAATAACAGTTCAATTAACTCAATGTTAACAGCAAGACAGATTTTGCTTTTTTGTTAAAGAGTGAATTAGTATCATAAACCCAAAGTTTCACCTTGCTATAAGGTGACCTTCAGAAAAAGGCAATTCTAGTGTAAGACTGGTGTTGAAAATGGGACTTCCAAATAAAGCCTTGAAATTTTTAAACATTTTTTGTTTTATTATTTAGTAAATAAAAGAAACACAGCAGTTCAAACACTGCAAGAGGAAAATAAAACAAACTATACATAGGAAATATTAAAGAAATATGAAATATTCTCTCTCAGTATTTGAGCATTGACTATTTTCTACAAAGTGTGTTTCACCCCAACTTCCTCTGCAGCTGTGCAACAGCACCATTAATATGTTTGCCATGGATTGCTGCATGGAAGAGAACAGTTTCAAGTGGAATTAAATATGGATACAACCCTCTGGCTCAAGATGTCCCTAAACTGCAGATTGCCAGGAGTGTCCCTGGGGAGAGGGCAGGAGTGACTGTGTGCTGGATTTGCATTTCCCAATATTCCAGGGGATCCTGGAGTGGACACAGCCTGGCAGGGCCCGTGGCCACCACGCACTGGAGTTCTCAGCAAGGTGACTCTGGAGGATTTTTGGGCCATACATTTGTTCTTGAGAGAGAAAAGAGACTGAGAACAGCCTTTTATAAAGGGACACAGATGTTTGTATTTATTGCACCACCTGAGCTAATTAAAATTCTTACCTTTTAAAAAAAAAAAGGAAAAAGCTCCCCTGTGGGAATGAGAAGTGGCTTTAAAAAAAAAAAATCACAGATGGGATAATGAAAAAGGACTATTTTCAAAATAAATTATTTGGTTTAGAGTTTTTGAGGAAAAAATTGAGTATCGTGACACTGACGCCCAGTTTCTCAGCTTCCTTTGTTAGGATATATTGAAATGGGTTTGTCAGAGAAGTGCCTGAAGATCCAAGGGAGATCTGCAGCACCTTGTATTGGGTAAGAGGTTTTGTACTCAGCATTTGAGAGGTAAAAGACTGGAAGAAAGGATCTTATCCTGAATACATAAAGGTGGCAACCTTTGGCAGATAAATACTGTCATGGTTTTGCTGTTGTTACACGAATTCTAAAGAAGATGAAAAATCTTGGTGTGTGTTTCCCAGATGTTCCTGAGGTTTGCCATATCCTCTGGGATTTCTGAGAAACACCCACAAGAAAATAGCAGTGGAGTGATCTATAGCTACAAAAATTCATACCTCAGTTGGAGGTGTACCTGACATTTTTTTTTTCATTTCATGTTTTATTTTCAAAGATTAATTATTTTTGTAGCAAAGTAGTTAATGAATATACATTGAACAATCCCCTCCCATATTTCATTGAACTGCTCTTGAAACCACAATGTGAGACAAAAGAAAAAAAGAAGCTTTAATCTGAATTAGTTTTAGAGTCAAATTATTTTGCAGAGATAAAAGATTTTGTTCACAGATTTCTGTTTACGTAACAACTAACAAATATTTTCTAAAGGTCTGAGAATTTTCCATAGCATCTTGATACAATTGAATAGAAGACCCATTTAGCCTAATGAGCATTAAGATTAAATCATTTACTCACAGATCAAAGGAGATTTTAATTATGTAAAAGAGTTGTTCAGAAACACAAAGTGTTCCATTAAGCTTCACAATTAATACATACAATATTTATGAGTTCAGACATTTTTCCTTGTTAAAAATTGATTGTTACATCAAAAAAAAAAAGTTTCCCTAGATGCACTGATTGAAGGAAAAAAATATTTCAAGCCATAAAAGTAGCAGGCATGCAAAACATTTTACTGCCTTTTGCTTTTCCTTCTTCTCTTCATTTTTCCCTTCTCTTTTTTTTCTTGTTGTTGTTGTTGTTGTTGCTCTGAGCACCTTGTCACCAGATGTTCATTATGTGTCCAAAATATTGAGTTCCCCTAAGTCAGAACTCTGCCAAACTGCAGGGCTGTCACTGGGGTCCAAAACCAAAAAACACTCCTAAAACACCCCCAATGAAGGTCTCCACGCCTCCTAATTCTTAGAATATGGGAAAACAATAACCAATAGCACTGTGTGAAAAGGTGCAAAAAGGAGCTGAGGTTTGGTTCACTGGCGCGTATCACAAGTTATTTTTCATTCTCTTTTTTTAAGGGAAAAGCCTCAGGGAAAATGAAGCATCAGAAGGTCCCATCTTACTGCTGACAGATATTACAGGAATGCTGCACAGGGTAGATCCTTAAATCACTATATTATTTCTAACAGGCAAGATTAAAATAAATGCAATGAAAACAAATGATGGAAAGAATGCTGATAAAATATGCAAGCTGGATTAGTTATAGAGTAATTTATTTCTACTAGAAGTTCTACTTAGGAAAGCAAATCAAAAGAATGGAAATTTGCTGACACTAAGTAATCCTGGAAAACACAGAGACTGGTTGTAGGAAAACTGATGACTGCTTAAGAGGGATGAAAAATCCATTCCAATTCTCAAGGCCAGAGGTTTGCATTAGAAAAACTTTCGACGAGGTTAGTTTCTAAACTTAAAAACTTAATTAAAAAAAAAAAAACAAAAGTGGCAGAATACTTTTACTTGAGGTGCTGGGGCAAAATTCTACCTCTAGCTGCAGAGTAAGCTCCAAGAAACTAAACCAGATCACTGCTGCAGATGCATCTGAGACTACAGACTGCTTTTAACCAGAGTTAGCAGCTCAGCTAAGGAGGCAACTCAGGCTCTGACAAATGTGAAAATTTGACCAGAATAGTCACTGATGATTCCATGTTAGATTAACAAGGAAGAAGCATAAAATATTTAAATATGTTATGAAATCTGTACCATTGTGTCACTGAAAAATTCCAACACCTTCAACACTCTGTCTTAACAGAGCAGCTGAATTTTGTGGGGTTTTTTTCATCTATTAGGAACTCAACATACTTTAGCTCTTTCACTCAATATCATGATCTTATGATTGATCTTATTTATTTTGGGTTTGTGTGCAACTTGAAGCTGATGCCAGAGTTATTCTAATTATAACACAGTCAACAGAATGACAGAAATCTTATGTCCTGAAACTCCATAAATAATTCAATGAAATTCAATAGTTTATGTTCATTGCAATCCTAATACATCCACAAACTTACGGTCAGCTTTCAGGTATTTTTCGTACATTTACCTTTCTACTGAAATATAACTACATCCCAAAGCAGAATCATTTGCCATGCTCCTAATGCTCCTGCTTTTGGATACAGATGGTGGAGAGAAAAACTTTAATTCACTACTTATCTATTCCCTGCCTATCAAAATAAGTGTGAATGTAAATTATCCCAATCACTTTCATGGGTGGCACATGAAAACTGAGAAATCCAAGTGTTTATATTTCTTTTTGGTAGAGGAAAAAAAAATCAACTGAAAATACTTTCAGTACCTCCTCATTTCATATTTTTCTCACCCACTGTGCTCTCATTTTCCGTGAAGCCTGGACACAACCTGGGCACAAGTAACTCACACCAGAAAAAACAGAGAAACACTGCAGCACATTCTCCCTTCAGAGCAGGGTCAGACAAGCTCTGAGGTAAGGGAGGAAACACTCAGTGCTCCCACCCATCCCATGGAGCAGCTCTGGAGCTTTGGGCTCACGCCTGCCCCACTCAGCCCTTGGCAGAGCAAGGAAAGTGCCCAGGAGGAGCTGTGCCATTAGGGCAGGTCATGCTGTGGGCTGGGTCCAATCCTGCTGATGAAGGTTTTCCCAGGGGATTTCAGCTGAGATTCTCCCAGCTGTGATCTCTGTCTGCTCTGCACCCAGTGCTGGGTGTGACACCTTGGGCTTTAGCTTTTGTATTTTTCATATATTTGTAATCCAGCAGTTCTTTAGTGTGTAACTCTAAACTCCACACACAGTGTGAGCTGCTGCTTCCCCAGTTTGGTCAGACACAAAAATCCCTCTCCAGGCCTGGGGATCAAGGACACCTCACTGCCTCAGGCCTGAGAAATGGAAGCAAAAGGGAGTTGGGGGAGAAAACTTGGGGTAAATGACTTCATTACCTGAAGCCAATTGAAAGATTAATCCCCAATATGCAAGCGGACCAAACTTACAAAAGTGTCAAAACCTGTGACCCATTGTCCATTTTCTGGTGTGGCCCCTGGGGGGGCTTTGTCTGCCTGAAACGTACCTGAAGGCCCTTCAGTAAATATAGCTGCTTTTTATTCTCTTAGTTCTATCTGTTCTCTGCTTTTAGGTAGCCCCAAAAAGGTATCAAGTGCACCCTCAGCACCTCAGCACTCTCGTTTGGGTGGGCAGCGTTACTCAGACACAAAATAGACATCTCCATATAGCTCCTGCCATGTCACAGAATCACAGAATCCCCTGGTTAGAAGAGACCTTTAAGATCACCGAGTCCAACCCATGCCCTAACATCTCAACTAAACCATGGCACTGAGTGCCACATCCGTTCTTTTTTTAAACACATCCAGGGATGGTGACTCCACCACCTCCCCAGGCAGATCATTCCAGTACTTTATCACTTTTTCAGTGAAAAACTTTTTCCTAATATCCAACCTGTATTTCCCTTGACTCAGCCTGAGGCTGTGTCCTCTTGTTCTGTCAGTGCGGCCTGGAGAGAGAGACCAACCCCCACCTGAGCACGGCCACCTTTCAAGGAGCTGTGGAGAGTGATGAGGTCAGCCCTGAGTCTCCTTTTCTCCAGGATAAACAACGCCAGCTCCCTCAGTTGTTCCTCACAGGATTTGTGTTCCAGCCCCTCACCAGCCTTGGTGCCTCCTCTGGACGTGCTCAGGCATCTCAACATCCTTCCTAAACTGAGGGCCCAGAGCTGGACACAGCACTCAATGTCCATCCTAAACTGAGGGGCCAGAGCTGGACACAGCACTCAATGTCCATCCTAAACTGAGGGGCCAGAGCTGGACACAGCACTCAATGTCCATCCTAAACTGAGAGGCCTAGAACTGAGCTACATATCTCAACAGCTTTAAAGACATTGATTCCAGTTCAGTCCAAGGAGCTAAGCATATCAGCCTGGAAGAGAAGGAGAGAGGAGAAGGAGGCTTTGAGTTGCATTGTAAACTCTTACATGATCTGGATTCCCCGTGTGTGTGACAGACAGGAGACAGGAGCTGAAACAGGAGGGTCAGGTGGATGAGATCCTAACAGGCTTCTCATTTGCCTCAGGGCTGCCTATCGTACCAAAGAGCCAGGACAAAATGTGCCATTGGGGCTGCCTCATGGACTGGGAATGTAATTTTTGAAGTGCTGATGTTCAAAACGTGCATTCCACAGTGTTCTTCCAGGCCACAAAGAATTAAGAGCAGGTAGCTTCTGAAAAGTTGTTGTGAAGTCTTTTCTCCTTCTCATATATTTGATTTAAAAAAAAAAAAACCAAAATATCTAGCTTTCAAAAATACAATTTCCTGTTTTTCTGGGAAGGTGGTGAGTTTTCTGAGGTACTTTTTGACACCCAGAAATATCCACTGCAAAAGTAAATGCATGAAGAGCAGCTGGTTATACACTCATGTAATTTTTTTTTCTACAAAGATATGTCTTTCCCCAGCCAAAAAATCACCTGAAAACTTGAGCCTCAAATCTGTTTCAGAAATTTCCTATTTTAAATATCTGTCATTTACATATTCCAGTTGAGTGGCAGAGGGAAGCAGAGATCAGAGGAAGAAATACGATGAGGGAGCCTCCCTTGCTGCCACTGCAAGGATTTCTGTGCTGTATTGTTTAGAGCTTTTCCCTGTCCACTCTTAAAGGACTCCGAAAGAGACCACTCATCACTTTTATTGGAAAATGATTCCCTAGTTTGGCAGTTGACAGCCACAAAAAATAACAGTTTAATTTTTTCTTAAGTTTTAGCCCATTAGTTTAGAAGAAACTTGATGCCATCCCAGATGTTTGCTCTTCTAATTTGTGTATATACTCTTTCCTTATATTATCTCATGTGTTTAGTCTTACCAGACCAAAAATGATGAATGTGACATATTTTTTTTAGTGTATTCTTTAATGAATCTTTATTTCTCCTTCTTCAAAGTGCAAGCACAAGTAGGAGGATAAGAAATTAAATAACATAAAAAAATAAATTTAAATATTCTGAATAAATATATTTCTCATTTTAAAGTGCTTTTATAACAAAGATACTATCTAAGAAACTACACACAGTAAAAGAGAAATCCAACTGAGCTTCCATCTGAGGCAAATTGAAGCTTTCAGGCCCTTCCTTAGCTCTTCTACAGCAGTTTGAAGATGAAATAAAAACCATTTTATCCACAAGACAAGTTATACAGAGGGACATAAAATAAACTGAGCTAAAAAGAGAAAAAGAGATAGAGCTACTACGTAGTTTTCAAAAATCACAGCTGTTGAAAGTGAATGCATTTGTAACCTGCCAGATTATTTAATTAAAAAGTCTTAGTCCTATTTCTCCAGTGTTCGCTTCCATGGGATTAGAGCAGTAATGATATTTTTATGTCATTTGCTGCTCCCTAGTGGAGATAAAATATAATTTCAAGGTTAAAAAAGAACAAGAAGCTACAAAAAAGATCAATTGTTTGTAAATGTTGAGCTGTAAGGAAATCTGAGATGCAGTAACACCAAAGTTGAGGGTTTAATCCCTGTATGGATCATTCACTTAAGAGTTGGACTCGACCCTTGTGGGCCCCTTCCAAGTCAGAATATTGTGTGATTCTGTGATACCTCATACAACACAGCACTGCAAAGTCAGGCAGTGCTTTTTTGAATATAAATGTAAAGTTCATAATGAAATTAGTGAGAGTGATGCTTGCGTATCAAACCCCCAAATTTGGCTCCTGTTCTGCTTCAGTTGATGAAATACACTTTAAAATCTAGACATTTAATAACCCTAAAAGCCTGTAGTGCAAAATGAAAAATCACTGTGCAAAAAGAGGAAACTTTTTTTGCTTAACCTGCACAACTTTGTAAATACGAATATTCCTGTGCTAACCCAGAGCTTTCTGTTTGTTTGTTGTTGCCTCTTCCATGAAATTGATTCCCTAATTTCCTTGAGTGCAGAGAGGGCTCATCTGCTGTCTCTAATCACAGAGGAAAAAGCAATAAATTACATACAAGCAGAAATCATTTACAGTATCTTCATGCAATTGGTACAGCACGTGCATTTCCAGCTGATTTTCCCATTAAAATCACATCAGTGTGGCCAAGTTCTCAAATATTATCTTTTGCACAGGTTTTGCTTCTGGAGGGACAACCAAAATGTCTCACAGTACAATGTGAATCCTTCAACCTCAGCTGGACTGTGAGACACCTCCCAGAGAGTCCCCAGTTACACAGGATTTGCTTTTGAGCTTTCAAGGATGACTCCCACACTTCCAGGAATTCCTCCATTTTAAATAGCACTTATCAGGACCACCCGATTTTCAGCTGACTCCTAAATCAAATCAAATAAAATTTTCAGTGGAAAACTGACTTGAAAGCTTTGGGGTCGACTGGCAAGGCTGCTCTGAACATTTATTTTATGAGTCAGGGACTTCAATAGGTGTTTGGCAGCTGAGTTGCGGACAGACTCGGGCTTGAGTCACCTTTTAGTCCTGCTCACAGAGACCTCAAACATATTCACCATTTCCACCTCCAAAACTTGCTGTGCTGATGAAAAAAAATCAATAGAAACTTCTGACAGGCAAAGAACTGTGAAATTTGGTGGAGAATTGCTCACTCCGAATAGGAAAGGCAGGGACAAGAACAATCCCTTTTTGGATTCTCCATGATTTTCCCCTGGCATTGCTCTCAGAACAAATAATTATATATTTAAGTACTTGCACGTTTAAAACTTCATCCCATTTCCCATTTGTACAAAGAAATTTCTGGGGGTTTCTCTGCAAGTTTGTACAGACACAACATCTTCAAGGTCTACCTTGTTTATTGGACTCTTCAGCAATTTCTTTAGGAATTGTTGCCCTGTGCAGTCAAATAGAACTCAATACCTTATTTATAGCATGCATTTTATTCGTTGCTTTGTAGTTGTTTCTTCATTGACAGTTTCAGTAATTACTGGAGTGCTGTGCAGAGCAAGAGCAACAAATTAAGCTTACTGTGAGCACAGATAAGAACTCAGTGAAATGAAAAAAATAGTTGCAAAAACTAAAAAAAACCAGGGAAAAGGTTAAAAAATTCAACCTATAAACTGGAAGAAGAAAATTATGCAAAATTGGCTAAAAAAAGTGAATTTACCACTATTAAAACTTTAGTATCGTCCACACAAAAGTTTGACTTGGAATAGTAGAAATTGGCTGATTTGCAATATTAAGAGCCTCATTTCCCTTCCAGTAATGAACTTGCCAAATATATGACAGAGGGCACCAAAGCCACCTGCAGAAACCAGAGCCATTGCTACACTCCCTGTCACCCAGAGCAAAGCTTATCTGCACTGAAGCCCTATTGATAATGTTTACACCTCCTCTATTACTACCTGCTAATGTTATATTTTTATCAGATTATTAATTCTCATTTGCTAAATAGACCTAATGCTTTAATTTGGCTCTTCAATTTATCACTGCTTCTTCAAAAACAAACAACATTGACATTGATTTTACTCTTCCCTGTCAAACTGACTTTTATTTGCAATATCACCCTTTCCAACTTCACCCCCAAAGAGTCACTATTATTACAAGTGGCAGGTGTTTACCCATGTGGGTCCTCCTGATAGCAAAGAAACAACACTCATAAAATAGTATCTTGTGGTCACTAAAGCAATATCAATATTAATCAGAGAATGAGAAAAAACAGAGTCCATCCTTGCTGAAAGACCTGTCCAATGTGACTCTGTAGTATTCTCTTTGATAATGTTATCTGTTCCTCTCAAGACCCAGAGAGGAACAAAGCAGAAGGTTTGTTTTCTGCTCCCATCCCCTTTTTGGAGGGCAGAAGAGGTGAATTCCACGTGCCTTTTGTGTGTGTCAAAGGTTTTCATGTAGAATTGCCAGTTCCCTGTATCTTTAAGGTTTCCTGACTCAGTGAGGGTTTCACAGTATTTAAACAGACAAAAATTCATCTCGAGATTAACAATCACACCTTGGGAAGGCCACAAGACAACAAACAATCAGTGTTTTTACAGGGGGAAACTCACCTTGGGCTTTGGGTGCTATCATCAACCTCTCAAATATTCATGCCAATCTGAATGCTTGAAAAAAGCCAAACCCATCTGGAAAAAAAAAACCCCAAAACCAAAACTCTGGACAAAACCTCTTGCTTTTGGAAATAAAGTGTATGGACTCTGCATGTTTGATCTCTCAACCTAGATCTCACCTTTGCTGCTTGAATTGCAAGATGAAAATAATATGAAATATGAATATGACAGTCCTTGGTCTAACCACTAAATGGCACAGGGATGCACTCAACTACCATGGGCAGCACTCATCACCGCCTCCTAATGAAAAATGGAACTCAAATTTTGGGTTGGGGACATAAATTTTTTCCAGTTTTCCATTTCTGATCTCTCAGCAGCTATGCAAGTACAATATCTGCCAGTATTAGTTTTACTTGCACCGCAACATACTAGAAAATTCAAGATCAGCCTATGCACCCTGCCTGCACTGAAGAGCATGGAATGAGATGTGCAGGAAAGTAGGCAGTAAACATAGGTTGTTTTATTGATTTCTTCTACAGTTTTTAATAGTTTTTCTCAAGTATCTAA
Source organism: Cyanoderma ruficeps (assembly GCA_008694505.1). Taxonomy (NCBI): domain Eukaryota; kingdom Metazoa; phylum Chordata; class Aves; order Passeriformes; family Timaliidae; genus Cyanoderma; species Cyanoderma ruficeps. The sequence continues at coordinate 82,009 of VZDJ01000601.1, forward strand.
ATTTCAATTTAAAATGCAAATTTGTAGCCATATGATTGACTAAAATATAGCGGAATTAGTACAGTTAACAGTGACTTATTTCATGTCACCAAGAGGAAAATTATAAAAACTAACATGACCCAGCAGAAAAATTCCAGTTAGTTAAAAGCTTTGTAGCATGCCAAACAATTCCCACTGACAAGTAAAAAAGGAGTTGTTAAGTATACTAAATATATCTTTAATGATAAGCAATTAAAAATTGACATTTTGTAATGGAATGATAATGGCTATCAAGGGTGATAGCCAACCAGAGAATAAGCAGCTGAGCTAATAGATCAATTAAAGCTACAAGAAAATTTGTGCCCACTTTGTCACAGTGGCTGTTCCGAGAGCGGATGTTCCACGCAGAACAGTCTTCCACAGACAAGGGACAAACGAGATTTTTAACAGCTCTTGTCTCAGAAACTCAAAGGTAAGGAAAAAACGGAGAAAATGAGTGTTCAGATAAGCGGAGAGAATAATTTGTAGGAGGTACAAAAATATGTCTTTGAGCCGCGGGGATTCAAAATTCCTATCGAAAAGTATTGCGTTCTCTTCACTTCCTTCCCTTGTTTTCCCTCTTCACGGATATCCTCAGAAAGCCCGAGATGTGCGTGAACCAAAGAGAACATTGAAACCCTTGTTCCCCCCCACTCAAGAAGCCTCCACCTCCGTGGCAGCCCTGGCTGTTAAGTAGCTGAAGCAAACAGATCCACCAGTGTTTTATTTATTTAGCGCATTGCCAGCGCGCGGGCTGCAGTTTATCACGGTGACGGCTGAATCCATCATCCTCTACCTGCAGCTATAATAGGAGCGCTCTCAGATCAACAAGTCTTTCCTTCAGAGTAACTGAACTGTAAATTGTCCTTGACCAGTCAGACAAACAAAAACAACCTTCCCTGTTAATCTGCCGAAGACAAACAGCTCGGTGTCTTCCCCTCCCGCAAAGAAGGATGTTGGTGGCAGCGGTGGTTTATGTGTCACATCCCTCACACGGGGCCATTCTGCCCCCAGCTTCGCCAGCTCGGTGAGGGATGGAGAAAAAGATGCAACACGACCTCTAAAAATGTAAATAATCACTTTGTTTCTAGGCTCATGGGGCTTTTTTAAACGGAAATGAAGTTTCCCGGATCGTTAGGATATATTAAAGAAATAGAAGTTTTTTCCGCTGGATGGAGAGAACTTCCAGTTCCACAGGCATGATATCTTAATAATCTTATGTCAAACACAGGCAAGTTTTTACTCTTGTGCATGATCAGGAAATCAGTTTCATAAAGTACAGTTAGAGAATTAACTAAAGATGCCTAGGGCTTCACTATTCTGAATTTCTCTCTCTCTCTCTCTTTATATATATATATAAAATTATATATAATATATATTTATATATATTAAAATTACTGAAAATATTTTTTATTTAGATTATTTTCTGCGTTTCTTGCAGTGGCAGCTGAGTGCAAATATTTTCACTCTCCTCATCACTCTTTGTAACTGACTTTTTAAGGTGTTTTACCAAAAAAAGCATTCCTGAAAGGCTCCATTAAAGAAATGCTGACACATTATGTTACAGTATGTTACAGTATCTTGGGTTCTATCAGTCACATTTCATTACTTTTACATAACATGGCTCTATTGATGCAACCTGATGTGACATGTCACACTGCAGTGTCAGCGACAAACTTGAGCTAAAAAGTTTTCCTCCTCAAAACCTTTGTCTTGACAAAACACAGGAGAAATGACTACACACATTCCTTTATTTATCACCACAAATAAATAATTTAAATTAAGACTAACGCCACGCCTGTGTGTTAGCGTGTAATTCCCTGCCACATTTGTGCTCACTATGTGCAGTGTGGGTAATTGTTGGAGTGCTTTACTACTGGCACCTCTTTATTTAGAATATCCAGAGGTGTCTGGGTCAACAGCTTCCTATTTATTCAAATTTATATTGACTAGCTTCAGAAGGCAAAGCTGACAAAATGATTAATTAGACTTTATAACTCATTGGCAGCCTGCAGTTTAATAGAATTAGCAGAGCTTAAGTTCATCTTTAAATACCATGACGGTTTTAATTTTTAAAATGTCAAATTACATTTTTCAATCGGCACCAAATACAGGATGACTTATTCCAAACTTATGGGAAACCCAAAAAGGCTAAACAGGCGCCATGTTTAATATTGGATTTTTATGACAATTTAAATCTTTAAGCAACTGATTCATTTTTTTTTTTCTTCTTCCCCACATTAAGCAGCTGCACTCCTTGGATAGACAGTGAATTGACCAGGTATGAGGGTCCGTATAGTGTTGGCATGTAGGATGGTTTGTCGTCCACTAGAAATTATTTAAACCGGACAATTTCAACAAAAATACTGTCAAGCCCTGCAAGGTGGATGTGAAACAGTTACCAAATTGGTAGTAATGATGGCATTTTTGTCTTAAATGTAAAAAAAGTCTACTTGGCCCTCAGCAGAGGATGTGACAATGAGGGGTGTCACATGTACTTGTTTCATTGCCAACTCTGACTGTAAACTATTATAATTCAAATATTCATATTTAAGTCATATTATTACATTATGATATTTACATTATATTATGTATGTGATATACAATAATATTTACGGCGATTCAATTTTAAATACATACAAATTAAATAGCATTTATACCAAATAATAAGAATTTTAGCTTTTTTCCCTCTTTATTCATCATCATTTCCATCCCCAGGTGCCATTATGTGACCTGACCTTTAGAAAGACCCTAAGACATATTGTTCACATTTGCTTTGTTTTTATTTTAAAACGTTTTCTAATACAGAAAAACAATTTTTATATTCCCTTTCTATTTCACTCTGGGATGATTTCGCAAAAGGATGTATCAGACAGAATTGTGATATTCATGCTAATAAACATTTCTAACTGATAACTTTAGTCTAAGCTGCATTTAATTAAAGGGATGAAATTTAGCAAAGGTGGACAGCTCTAATAAGATATGGTCTTAGAAGGCATATCCCCATAATTCTTGTAACATGTTGCTGTATATTAGTTTTTCAATCCTTATCTAGACCATTAGTGTCGAAATTATAGAAATAAGAGAAATACAAAATTCAAATTATGCCTTGACTCCAGCCATGGAAAACATGTAGTTTTAACCAACCACTGAATTTTATGAAACCCCCTCACCCAGCTGGGAAAAACCCCACTGATTTCCAAAGCTCTGCATGCAGTCACGGCCCCTCTTCCTAGAGCTGCCAGGTGAGTGTGAATCTCACCCACTTTTATCTCCCTCTTTGGTCCAAACTGGTGGGTGTAACTGAAACCCTCAGCTGGGGACACACGTGTTCATTCTCCCCACGAGCCTCTCCAGCACCACACCAGGTATAATTCCTCTTCAGGGAAACCTCTCCCTTTCCCACCCCAACCTTTACGTGCTCCTTCAGGAGGGAGAATTTCCAGGGATAACGATGTGGAATTCATGCAAATGTTAAAGTTGTTGCAGGTACTCTGCTCCTTATATTTGTGAATTTCCTGCAGAACTACAATAACGTCACAAAAGCCACCTGCAGCCTTTTATGTGGCTTTATAGTTCCAAGTACTGCTGATCATCCAATTCGTGCTGGTTCTGAACCTGAGGGATGAGGGCTCTAAATTTGTTTCCCTTGTACGTTTCCTCTTTTCTGTTTATTTTTGGATTATGAACTCATCTTGGCTGAGAAGCAGGCTGTTTGTGCTCACTGACACCCAGCCAGACCAAAAAGATCAAAGTGTTCATAGCAGAGTATTCCTGCTTTTGTGTGAGACTTAAAAAACCCTGAATCCATTCGAAATTTAGGATTTCAATCACTGATGAACACTTGTCCTGAGGACAGGCAAAGCAGGGGACTCTCTTGGCTTGCCCCTACACCTTGGTGTTCTTTGGAAAACATCTCCCTGGTTCATCTACATTCCCAGAACATGGGAGTTACACTTCAGTGTATGATCAGCTTGTGAGAAGAAGCTTTGATTTGAAAATAATATCGTAATTCAATATTAATCATGATTCAGCATTGATTTTAAACTTATTCTGTAGTGTTTTATTTCAGAGTCCCCCTGGTTTACCTCACAGACATAGAGGGCGTTAAAAAAAGTGGTGATTTACACAACATTTAGACCAGGTAGTTTGACATCACATATGAAGGCCATTTAAACAATACTTGATGAAGAAATTATGTCTTAGGGGAGATAATAGTAGATAAATTGTACCCCAAAGAAAATCCACCACCACAAAAAACCC
>VZDJ01000601.1:86311-102693 GCA_008694505.1 Cyanoderma ruficeps
CAAAAAACCAACCAACCAAACAAAAAAAACCCACAACCCCCCCCACCCAAAAACACCCAAACAACCCAAAAAACCCCAAACCCCAAAAAACAACAAAAAAACCCTTATTTTTTTCTGCAAGTCCAATAGGAATTTAAGACCATGACACCAGAAGCCCACCTCAGATATAAGATGCAAAGGGAGAGAGTAAGGAGAGATTTCCAAAGCTCAGAATGCCCACACTCTGCTGCTTTGTATATGATTAACATAAGCACAGGCAGGATAAGCCCCCCAGCCAACCAGAAACTAAAGGAGAGGAGGAGGTGGCAAACAGCAACAGCAGACAGGTCATCATCATGTGTCAAAACACTGCAAGACCACAGGGGGAAAAAAAAAAAGTGTGAGAAGTAGGATAAATAAAAATGGATCCTGGAGTTAACGATATTCACAACCCTTCAACTAGATGGGTTTTTCTAAAGAGGGTAATTAATTCACAGAATTACAAAAGTTACTTAGAGCTCAGAAATTCACTTATGATACAACACTGATTTTTCTTGTTTGTTTGTTTTCACAACCTGATTCTCAATGTTTTAAACACATGGCAGTTTTGGGCCACACTGACAAGTTCTTAAATTTTTTTCCACAAAGTTGTGGATCTCCCGGATGCACAAGCTGCTGGAGTTCTAGCTATCCTTGCTGATGTGCCAAAATTAAAACCATAGAGAAGCACTTTTAGCACCTGCCTGTACGGCATCGATCTGAAAGTAAAGTATGGCACTTTTTTTTGAGCAGTTTTTCACTTTTTCAAGGCAAACTTAGAAACTCCCAATTAATACACATACAGCACGCCTCTTTTTAGCCTTATAAAAAGTATTTTAAATGGCGTGGTTCCTGCCTGACGTGGTGCCAAATTAAGTGTAAAAAAAAAGTGCAGTTTTTGGAGTAAGCAGATACTCCCCAAAATCTGCATCTCAGTACAAAGGAAATTCTTGTCAGTTTTTGCAGCAGTGAACAAATGCCCACAAAGTTCATAACACTCCATAGCACATAACACAATCTCAGTTTTATAACAGAGAAGTGTCATTTTTATGGACTGCAGCACAAACCTCGCTGTATTTCAGATACTTTGAATTAGAAAAGAAAATAAAATGCACACGGAACACCTTTTATGAAGCCAGGAATACATCTACAACACATAAATGGGCTTCCAAGAAACTGTAAGGCATTAGAGAGGCATAAAAATATAAAGCTGGTATATAAATATGCTGGAAATTCAGGGAAGGGGTGCATATATATTCCCATCATATCTAACTAAAAGCTATCCTAACTTCTCTGGATATAGCTGTGTATGTCACGAGACAGGAATTATGGTGATTCCATGAACTGGCAGGGAAATTGTTTCCAATGGAAAATTATACATCAACTTTCGAACAGTGTGACGTTGCATTTTCAGTTATGAGAATCAAGACTCCCTCTGAACCTGCAGAATATGGGGAATGGACCTGGTTTGATGTGCTGACAAGGAGAAAACTGAAAACCCAGAGAGCTGCAGTTTCAGTGGGTTGTTTCAGACAATGTGTTTTTCTGCAACACTGATGGAATTGCCTCTTCATTCCAGGAACTGGATGGAATTTTCTTCACAGACAGAGTGGAAGTGGCTGACTGTGATGGCAGGGAAGAAGAAAATGGCCAGGGTGTCTTGTGTCCACCTATGGGTTCTCATAAGCAGTGAGGATAACGAAAACAGATCACTGGAAATGAGATTAAATGAAATGTAGCAGAAATTTGCAGGCTGGGTTTTGATCATGGGCGTGCTAAATCAAGAGGCAACAGAGAAATAAAGCTCTGCCTGTTAACACTGCAGTATCTGAGTATGTATTTTTTAGAAAATGCCAGCAGACAGGGCTGATGGTCCTTCAGGAAGAGGCAATTTTCCACTTAAATGCATGTGAATATTAATGTGTGCAGTGCTGTGCAGATGAAGAAGGCAATCTATAAGGGACCTAGAGCAGGCACACTGAATGAGACTCAAAAGAGCCAATTCAGCATATAGGGGGTTCGTGGCTGATCACAGAGCCATAATGAATAACAATATCCCTTTGATGTTAATTAGTTGCACTTGATAAGGCAATGCTAGAGAGGCTCTACAGCACCAGAGTAAGGAAAATCAGAACCTCAGTAAAGCTTTCAGCCTGCTGAAAGCAACAAGGATTTTCTGGAAAGCAAACCAAAACAATAACAGTGCCGAGGAGCCCCTGATTCACTGGGTCATCCAACCCCCAGAGAAAGAGGGAAGGCCTCATAAAAAGCAGAAACAGAAATATCAAAGCTACGATTTTGTCACAAAGGTCTCAATTTCTTTTTCTTTCCCGTACTACTGTAATACTACTCCTTGCCTCTTTCATAATCCACTTTTTACTTCCCCAAAGCCCAAAGGGGCAGAAACAGGTTTTCCCAGTCTGGCAAATTGTCACCATTCAAGTACTGAGCTTGCTCCCTGCTCCTGGATCTTTGCTGTCTGTACCCTCTCACATCCAGCCAGACATCAAAGTGTTCAAAGCAGAGTATTCCTGCCTCTGTGTAAGGCTGAAAAACCCTGAATCCATTTGAAATTCAGGATTTCAATCACTGTTGAACACTTGTCCTGAGGACAGGCAAAGCGGGGGACTCTGTTGGCTTGTCCCTACACCTTGGTGATCTTTGGAAAACATCTGGCTGCTGCTGCTTCCCTGCCTTGGCAATTCCATGGGAGAGCCCAGCTCAGGGAAAGAAAAGCAACGGAAGAACAAAGGAATAAACCATCCCATAAATAGTCCAAAAATCGGATCAGTAAGATATTTCGCTGAATGGACTCTATAAAATGCCCCAAACTCTACTAAACTACACTTTCAACCTTTGTATTATAGAAAAGTCTTCAGTTTGGGCAATTTTGTGAGTACATCAGGTTACAAAACAAACCAAAATGATCCTAAGTATCAAGTGCAATTAAAAATTATGGTAGAAAAAGCTCCTGTTCTTACTGCTAAATGTTAAACCCATGTTAAACTTCTGATTCCTCAACAAATTTTCAGTGATTGTGTTTGCAGCATTAGGTTGATCAAAAAAACAAGAAAGCAATCTTATGCCTTTCTTATTAAAAAACCCAGCCCCCTCCAAAAAACAGATCATACTTTGATTTAGGTTCTTATCATCTGATAGCCTTAACTTCATGGCTATGTAAGAAGATGGAGGGAATGATTTATTGTTGATTGTCATTCTTTCTGGAGATGAATAATCTTCTTCCTCAATATTAAAGTGGCTTTCAGGCAAATCAATCAACCATAGATCATGTCATAATACTGTCTGCTGATGTTAATAAAGCATTTGGTAATAAGGAGCTTTATGTGTTGCATTTATAGACACAGAAATGCTATAATGTCCTCTTTAAAAGGGAACAACTTGCATGTGGCATTGTTTAAAAATGAAGTTCATCACACAAGTTTCTTAATTCTCCAGCATATTTTACATGCAAGAGAGCAAGTTTGCCAGGAATGCTGTCTCAAATAAAGGGATCAAGTGAGGGAGACAAAAGTCAACTGCAGGTGCAACCTGAGTAATGCACACCATGTAAATTATTATGGTATTTCACTCTTATTTATAATTAGCATCCCTGTATTTCCTAGTCTTCCTACATAACCCAGAGATTGCCTTTTAGGTTACAAGGAAGAGAGGGATTAATGTGGAACAGCATATATGTGAAGGCTTACTTTAAACCTGCCTCTTCTCCATTGTATATATCATAAAATGACAAGATAATGGATTGCCAGGACTGCAGAACACACAACATTGCCCCGTAAACTCCAGCACAAGCACAGAGTAATTTCCAGGTCAGGTATGCTCAGGAGTGGGTAATTTAAATTATCCATGAATTCTTTCAAGCTACTGAAAATTCATTACCTCCATATCTCAAATAATAAGGGAAAGTGACATTTATTGCAGAATTTAAATATTTAGAGGAATAACTGAGTAATGACTTATGGTCATCAAATACAGTTTTGTAATTGAACAATGAAGGAATAAAGAATTGGAAGTACACCAAGAGGCTTCTGGGAAATAGGGAAAGTGAATTCTTTCTAAATCCTAAAATTTTGACTTAAATTGTTTGGATGTGTCAAATGTTGAGCTCTGCAAGCTGATATTCATGATTTGGACATGCCTTTCCATTGATAATTGAGCAGAGGTTGGCTACTAAGGAATAGCTTGAATAAATAGCATTAAATAAATGGTCAAGTAGGATTCCTCAGATTTAAAGGATTCCTCGGAATTTCTGAGTGTCATGATCATGTCTGTATAATATTTGCAGGCATTTTCCTTATTGAGCAGAGACTTTCCCAGTGGGAATGAAAAAGCCAAAGCCAGGAACACTGACACCACAAGGAGAGATGGATAAAGCACAGCTAAAGCAGCAACCACACTGGGAAGCTCCCTGTAGTGCAAAAAATTCAGTTTTGAACTGCAGATGGTGGAAAATCAGATACTTGCAGGATTCAGAAGCTCTTTGCAGGGGCATTGAAATGGGCAAATGTCACTAGAGGACACGAAAAGGACACTCACCCGTCAGGTTGAGAGCGAGAAAAAGAAGGACTTTATTTTTGGATTCAAGGTTTAAATAGAGTTTGGACTTTGACCAGAAATTGGGGGGACAAGGTTGACACCCCTCCGACCCAACTGGTCAAACCAGCAGTCCATCAATTTGTCCTTCCCCCTGGAAGGAATGTGTTATTTACAAAATATCAGTCTTTGTTTTTGTTACAAGCATGAGAACTCCAGTACAAGAATGTAAAAACATCAGAAGGCTGAAAAATCAGGGCGACAGGCAAATAAAGTGATCTGGGCAACTCTTAGGTTTGTGCTCACATGGAAACAATTTAATCATTGGTAGTTCAAAGATTAAGAGAATACAGTGAAAAAAATTAGAAAGAGATGATGGATCATTGATCAGTTTGATTGGATTTGGAACAATTATGGAGAAAGCAGTTGTAGAATCATGGAATCGTTAAAGTTGGAAAAGACTTTTAAGATCAGCAAGTCTAGTCATCAACCCAGCCCCACCCCTGTGCTCACCACATCACATTTACCCTGGGGTGCTGCAAGAAGTGTGGGGGAAGAGTCGGACCCTTGACATTTCCTTGTCTAAGACTAAAAATTTCATTGCAATAATTTAATTCTAATTCATGTGGGTTTTTTTTTTTTCTCTCCTCCCACCCCTTTTCTATTTTGTTTCCCATTTTCCTTCAAGATTTTGTAGTGGGCTAGGGTTTAGCAGCCTCCTGTGTGGACTTAGTTGAAGAAGCCAGTTAGATTGGTTACCTGGTTATACTGTGGAGTTATTTCCCAACCTGATGGCACTGAACTAGATTGCTGGAGTACAACCTTTACAATCTGTCACTTCTCCAGATCTTTTAAGTGTCGTTGATATCATCCTAGAAATTTCAATCACTAGAGTAGGAATACTTCTGGAAATTACTGATGTCCATAATAAGGTAATATATCATGGCAACAATGTCATTTTTGTATGGATTCCAGCTGGTGTAGCTATTAAAGGAAATTAAATGGGAGATAAAGCAGTCAAAAAAGCTTTGCAAAATAATTCAGAAGTCATTGAGAAAGAGAATTCGGTCAATCAGCAAACAAAAAAGCAAAGCCAAACAATAATTCTGGCAGCTGAAGTTTTAAAAAGGGTAAGGCAATTTACAACAGTAGAATATTCTACTTCTGCTACCAAAACTGTTTGCCCAGCTACCAAACCCCACAGAAATGGCAATAAAACAGTGCCCAAGAACCAAATCTGTGAGCAGACTAATTACATCAAGGTACTGCGATTCCTTTTCTTAGGTGCAGGTCCCTACCAGAACATCTTCACCCAAAATTGCTCCAATGGAAACTCATTCCAACAGACAGAACACTGTTCAGCAGTGCACAGAATTTTACATGCCATTTAAGAAACCTAATATTTGTCCAAGTGGACATGTTCTCTTGTTTGAATAATTTGTATTAAATCCAAATAAAAAAGATCCAAGAGGAATGAAAAATCAAATTTTACATTACAGCTTGCAATTACTGCAGCTAAAACTATCTAAGTCATCCTTCCATATTTTTTCAGCTGAAGTATAAGTAAAATATTAATACCATGTAGTTTACAATATATGCTTTCTTCAATTATATTATTTGCCTTTCAAAAATGGGTAAAAGTGGGATATTAGCTCATCTAAAGGCATGTTGGATACCTTTGCAGTAATAGCCAGAAAAATTGAACACCCCTATCTAGAGACACATTCCCGAATCAATCCTCTGACAATGAAACTCAGGGTGCACAGACACACAGAGGAACCTAAATATAGGTAGAATGCAGATTTTTTGGAAGGACGGTTTGCAAGGGTCATGGTCAGAGCACATTCCTCTTCACCGTTGAAGAAAGAGCATATTTAACATAGAGAGACAGTGTTTGGGGATAATATCAGCAACAGAAGCATGGTGTGGAAAAAGTTTGCTTTTATTTTTACAATCAGGTCATGGCAGCCTACACCTGCCCATGCCAATGCATCCCTTTCAATGCCCTTATGCCAACACCAAAGACTTTCCATCATGGAAATCTTAATAAACGTTTGATCATCAGCTCTGGCCTCTTTTCTGGCCTCTAAATGACCACAATTTTCTATACCCTAGAGCAGGAAAGAGAGATCTAAGAACAAAAGTGGAAAAATCCTTATGACTTAGAAAATCTTTAGATGGTGAGCTGGGTACTGTGAAAATCACCTTTTAAAAAATAGATACATGTTTTAAAAGCAGTTCAAACATTAAAAGGAAAATTAAAAAATGAAAGTAAAAGGGAAAAAGAGAAGTTGAAAATATTTTACCGCCCTCCAGTGGTGAAATGCGAGATGGACAAGAACTGACAGAGTTTTCAGGGAGTAAATGTTTTATTTCTTCATCTCTCCTCGAATCTCCCCAAAATATTGCAGATATTAGAAATCTAAATGCTCAAGAGAAGATAATACTTATATGTTTCAAAACCAGAACAAGTTTGTATGAACCTCACTGAACTTCTGCAAATCTTTCTGTCCCTCCCCCAGTTCAGGCAATGAATTCTTAGAATGGAGATATTTATATCCTTAGAATTCTATTCATAGGATATTAAATTTTAGCATGATCTTGAGAGATTTAACCAGTCTTAGTGTGGGTTTTTAAATTTTTTTAAATAAGTGAATAGAGGGGAGCCTCAAAAACATCTTTTGATTTAACATGAAAGGCTGAAAATGATGAACTGTATTGATGTCGATTAACTGAATCAGTAAACCCAACATCAAAGCATCTCCATCACCATCTCCAAGCACACCAACATTGTATTCTCATGCCAATGCTCACCCAGAAGGGTCCAGGGAATGGTTTTTCTAAATGATTGGTAATCAAAATATAGCCTGAACTTAGGAAATACTTTCCATGAATCACTTTTGACACAATATCTTTTTGACAACCTTTAACATTTTTTTTTATATTTCTTTCCCTCCAACAATTAAAATTCATCCATAGTAATTCTTCATTAGCTCTAGGTCACTGCAAGGTAGCCATTCTCTTAATGAATTTGCATCAAATTGTTTTGGGTCTTGTCTGAAAATTAGAGATACCTTTCAATACCTCCCCAAGGGGAAGTAAAATCAAACAATATGTATTGTTCCTCCCCCAGTCCCTAAACCCAGCAATTTTTCACTGCAATAGTGGATGCTGGGATGCTGTGGGACATGAGGGTAACACTCAGCAGTGCAGATCTCAAAGATCCCAGTGTGGTGTCCTGCACAAACACCAGCTCTGCTGAAAACTACCCCGATCCCAAAATGTTAATTCCTGCAGAGCCATGCCAGACATCTGAAGCATCATCAGATGAACCCAGTGAAGGTTTCCAGAGTGCTCAACAGACCAGCACAGACTGAATGGTCTCTGTGGTGCTGCTGCAGCTTAGCCCAGGGCCTGACACACAGTCTGCCTGGAACTTCCCTCCCCTGGGCTGCTTGTGCCCAGAAACACAGAAAACACACATATCTGAGATTGTCTTGCATAAAACCTGTTTGCCCTGCTATTTATTAATTTCTCATTCAGCTGTGCAAAAGCATCTATAATATCACTTTCAACCCTGGCTGTGAATGGGCAAGAAAACAAGTGTTCACTTCTCTGGGGACGACCACACTTCCTTCTCTCAGAATGTTCCGGTGCCCCTGCTCCAGGGGAAATTCCATTAACACTCTCCTTCTGTTGAGACATATGACTTCAAACATGCTCTTCTCACAAGCAGATAAATGTTTCTTCTCAATCACAGCAAACTGTCAGTCAGCTGCTCATTTCCTCACAGTACTTCATTGTATGATTTGTACTGAATTGTATTTTTTGCAATGAAATTTTCTTGCCTTATTTGAAATGGAAAAAAACCCCAAAAAACCCAAACAAAACCAAAACACTGAAAAACGCAAGGAAAAGTACTGAGCTGTTTGATTACTATGGTATATGATTTCTGTGAGGAGCTGCATTTTACAAATTGCTGAATATCTGTGCTGAGGAGCTCAGCAGCTCTCAGGATATACTTGTGAATAATTGACAAAATCAGCTCTGAGCCTGAACTCCTCTTCTGAAGCTCTCTGACCTTGGACAGTCTGGGGAAAAAAAGGAAAATTTCTCATTTTTCTTCTTTGTTATGGTCTGCTGTTCCTCCAACAGCTCCTGCACTTCTGTGACAATAAAACATTAACTATGGAGCAGCAATTGCAAAAGTTCCTTTATCAAATCCCATCCATAACTGCAATCCAGTAATAGCACACACAATATCCTTGTGCAAGCAAAACACTCATGATTTCAGATAATTCATTCAGAACTTCAGCTCCCTGTACAATGCAGGTACTAAATGAGAGACTATATTAGACTTTGGACCTCAGAAGTAGCTGATTCTTGGCAATTTTATTCCTATTATAACTTATACAAAAATACACCTTTGCATCTGTACAAACAACTTTTCTGCCACATTTTTTTCTGCTCATTCATTTTGTCCTTGTGGAAATGACAGCTATCAATTCCACCTGGGTAATATAAATGTGCTTGAAGAAAACAAAATGTCACTACTTTCAATTACAAGGGCAGTAGATAAATGTCAACTCATTACAGAGTACTTAAAGCTCAAGTCTAAACTTACTATGAATTACTTTCTAAATGTAAATGCCAATATTATACTTAGGTGTATTGATTCAGACATATAAACCTATTTAACTCTCTGGGTCAGAGTTTGTTTATCTTTTGTCAGGAACAGATTACCAAGGCAAGGAGAACAGTAGTGGGTCTGGATAATGGAAAGAGTTTGCCTTGAGTGCCCAGCTTCATTGGGAGGTGACAAAAGCCTGGGATTGCAATGCATGTGGCATTTCAATGCATGCACCAGGCTATTTTATATTTTACATAATGCTCAAGTCTGAAATTAGATGCTGAAACTCTGAAAGCAGCACTGTGACATACACAAACAGTGGAGGGACTTGAGAACATGCTTGAAGCTTAACAAGTTCTTCATTGTATTGAGGCTTCAGAGAAGCCCCTCAAAATTCAGTTAATTGGGCAAGAATCGTTGCATCGAAGACCAACCCACACAATGGAGTTTGTTAGTCACTCTTTGCCATTCCTTATGGAATTACCTAGCTTGCATATTCTGATGAGAATCATGAATCTCTAAAAACACAGTTTTTGTATTCCCATCCCCTCAGATGCCTCTGCTACATGACCTTGGCTACAGAAGTGACAATATTAAAGGGTCTAACAATTCCCTGGAAGATTTCAGAGCTTTTCTCAGGACTCTGGGAAAACTAAATTACCCTCCTGAAGGCCCACAGACAAAACTCACTACTAAACCCCAAATTTTAACTCAAAACAACACCTTAGCAGCAGGCAGAGGGATAAGAGAATAAACTTAAGGAACTTTCTTTCCCTTATTAGTTCAGGGATGGTGGAAATGTCTGTGCTCCTATCTGTGGGCTCTTTCAGGAGAACCTCACAGGTAGTGTGGCCATACCAGAGCCTGAACACCCTGAGGTGGAGGAACCACAACTCAAAATGCTCTGAGTTGATCCCATTTCCGCTCTCTGAGATGAATGTGCTTGCTGGGACCATTCCCATCAGTGCAGGAGGATGTAATTGTGGGTATCTGACACCCTGCCCAGACTCTACATCAAACCTGCAGAGGAAAGAGTGATGGCTGGGCAGAGATGATTTGCTGGGAGAGTGGCAGTGGTGCTGACAGGGAAATGCACAAATTCCCAGCTGCAGGTGCCAGGGAGGAGCCAGGATTCAGGTGTGAAAGGCACACGCAGGTGCTCCAGCAGGGGTGGCAGGTTTGTAACTCCACGGCTGCCAGGCACGAGGCAAGAGGATTACAAGACCTGGCTGCAGCAAGAGAAGTCTTTACAGAAGGACAGTGTGTGATTGTCCCAATAAATTCAGTGGATGGAGCTAAAATATATTTTTGTAAAACCGCAGCACTTTCATTCCTGGATGAATTTATGAGTACAGCAATTAGGGCTCAGTTTGCTAAGCTAAATAGAATTTTTTTTTTTTTTGCCTAGACCTTATTTCAGACCTAGTATGAACTTACAATATGATTCATTCAAAATTCCACAATCTTATTTTTCAATAAAAGGCATTCTTCAAAGGTAACAGTTTCCACTATAAGCAGTTGCACTCAAATTCTTAATATGATTTCTGACACAGAAATCACAGAATTCCTTGTGTAATTGAAGCATAACCTAATTATCTATGCATCACAAGTGTTGTTGAGGTTTCAGTACTTTTTACAGAAATTCTGATCAAAACCACTGAAAACTGGATCTACATCTCCAAAATCCCAGCACAGGGCTGATATCCATATTTAAACCAGAATTCTCATACTAATTTAAAATCTAAATTATATGAATAAACACAAAAATTTACTGTGATTCTCTTCTAAACATCTTTGAAAGATTTATAGGCAATCTAACACATAAATGGAATTAGGATCTAAACAAAGGGACATTACTTCACCCAGGTAAATATCTTTAGGATTCTGCTTCAAATAAAGATTTTCTTTTTTTAAAAAAAAGGTAACCCTCCCCCCCAAACTTGAGGGGTATTATTCTCATAATTTTCTTCAAATATAGTTCTGGTGTATTTTATTCATCATTAAATTATCATTAGGAAAAAATAAATCTTTTTCTTGCAAATGTCTTTGTAAAACTAATTTCTAAAATCATGTGAAGACAGCTGTATTCACTATGTAATACTTACTTAATTTCATTATGAAAATGCTTTATGTTACTAATGGTGCACTTGTATCTCAAGGGTAACAACGCCAAGCCCTCCAAACTTGTGGAAAGAATTTTGGAAGAAGCCAGCAGAGGGACCCCTTCAGTTAAAAAATTAAAAATCATTCAAAACCCAACCCTTGAATCAAAACCCAACAGGGTTTTATTTAGGCACAGGCCCAGATAGTGTCTAAAGTAGCAAGAGCACAAAAAAGTAGCAAATTTCTGATACATGACAATGAGGTTTCAAACAAAAGAATAAATTCTCTTTTTGTATTTGTACATTTTCAGTAAAAACTGTGATATTTTAAGATTACCATTCAATTACATAATACTGAGGATGACTGGAACCCATTTGCTAAATACCACAGGGTCAGGATTAGAGCTAAGAAAATGATCAGGTTGCACTTTATGTTGTTCCCTGAGAGTAAATAGGAAACAGGGCTGTGGCAGGAGCAGAAACTTATCTCCCAAACTGCCCCTTCCTTCTTTAAACCACTGCCATCCTCAGGATTAAACAGGATGTCCATGGGAATGTGAGCACACAAAAACAATCCCAGGCTGCAGAGAATGTCTGATTGCAGAAAGCATCCTACAATGCTGCAGCTGGAGCCTGTTGATGACTGGTGCTGCAATACATCTATTTAGAAAGTGTGGTTCTGTAGCAAACACTTCCAAATTGCATCTTGAATTGGAGGGGAAATTTGATCAGGGAGTGTCTTTTGCAATTGTTGCCATGGCAGCTTAGCCAGACATGCTGCTGTAGAAATTCCCCCTGGGAGCTGCTTCACCGGCTAGCTCGCTCCCGGGCTTCTACAAGCGAGAGGTCTGTTGGCACCGAACCTCAGGCCGAAGCGTGGAAGACAGCATGGACTAAAGAGGCTCTCGCTGGGTTTTAGATGGTTTATTCCTCCAGGAAACCTCTCAAGGGCAGATGGTCAGTGCAGGGATGGAGAGGGTCCCTGAGCCCAGGCGCAAGAGCGACCACCCCTCTGTGCTCACCTTAAGTACCCGGGGGCCGTCTCTGGGGCAGAAAAGGGCTCAGAACCAATGACATGGGAGGGGGTGGATATGACCCAGTAAGGTACATTTGAAAGACAATGGATGAAGGTGGCCCCTAGTTACCTTGACAAATCCTAGGGCTTTTTTCCCCAGAATCTTCTAGCTCTTACAAGGTGATTGACACCTGGGAAATTCAAGGGGCACACCACCAGGGGGTTTAGGATGGGGGGGTAGGGACAAACCATTACAAACATGTATTAAAGTGTACAGTACATTGGAAAACCCAAATCATGCACCACTACAATGCTGCTTTATTTAATTTTTCACATTGCAGGAACTCAGTATTTTATAACTTTCTGCTTTTTATTCTTTGATTCTGTGAACTCCCAGAATATTATTTCTAGTCAAAAGTGGTAGCAACTTTATAACCAGTGCTTGTTCACACTGCAATGTGACAGCTCCCATGCTTCTAGAACATTTATTAGAAAAAAAAAATAATTGCAAACTATGAAATTCTGGAAATGCAAACTCAGAAAAGATCTCATTGTGCAGCTTCACAGTGGTTTACAGTGTTCTAAAACACTGATTACATGTAAAAGGCAACATGGGCCATCACACAGCTCTGCTTTACACTGAGAATGAAAAGAAAATCAGGTTCCAACCACTACAGATTTAACCTGGTTTTGTCTCTTGAATGTGTAACTCAGTAAGGTTTGGAGACATAAAAGAGCTTTGAGGAAAAAATCTTGTTTTCTAATTCCTATTAATGTTTCATAAATGATCTTATTTACAGAGAAAAAGGTAACCTGGAATCTGTAAACCCCTCACCTTTACAATTGTGCCTCTTTCATAGATAGACAAAATTTACAATCCGGTAAGTCACTCTGATTACACAGAAAACTGATGGCAGGTTTACCTTTGAATCTATTTATTAATTATGATACAAAAAGATTAATTTCTGTCAATATAAGAGTGATATCATAACAATAGCAAGACACAAGGAAGCCATTTCCTGCACACAACATAATACTTTCACTGTGTCCTTTGTCTAAAAATTCATCTGCTTCCTCTTCAGGCTGTTTTGAAGCTTCCCTTCTTCCCTCCCTGCAATTCTCTCCCATTCCCTTATGCCATCTTAATAATTCAAGTCCTCCTTCAAACATTCTTACACTTGCATGGCCTTGCAGAATAAAGTGATTGTCAGCAGAAAGGGATTGTTTTTTCCAAATTTTCATCATTTTTGATGGACATGTAAAAATTTACCTAGAGTTAAAAAAACCACTCAGGGAAATAAGTTTCTGATTATCTATGCCAAGGTGATGGAGAAATTTATAAATGTATCAGAATAGCAACATGGGAAATAACAGGAAACAATTTGCAGAGAATTATTTTAGGACAGTTCTGATAATTTGCCAAGATAAAATTTTCATTTAGTGTTTCAACAAAACAGACAACCTAAACATTAAAAATACATCTTCTTCTCTATTCATTGATTATCTTGAGCTCTCTTTTCCACATTCCTGATACCTTTTGGGTTCTGCTGTTCCCAAAAACTGCTAAAAAGAAATGAAATCCTATTGTATTTCCCAAAGCACACACATGAATTCTTTCCCCCATGTGCTGATAAGGATCCCACTGAAGACAGATGGCAGATGCTAATTCCTACCCAGATGACACATTGAGGGTTTTTAATCACCATGTAGGCAAGGAATACAATAACTTGTAAGTTAGTTTGAAAAACGCAGTAGATGACCAGAATTTGCTGGGCAGAATGCATATGGTCAGCAAAGCTTGAAAGAAGTGAACAGGTTTGGGATTATGTTATCTGACTTCTCAAATCTGCCTATTTGAGAGTCTGTTGGGGAATTTCTACAAAGGTTTCTTACTTCATACATTTATAAAAATATGCAAGAAACTGAGAATTTGAGGATCTCTGTCGTGATATGTTTTTTATGTTAAATGGGTTGTTTTGTTGTCCCCTATGCTTATAATTTAGTCCTAAGTTGTACCCCCCCCTTTCCCTGTACTGTTAGTACAGCTTAGATTGCATTCACTTACTTAGCTGTCAATCTTTCCCTTACCCTGCCCCTTCTTCCAGACTGTTCCCTATCAATCTCCCAATCTTTGATGCCTTATTAGTTGTTTAAGTTGCTCCTCTCCTGTTGTGTTCCCTTATTGGTTTCAGTATTGTAATCCCCACCTGGTAACCCTCTCCTATTGAATCGCTACCCTGAACTCCCCCCCCCAGTGGTCCCTTAAAACCGACTGCCCTGCCCTGAGAGAGGAACCTTTTCTTTCACTTTTCTTTTAGAGATTCTTAGGTCCTAGCCTCTGCTCTGTCTTCGAGTTAAGTTATAATAAACGATTCTTGGAGCTGCAAGCTAGGCTCATCTTGCGTTCTTTACACTGATCTGCTGGTGACTGCCTGGGACATGCGGGGCCCCGGGGGAATGTGTCGCACCCCCATAAAGAGCAGTAATATCAAAGAGAGCCGCAACATTCTAAACAGTATCTATATATATCACTATCTATGGAAACTATATATATATAATGATATATTTTAGAATCTCCACCCGCATTTCCAATTCTTGAAGTTTTACAGCACTTTCATAGTAAAAGTGGCAAATTCTTGGCATTTTGGGATTAAAGAAACTCCTCACTAGTCATTTAAATGTGTGTGACATTTCTGGAGTGCACAGTTAAAGAGAAAGGGAGGAAAATATAAATTCAGAACTAAAGGTCCCTAAAAGTCATTCATGTTTTTTAAAGGTTAAGGTTTGAGTGCAGTTCAGTGCATGGTTGTGCTTGGAGAGCACATCAAACCCTGTTGTTCCTACAGCACAGGTGTAACAAATTCAATTCCAAATGCATTTAAATATGGAATTTCTCCCTGTACATTATCTCTAATGAAAGGCTGCCCCTGCCATACAGCCTTTCCAGCAGAACTCTATTTTCTGTCTCTCAGCAGCAGGTGGCTTCCTTCCTCCTGTGTTAAAATTCAACAGCTTAGTCCTACAAGACGCCACAGATTTAAACAAACGGCCTTTCTGAATGAATAAAATTTACTTTAACGAGCAAATAAAATATTTGAATAAGTTCTTAATAATAGGGAAAAATGGAGAGAGAAAATATGAAATCTCTCAGTTTTTTTCTTAAAGAAGTCAGTTGTAATGCATTGGGTCATCACCATAAAAAACCCAAATGTAGGAAATCACCAAAATAAAGAACTGTACTGTTCTTTTTTTCATATTGTCAATACTTATTTAAAGTTTGTGCAGTATTATCTAAACTACACTACTCTGAATCCAATGGAAAAAAAATTTTTGAAAGCTCAGCTGGGGAGATGAACTTGCCATAAATTATTTTCAAAGGTATTGTCTGTCTTTTTTAAAATTTATTTCAATGGCATTTTTTCCCCAAAGCAATGTCAACTGTTGCCTTACATAACTTTAATTTAAAAATTAATAAAACGATACTCATATAACCTTGGCATTCAAAAATTACATTTCTCCTTTGTTTTTACAGCACACACAGCAAACAAAAATCAATGCTTTATCTCTCCACACTTGGATAAAAAGGATAATAAAGCAGAAGGCTCACAGTGCTGTATGATATTGATCGTGGAGTCTCTCAAGATAAATTACTAAGATTTAAAAATTATTCTTGGTAAGCCAGCACTACATATTTTTTTATCAGTTTTCACAAGACTTTGAGGGAATAAGGGCATCAGTACATGAGCTAAAATACATTACACTG
Source organism: Cyanoderma ruficeps (assembly GCA_008694505.1). Lineage (NCBI taxonomy): Eukaryota > Metazoa > Chordata > Aves > Passeriformes > Timaliidae > Cyanoderma > Cyanoderma ruficeps. The sequence continues at coordinate 102,391 of VZDJ01000601.1, forward strand.
GGGGTTATTCTTTGTAAAAGTCTTCAATGAAAAATGCATTCAAGGAGCACATTTAAAAGTGAATATGTTTCATATTTTTTCTGTAGGGAAAAAATGGTGCAAGTTTGTCCTGGGTTATAGTCTATTCAATTTCATCTGCTGAAAAACAGTTGGGGGCGGGTGCCTTTTGATAATGGGCCAACGGTCAGTGTCAGGTAGAGCATTGTTCTTATCTTTAATGGGCCATTAACACTCTTCCCAAGCGTCTCCCCTTCCCAACACATACCTACATCCTAGCGTACCTATTGTGTGATGCTCCACCCC
>VZDJ01000601.1:105084-126249 GCA_008694505.1 Cyanoderma ruficeps
TTTGTTTTTACAGCACACACAGCAAACAAAAATCAATGCTTTATCTCTCCACACTTGGCTAAAAAGGATAATAAAGCAGCAGGCTCACAGTGCTGTATGATATTGATCACGGAGTCTCTCAAGATAAATTACTAAGATTTAAAAATTATTCTTGGTAAGCCAGCACTACATATTTTTTTATCAGTTTTCACAAGACTTTGAGGGAATATGGACATCAGTGCATGAGCTAAAATACATTACACTGGGGGTTATTCTTTGTAAAACTCTTCAATGAAAAATGCATACAAGGAGCACATTTAAAAGAGAATATGTTTCATTTTTTTTCCTGTAGGGAAAAAGTGGTGCAAGTGTTATAATCAAATTCATTGAGACTCTCCCATACTTGTGCACTACATGGAAAAATACATTGAACAGATTTCCATCTACTTGCAGTTTTTAGCAAAAGAGAAATTCAGGACAAGAAGAAAGTTATTCTGTAGGCATTACTTCATTTTTAGGAAAAAAAAGCTTTTCAAGACAGGTTTTTTGGGTGAATATTATAGTACAGGCCAGACCTACCTTAGAATTATTTATAAAATATGTTTGGAAGAGAAATTAAAGATAAGAAATTTTTACGTGCCAGCTTATAGGGCAACCTTTATATGCCACCTTGAAAGGATTGCTTTAAGAGATTTTTAAATTTAAAGTTAATTGAAACATGAATGTAGCTCACTTAGCAACTTTATTTTCACAGTAAAACTCTGATGAATCATTAGCTGCCACTTAAACATGTACGAAAACACCTGAATCTTAACTGTAATTAATAACTGAAAAGTTATTAAGACCTTTGAGTCAGAGGAAAATGGGCCTAAACAGAAATAAGCTTTAGCAGGCTGGAAGGGGCATATTGCTGAATATTATTCTGTAAAACAAATGAGAGCTGCTATCAAAGAGTTTCACTATAATTCATCTTGGTGTGTTCTCTGGTCTCCTGCGGTTCTAATCACCTACCCACACCAGGGCATAAAATACACAGTGTTGTACCTTTATCTTGCTCCTCAAAGGACATCCTTAGCTCACAAAAACCCCTCAAAGACCAGCTCTAACTCTCCAGGATTGTTTTTTCTTAGCTTTGCAATTATCCTTGGAGGAATTGAAATTGAAATGGAATTACAGAAATATTTTTGAGGAGTGTTTTGATTTCTGGAGAATTTTTTTTTCCCAGTGCGATTTTTTGAGATAATGATATTTAGAGGCTGGGAAATGTCCTGCACCCCTGAATTCCACGCCCTGGCAGTGGGCAGGCACCACGTGGATGTTGTTCAGCAGCAGAAAAGTGGAGGCCTCAGGAAATGGCCCCTGGCAAAGGCGTTGTTTAATGTGGATGCTGAAGGAAGTCCAAGGGAAAACTTTTATCAGAAGCTTCCGTCCACAGAGGAGATACGTTGTAGGGAAAAATGCAAATATTACTCAGCAGGCCAAGGGCAAAGGAAATAGGAAATGGGCCAGAGAGTTCTCTGAAATAACCTGTCAGTGAAATGTGAGAAAACAGCCCCGTGTGCTGCCTAACCTACTATTTTAAAGCCTTCCACGAGTCAAGATCCTTTTCCAGCATTGTGCCATTATCTGAAAAGTTGGCTGCTTCCAATTCGAGCTTCTTCAAGGTAGGATAAAAAAGCTTAATTTTGGTCTTATCTTGACACATCATTTGCATGTTTATTATTTGAGCCTTTGGAGTAACTCATAGGAAAGCCATGAGCTTATCACGGAAACAATACATCTCAGAAATGCTGTTGGCTTTGGGGCTTTTTACAGCCTCCAAAGAAACGCCAGCTACTCAGCCAAAATCTTTTAGGAATCTCAGAGCACAGCTCTGGGAGGGGTGCCACCTCTGAGTCTGCCAGGGCTGGGACAAGGGGTGGAGCACTGTTTTCGGGAGCTGATGCAGCAAGGGAAACTCCTCAAATGCAGATATGAAGGGATTGATAGAAAAGGAGATGGTGTTCTGAAGTCTGCATTTTTAACCTTGAAATACTTGACTATATAGACACTAAATCTCAAGGATTTACCTTCAGAGGTAATACAGGTGCTTGTATGAGTGAAGAAAAAAATAGATATTTATTAAAGTTTGACTTTTTGGTGTTTTTAAATACTAATTTTGCTCAAAATATTTCAGAACAGTAAGTCCTTACACAGAGGGATATACTAACAATCCTTCAGCCATATCTTATGTTCTCCTCCTTGAATACAAAACCCCCAAATAACTTTCTCAAAGGCAAAGAAAATAATATAAGAAATCATAGCTGCTGCAATTAGCGTTGCATTATCTTTTTTTTGAATTCCAGTATCCTTGAGTTCCTATCCAATAAAATATTACTGAAATTGTAGTAATTCCCTAGGTTTGACAGATGCTTTCCCTGCTTATCAGAAAACACAGCAGGAAAGGGAGAGAAGTCCATTATATGGAATATTTGCACTAATTCCAGATACCAATAATATGAAACAAGGCTCTCTAGGTGCTTCAGCAGAAAAGAGAGGTCCCTCCAGAGGGTGATTTAGGACAAGCAAATTAGACTCTCTGTTGTGAATGGCACTCGGAAGGCTCATGAAGCCAGGCAAAGTGAATATGTCCTACAATGGATGGTATCAAGGGCATATAAAAAAAAATAAAAATGCAAGCCAGGAAGAAGTACTACAGGAGGAAAATAATCAGCAAGCTTGTAGTCTTGCACTCATCCTGGTGCTTGTCTTTGTCTGTCTGCTCTCCTGTCTCCATTGTTTGCTCTCCATATCTGTTTTCTCACACTACTCTGTTTTAAACTGAAGTACCATGTGTTGTTCCTCACCACTTCCTCAATTTATAATGTAGATAAATAAATGACTTCATCCGAAAGGATTCCACTAGGTAGTGTACTCACATGCCTCACTGCTTACCACATTTCTGAAGTAGGCTTTAGTTTATTGTAAATGAGCAGAGGAAGCGGATCTCAAAAGCATCTCCTCAGTGAGGAAAAAACAGGTTAAAGGTATCTCATTCATAAAGCTTGATAACAACAAGAATGATAGGGTAGACTGCAGCTGAGGCAGAGAAATTTGACAGTAAAATAGTGAGGATGCAACAGGATTGAAGAGCGGGGCACAAGTGCAAGAGGATTTTCAACCTAGATTGGCTGAAAAAGGACAAAGAAATGACACAGATTAGCTGTTAGACGCCATCACATCAGAAAGCACCAAAGACATTCTCAGAAATTCTCAGCAATAAGGACATCCTTGGCTTTGTTTTTATTTCTGTAACTGATTGTGCTTCCCTCTGCAACGCCGGGAGGGCTGAGAGGAGTTCCAGCCGCGTGTGGCTGGAGCTCAGGACACGCAGAGATCCGGCCAGGAGAAGATGCTCCTGGCTGTGGGAAAACACCCTGAGGCAGCTCAGGAGCAGAGCTGGGAACCCCTAGCACATGCTGCACGCACTGGGGCTGCCCAGGGTACTGCCCTGGCTGCTTTTCCAGCTCCTTTTCCTCGGGAAGGAAAGCCGAGCAGGGTACCCCACAGTTGCCTCTGGGGTAGAAGCAGGATGAAGACACAAGAGCGGAGGGCAGACCCTGCCTCTAGGGCTGCTCCCAAGCTCAGATTCAGCAAGTGGTGCCAGCACGTGTCACAGCTCTGTGCTGAATGAAAAGGATGAATGAAAAGGGTGCTGAAGCAATTTTCATAGTGCACTTTTTATTTTTATTAGAAAAGTCAAGTCTTGGCAGTGAAGAAGGAGTTAAAATAGGGAGAAGCTGAATACATGAAGAAAATAATCCAATTACTTCCGAGACTCATGACTTTTCTGTATAATTAGATAGTTCTACCCTTTTTTTAAGCACTGGGTACACTAAAGCTCTGTGGGTAGTGATGACAGCTGACTGTACATACGCCTGCATGAAGTGAGAGATCAGATTCAGAGAGATTTCTTTAGGAGAGCTCATTCCAAAACCCTCCACTACCTTACTGGCAGCATCAATAAGAAGGACTGCTCTTCCCTAATTTGATCATGCAGTAGAGCTGATCCCCACTGGAGCACATTTGGAGAGTAAGTGTGGGAATATCAGAGGGTGGAGGAAGTTTGCAATCCTCTTGCTCTTCCTGTAAATATTGCATGGATATCTGGAAGATTTAGATTCTATTCCAGAACAACCTGTCTGGTTATTTTAATTTTTTCTTAAGCAGTTCATGATTTCTGCTGTTGAGTGTTGGTAGACATACTGTGCCATCTACTGAAAAACAGCCAATATATTTATTGCTTTTTAATCCTAGAATCAAGAGATTTAACTGTTTTTGTAAAAACCTGAACAATTTCAGACTGCACCAAGAACACATTGCCTTCACTCACACTGTCAAAAACTTATCAAAGAAAAAATACCTCTCAGAAAACACTTCACAGAGCAAGATAATGCATCATTTTAAGTAGGATTTTGGCAAACCATGTCTAATAAGTATTCTGTACTCACAGGAGCATACTCTGGGGCAGGAAAACAAGAACTAATAACTCCTGAGGAATTACACTATTTTCCATTTGGAAACTGCTTGCTAACACAGCTACAGCCATGCAAAGCAAGGTCCCTTAACTCTCTGTCTCTTCTGATGAGACATAATTGATTTCAGGCTATATGGGGTCAAATACATTCTCTGCAAATTCAGAAGATAAAAATAGGCCAGAATATGCGAAACAGCTGAATCCACAGATGCCCATTTTGGAGAACAAAAACCACCTTACCGTGAGGCCCACAAAAGGTGAGTCATCTGTATCTAATACATACATACGTGAGACTATATAGCTGTTAGGAAATTATTACAAATCCATAAATTATTTCCAAAAGTTTGCATTACCCACTTGGCCACAAAACCTACCTGGACAAAATCCTTATGGCCAGTGTGTGCTCAGCAGCAGTACTCAAAAGGTTGATGCAATGAGTCTTCAAGTCAAACAGATAAGGCAGAATTTAATATACTTGACTACAACATCAAAAATAAAACTGCATAATGTGAAGTGTGCAGCACTTGAATGTTTTGCTCAGAAAGGGAACAGGGCTGTCTGCTTCTGTTTCACTTAAGAAAATGCGAAGTCTTTACATAAAACTTTGTTTACTACATGTAGGATAATTAGCTTGTCAAATATTAAGACAGTGTCAGTTCTGTTCCATTAGATAGCTGAAGATACTATAAATTACATGGGAAAAGTCCAAGGAGTAATAATATCAAGGAACACCATCCCCTGGAGGAGCTTTGGTGGTGGATTTTTTCCCTCTCCTTCACTGAATATCCTCTGCAGAGAATTTTTAGACAGAAAGGTCCCCAAATTTAGCCCCCAGAGTGGCGTGTAAATACCCAGAAGGGTAGATCAGCTCCATCAAAGTCTGCATGTCATATTCTATTTACAAGCAGAGCCAAGTGTGTGATGGTTGGGATAACATGATGCAGACAGAGGCTGGCTGAGCAAGGTCAGTGGGATGGAAGAGCTGGAATCCCTCTGCCTTCCCCTCCCGCAGCACATGGACACACATCTGCCACAGCAGCAGAGCCTGGCCAGAGCCGTCGCTGCTCCCTGAATGCAAATGCAGCTTAGCNCTCTGAACTGAGCAGTGGGATGGTTTTACTCTGTAACCCAATTTAATGATGGCTGGATTGATGTAAATAAACCTAGTAAATAAAGCATGATTAAAGGTTACGGCGTTTTAAAGGCTCTTTGTAAATTTTTACTGTTAAGCAATATCAATATTCATAAATAGGTGGATTCAAAAGCCACTGAGAAAGAGGTAAACCCCATTAACTGCAGCAATTCTGTGGGGCCTTTCTCTTGGGGTAAACCTGGATTGTCACAGTCTATTTCACGGATCTTTGCAATTACAGAATCACAGAATAATTCGGGCTGGGGACATCCTCTGAAGGTCCCAACCCATCTAGCCCAACCTTCCTGTCAGAGCCAGGGTCAACCATAAAACAACAGCTAAAATTAAATTTTAATACAATGAGATATGCAACGACTTATAAAATGAGAGCAGGAAGGTGATACCCTAGTAAGTACTTCTGTATCAGATTTTCAGTTAGTTACATTTAATAATAATTGGCCCACATTTACCAATATTAGGGAAAATAATGTTTTCTATAAAAATATTGAAGCTTCCTTTTTTCTATTTATTCATACTTTCCCAAGCATAAGAGTTGGGAGCCAATAGTATACCTGGTTTGCAGTCTTCTAGGGGAAGGAATGTGGGATCAAATGAGGAATGGAGAATTGTGTCTGTTCGTGACTGATCCAGAAATATCCACAGAGTCTGGTCTAGCAATAATGGAGAAAACAGCTTGAAAATGTCACATTTTGGATGTGGGCTGAGAAGACTGATGGAAGTTTCTAGCAGAAGGAAATGTTCTCCCTGTTCTTTGAACTACCTCAGGCCATGCATTTTGGGGAGCAAAGCAGTTTGTGACTCCCACAGACAACCTGGCCCACGAGGATTTGGTGTGGTTTTGCTGTCTGACAGGGTAAGGCACCAAGGAATGCCTCCCAAACCCAGAAAAGCCCAAAGAGAAAAGCAAACTGCAGTGCAGATAATATTTCAGCTTTTAGTTTAGGGGTTTTAATGATCTTAACCCTATAAAAATATTTTTTAAAAAAAATCATATACTAAAACTGTAATTATAATTCCAATACTCCCAGTTTTTGCTGTTTTCCCCCCTGTGCCTATTGTTCATGCTGTCAACACTTGTCTGGTTCATTTTGGTGTCTGAGAACTCTTATAATCACAAAATAAATGTACTGTATCAAAAAAGCTTGAGACATGAAGACTTGTACAACAGCTTGTATTGCACTACATCAAAATGGGAGAGAATTTGTGACACCATTATCAGCTTGTGAGAGCTGATATCACGCACAGGGAGTCTCTGGAGATACCAGGAGAGGATTACTCCTGTAATCCAGCAAGCAAATTGTGTGCTGAGGTCAGGAAGCAGGGAGCACAGATAGGCAGGAGTAATGGTGCAAAGCAGAGCAGATAACCCCCAGCAAACAAATAACCTGTGGTGGCTGTCAGAACTTTTGCACCTGTGAGGAGAGACCCTGCAAGTAATGTGAAATACGATTAGATCCTGTCCTGATTTCCGTTCTTGCTTTGGAAGGCATAATGAAAAAACATCTTTTTAAAAAATTAGAAGTTTTTCCATATGCCACTTTTGAATGTTGACTTGATCCATCTGTCAATAAGGCACCAAAGTGTTTTTTCATTTTCGGTATGCGACTGTTCAGTGGGGCTTGGGTTAATAACATTCCATTGCCTTGTGGGGTGAAAATCATAAGGATACATCTATTTATTTCTTTTTCCCCAACTGATTAAACTATTTTTTTTTTCTCAAGTCCCATTAACTGCTCTTCATTCAGACTACACAAACTCCATCCCCTCCATCCCAAATCCTTCAGCACCCCACTTCCCCAAGCACACCTGGCTGTGGTGCTGTCACACCTTTCAATTTACTGCCTTTCTCTGCTCTCCTGCCTCATTCTCTCTATCAGGCCTGCAAAACCCTTCCTCCTCTCTAGCTGCTCCTCAGTGGGGACAAGCAGATTGCAGAGGAGTAGAGCCAGGGCAGAAAATCCACATTTTCTGCACCTTTATCAGTTTTACAAGCCCCTGACCACAGTGAAGCATTTGGTGTGGCTGAAGTGAAAGTGGAGCGATTGGCAATGAGCTGTGAACTGGGACAGTTCTTGAGAGGAAGAACCACCCTAAAGTGGAACAGAGGTAGAAAAACCATAAGAAGTAATTCTTACATAACTCTAGAACATGTCTGGAGGCTTTTTTTTGAAACATGGTTTCAGTACTTTTTCAGAAGTTCTGTTGCTTTGCTGACAGCAATATTTTTATCGTTTGCAGCACAGCTTTTATTATTCATCTTTTACTCAGTTATTCTGAGTTAGTTATTATTATTATGAGTTATTTCAAGTTATTTGTATTTGGATGTTTATTCATCTTGTATGGATTAGAGTCTTTCACTAAGTGTTAATTAAGAATTTGAATATATCACTTAGTTTCCTAAGCAGATATCCAGTACAAAAACTCTACTAAAGAAAGGAAAATCTGCCTGGTTTTAAAGAATAGCAGATCAAAGCTGCCTGAGCAAAGGAATGGTGTCTTGTAAGAGAACTAGGATTGCTTTCCAAAGGCTAGTCTTAATCCTTTCATATAATATTCATACATGGAAGTAAACTCAGGTCATGCTTCAAATAACTTATTTCAGAAATTAAGTTCTGAAGCCTAACTTGAATATTTGTCTAAAAATAGTAAACACGTGACCACAAAAAGCTTAAAGCTGAATTCCTTTAAATCCTAATGCATTTTGGAGTATTATTTGAGAAGGTCAGAAAAAAGGGCCATGGAAATGAATCCGGTGTTGCTGATATAGTTTGATGGCAGATACTTTTTTAATACACCAACTTCAAATAATTTTTGAATGTGACTTTAATGCACCAGAAAAGACGTTCACAAGTTGACATCCCTAACTATACAAAGGACAGGAGCTCATTTATTTGGTGACAAACATCTTCAAGACTTGCACCTAAGGGCAGAACAGCAACTGGACAGAGCTGGTGAAACTGGAAAATGTAGGAAATAAAACTGCTATGTCTCCATTTCCATTCCTGGTAACATAAAATCTCCTCCTAGAGTAGGGATAGAATACATAAGACATGCCATGATGTAACCCACTGAAGTCTCTAAATGCTTTAACAGCAAGTTAGGAACAATTAACCCTGGATCCAGGATACTTATTCTCATCCTAGAAATGTTTTGTTAGGCCATTAGCTCTATGCATTCAAAATCAGACAAAAGTTACAGAAATTGAAAAATGATAAAAATATAACTGTTTTCTTATTCTCCAAAAGACAGAAGTAGAAGGAACAGATTTTGTATGAAATTTACTTCCTTTTTAGTTTAGTGTTTGGAAACATGTTCACAAAGAAAATTTAAGTCCTGTATTTCTGAAATAGACACTGAAAATGATTTTTCTCGTATGCCTTACTGAATTGCTGGAAGAAAATTAGCTTCCAAGAGGAATCAAACAGTTGGAGGCCTTATTTGAAAATCTAAGAAATAAGAAGTCAGTTAAGGAACCATTTTCTCTCAGTGCAAACATCTCAGTGATCCCTCTTTCAAATCTATTTTGTTTGAAGAAGTATTTCCTAGATAAGGAATAATTACTTGTCTTTCATCTGCTTGGTTCATCTGCTCCTTCACTTAATTTCTCCTTCAGCATTTTAATTGACTGCCAGCCCTGTTCCTGCTGAGGGAAGCATTAAGTCACAACAGGTTTATAAATGTTATATTTTAAGAGGTACCAGCAGTTTTTTATTAGTATTGTGCTAATGCTAAGGAAAAGGGTTAGCTTATGTTTGAAGGGTTTGGCCAACTGATTGCTCAGAAACAAAAGATTTGATGCGTTTGTGACACACGAGGCAGACCCAGGACACGACAGCACATTGGTGAAACCATTACTGGGTGTCCCATGGTTCCCCTCATCCCATCCCTGCCCTGCTCAGAGAGTTCATGGCCATCCCACAGAATTCCTGCTGAGCTCACACACCAGACTCTGTGAGCAGCTTCTGGCTGGGATCACAAACCCAGCCCTACAGCTGCTCTGCTCTTTGTGCTGCAAACACAACCCAGCTGTGCCCTCACCTTGGCAGAGGATGTGAGGCACCAGTACAACAACACCCTAAACCTCACCCTGACCTTTGGGGACCTTTTTCCCCAAAACAAGCTCCTGTCTGCATGGAGCTGACAGGTTTCTGTACCTCCCCCAGCCTGGGCTGTTTTGGAAGCCAAGGAGATGCATGTCCCTGTGCAGCAGCTTGTGTGTGTCTGTGCTTCTTGCAGACATTGCTGCCCAAGATCCTTCTCCCTAAAGGCTCCATACCAGCTTCCTGACAAGCTTGGGAGAATTTTCTCCTTCCTCCAGTTTTTTCCTAAGCAGCTTCATAGATTTATTCCTGAACTGATCACACTGATCTGTAATATAGACACTTCAAAGGAAAGAGTTTAATTGGACAGACTGTGCACCAAAATCTTACACAACCAACCTCACTACTGTGTTGGAGCAAAGTGCAAACCTGGCAAACATCTTCTCTACAACCTACCATGCACTCTTCACCTTTGATCTTGGAATAGTTCCCTCACTGCTGCAAATCTGATGGGCTAAACAAATGCCAGCCCATATGCCCATGAGATGAATGCCCACAGAGAGCCTCAGTGTTGGAGTAAAATCTATTTATCAGGGAGCAAAAAACCTGTTCTCTGGACCACATTTTTGTCATCTCTCCATCTTGGTATGAAAAAATTTTAAAAACTTTGTGTCTGGTGAATGGGAAATGGCATCACAAGCACAATAATGAGTCCTGTGAACAGAGGGCTGCTGGAAGCAAGAGTGGGAATTGGTTCTGCCTGGGAATTTTAAGTATTTCTTGAACAAGGTCCATACAAAAATATTCCATTTGAAAATACCAATCCTGCAAGCCACAAGCTACAAACCCTATTCCCTTCTAAAAAATCGAATTACAACAGTAACCACAATTATCCTCCTGCAATCAACTGGAATTAGATCTCTTTACACTACAGAACAGATAAATGGTTTGCAACAGCAGCATTATTTCTAACCCCCCTTCCTAATTTACATAAGGAAATTAATATTCTGAAAGAATAGTCTCTGGTGTATTGGTGGGAATATAATTAACAAAATCAAGACAGTATTTACATGAGTATTTGTTTTGATAAACAACAAAATGTGCTGAAGACAATTTTTGGGAATAAATTGGTATTTGTTTTTTTTAATGGATGGCACAAGTTGGCCTAAAAGCTTGATTTCCATTTAGGATTTTAATTACAGCCACAGCAACAACTGGTTGCAAATTCTGACAATAGCTGTACAGCTTTTTTGTCTTAATCACTCTTCTCTGACTGTGGGGAATATATATTTAAAAGTATTTATTGCTTAAGCAGCAATTCACCCTGGAGTACAGCATATCTGTCAAGAAGATCAATAAAATCTCAGCCCCAAGGGGTTTGACCAAGGCTGACCAGCATATAAACCACAGATTATGCTAACAAACTAAACTGAAAACTAAATTTAACTTCAGAAGCTCTCAGGGTGAAAACACTGCCTCTAAAATCCTGTCTGCTTTTAGCTCCATGAGGGACCAGTGGGTTTCTACTCCTGAAAAGCAACAAAAGGCTCTCATTTTCTCAGACAAACCCACGTAGATGTGTCACAGCCACGACTCTTTTCAGGTCTTTTAAAGTCCTTTCTTTTGTCTGCATCTATAATGATAATAATTTTCATTACTGTTTGTTCTATATTCAAAACTGCTGAAGTTCAACAGTCTCTACTTAAAGTACATTCATAATTAATTTTCTACCACTTGATACATTTTAACTGTGCTTACAGCACTAATCTTTGAACTCAGCTGAAAAGTATAAAAAGTGCCAGGAATTCTTCCATTAGTACTCCAAGCTATTCCATTTGCCATCCTTCTATATCATTTGGGTTTGTTGGCTGGAACAATGTCAGTATAACTAGAAAATGAAATATAAAGGCTATTTCTGGAGTCAAGGAGAGGAATGATTAAAAAAAAAATAAGGAAACCTGTGCTATTCCCTTTGCTGTGTTTTGTGGTTTTTTAAAGTTACATACGACTCATTTCTTGCTTTAATATATATTATTGAAGTTGTGCATAAATCCTTATGCTCAATCTAATTTTTTTTTTTTTTGCCAGAGTGTGCATTTATAAGATGTATGTGGCTTACACCCAGGGATTTCAGTACTACAGGGTCCATTTTTATACAAGAATTCAACATGTGTTTGGTTGGGTGGGTTTTTTTGGTGGGTTGTTTTTTTTTTTTTTTAATTTTTTTTGGTTGTTAAACCAGTAGCTCTGCACAGAGAAATCTGGTGTGAGTTCCTCTTTTCACTCCATAAATTCAGTCTGAAATTAGATAGAATTGTAAGACTTTCTCATTTCCTTGTGTTCTTACACTCTTTTTCATCTCTTTTGTGCTGCCCTGCTCGTCGTTCTTGTTGTATTTGTGTCCACGAAGCAGTGAGTGACTGCAGAGCAGGCGTGCCACTGGGAGAACACCTTTGGGGTGACACCCCAAATATTATTCTTCTCTCAGTGACCACAATCAGATATCAGGAAATCCTACAACAGCAAAGCAAATGCAGCTGCACATCTCCAGAGTTCTTTTTGTTTTGTTTTGTTTTTTGGTGAAGGGGCAGGGGGGGGCATAATTTTACATTTTGATGAGGTTATAATCATAACCCAGGATCTTTCTCTTGGGCACGACTCAGAGCCCATCATTCCACCAATGCATGATTTGGCATTTCCCTGTATTGAATCTCAGGGGCCTTTTTATTGCCCAGTTAATGAACTTCGCTGACTTTTTGTTCAAATCTACAATTCTTCACTGCCAGGGCCCGAGTGTGATAATCTGCTGCTCAGTATCATCAGGAAATGTTAACAACTTATAACTCAAATCCTTTTCCCAGGTGTTAGAAATATGCTGGACAGCAAAGTTCCAACCTCCAAGCCTTATGTAACTACCAATAAATTCCCTCAAGGTTAAAGACAAGCTTGACTCCTACCTCATTTTGCACTTTAGCCAATTATTTTTCCTCTTGTGTACCTTCCTTCTTATCACATATCACAAGAGGACGTGCAGACCAGGAAATAACCTGTGGAGACACTTTACAAACAGGCAGCAGGAGCTGTAAACACAGAGATCCAATAATTATTGGTGCTTGTGTGCATGCTTAATGTACAGATAAACTGAGTAATCAATCAGAAACTGTGATGCATGACAGATGAGAGCAGATAAGAAAACAAGGAAATGAAAAATTGTAGCTCGGCTCCTCTGGTTATAGAACAAAGAGAAGAATTTCAGTGCTGCTCATCAGTCACACTATAATTCTTCCCACCTCAGATGCAACATCAGATAAATGTATTTCCATAGCAAATCCAATCTTGAATCAGATCCTTCTGGTTTAAAAAAAAAATCCTACCTAGGCCTATCCTTGAGAAATATTCTGCAAAACCTGCCATATTTTGAGCACATGTTTTAATGACAGTTAAATACTGGCATCTAGATACTTCTTAGAACTACAAAGAGAGTAGTTTTCAGTGCTGTGATATGGGACTGGAGGCTTATTAATTCACTACCAAGTGACTTTGGGAGCATCTTAGAATATCCAAACCCAGCTAAAATGGGTTTTGTTCTCGGGTTTTCTAGAAAGTTGAGCTGCTCCCCTCCGAAGGGTTAAAATTCATTATTTCTTTTCCAGCTTTGTCCCTTACTCTCTACTGACATTCCTGTGAGTACTCAGCAGCAAGCTTCTTTTCTTTTAGATATCTTTTGTAAACATCAATGCCAACTTTTCTATTTGGACATTTGTTTTGAAGAAGTCATTACCCTTTGCATTTTTACCCCAAACGATATTATTTGTATTTAAAAATGTCAAAACTCCCGCCAGGAGTCCCTGCTCTATAATCAGATCTTTTCTAAGATGTCAGTACTCAGTGCTGCAGCAAAGACAGGCTAGTACAGCTATCACAGTTCCAAGTGGTGGTGCTTTTGCTAGCATTTGATTTTTTTAAAAAGTGCCTTTTGTTAATATTCTCTCTTTCTGTGTTATTGTTCTCTGGCTTGGAGGCATTCAACCAAACTTTCTTGAATCAAATATCCAAATAAGAACCATATTCCCAGTTTGCCCCTTGAGTGTCACGTGAACAGGGTTAGGTCCTACTAGCTGCATTTTTAGGAAAAACTGATGGTTAGAGCTTTCAGCTTTAAGATGAAACTATTCCTGCTGAAACATAAAACCTGCTGCCTCTGCTTACAGCCAGTGTTTAATTCTTGTGCCTTTCAGGCAGCTCCCACACCGTCATGTGTGCAAATGGAACACGGCTTACACATGTAATTGAATTAACATGAAATTCTCATCAAATAAAAAGTTGCCTTTAGTCAGACTTGAGAAGAGAGCCCTTGCTAGAACTACAAAGATAGCAAGTTGAACACTTGCTCTGAAGCGCTCGAGTTTTCACTCAAGGTGCTATTTTCTCACATATCTGAAACTCAGGCTTCTCTACCACATCGAACGATGTCTGACACGGATCTACCCAAATCCTTCTCTAACACCATGAGCTCCACTTACAATCTTTTCATTTTAATTTAAAACCTGTTCCTGAAGAAAAAAAAAAACAAGCCCAAATCAACCCCTTCCTTTTATCACGGCAGTTTTGCTGTGCCTGTGATGTTTCCTCCACCATTCCTTGTAGAAATTGGATAGCCTACAGGTGCATCATAATGAACAGGAGCTGTGTGCAGTCTATCTCCAGGTTTTCCAACAAGGTGACACTGAAAGACTTTCATTTTTAAGTTGTATAAAATTGGCTTCCTCACTGAGCTCCAAGGTATGAAACTGGTCATGTTTTGACAGCTTATTTAACAGGCTTTGCTGACTTCACAGGCAGTTTTATCTTTGGCCAGGAAGCAAAGCAACCAGGGACAACCAGTTCCAGGAGGGAGGAAAGGGCTGAAATAAGAAATTGTAAAGATTCTTACACTAGAAGAAGAAACAGAAAACAAAACTAATCTTCTAATTAAAGAAATAAGTAATTTCAAATTTCTGCCTTGCTTTCCCTTCTGCAACAGCTCTAATGTTCATTGCAATTTGCTCCAAACTCCTGTTATTTTAAGGCACATGACTGGGTCACAATTCTCCTGGCTAATTAAACAGAAGCAGCTCTCTGAGTCATATCCAAGGAGGCACTGCAGTCCTGCTAACACACTCCCACACGTGTTGGAAAGGCTTTCACTCTAAACCAGTCTTTTATCTACTTGCACGTGGCCAAACCACTCACACTCCTGTCTGCATTTCCTTTTAGAGGATTCCCCTTTAACCCTTGAATATTTCACTTTGCCCAGAAGAGCAACCTTGAACATCTTCTTTCATGGGAAGTTTTGTTTCGAGCACATGATTTAAACATGAGATTAAATAGTTTGAAGGGAAAACAGAACAGGACTTGAGCAGGAAAAGCAGCCTAGAACTAAATTAACCCACAAAGTCTGTTTCCACTGTACAGGCAATGGAATTAAAGAAAAAGTTATTAAAAGTCAGGGATAAACATGGAGCTATCTCCAGTGGGGAACTAGTTCTGAGAACTCTGGTAAAGAGTTTCAGAAAGCAATAGTGTATTAAGCCACAAAATATGAGACTTAAATGTTCATCCCAGTAATTACTCTTAATGATTCAAAAGCTTTGCTCATGACTCTTAACTTCTATTCAACCAGGCCGTGTGTTTTGATTTTCTCTCTAGTAATATTTTGGAGTTTATGAGAGTTTTCCATAACCAGGACTTTCAAGCTGCATGGTTTTTAACCCAACCTCCAGGAAGGAAGAATCTGGTACCAGCGTTGGTAGCCACAGTACCCAGAAACAGCCTCCTTAAAGAAGAGACCAGAATGGGAAAAGCAGTGTTTGTGCCTGCTTTTCTTACAAAACAGAGTGGTCAGAGCATTCCCCCAGGTGTGAGGAGCTGCTCTGTGCTGTTCTTAGCTGGATGGAGAGCCATCTTCCCAGGGAAGGGCTGTGTGTGACCATCAGATGTTTTCATCATCAGATCCAAACTGCTCAGGGGTAAATGTCATCAATGCTCCTGCAGCTTGTCAAGTGCATTAAATCCCAGAATATTCTGAGTTGGAAGGGACCCACAAGGCTCATCAAGCCCAACTCTTAAACGAATGGCCCATCCAGGGATCAACCCCACAACATTGGTGTCCTCAGCACCAGCTCTGACCACCTGGGGCAATCTCAGGGCCCCAAGTGACAAAGGTGACAGCAAGGCACACAGCAGGACCTTCTCCACATTTTTCAGGTTGGGTATTAGGAAAAACTTCTTCACTATAAGAGTGGTTAAACATGGAACAGGCTGACCAGGACAGTGATGGGGTCACCACCCCTGGAGGTGTTGGAAAATGAGTAGCTGTGGCCATTCACAATATGGTTTAGTGGGTATTTAAATGTTGGATTCAACCTTGGAGGCCTTTTCCAACCTCAATGATTGCTCTCATTCTAAATGTTCACTAACTGGACTTGAATTAGCAAAGCACGATGGAATGATACTTTAGAAGGTGTTTACATAATGTAATATAGTATTTCCATCCAGTGTCATTGCAGAAAGTATAATTATAACAGGTTAAATCATTGATCAATTTGAAAAGCATATGTTGACCTTCCTTAGCTAATCAATTCCTTCTAAAAGTAAAAATGGATTTTCTTTTTAAACTAAAAATAAGGGTCTCATACAAAAGGACTGAATCAAAGTTCAACAACATGGCAGGTTCACGGAACAAAAGAAGCGTATCAGAATCCAAAGCTCTATTCCAATTTAAATCTTCTGTGCAATTTCCACTTAAAAAGCTCAGTTCCATTGAACAGAGCCAAGACTTACTAATTCAGTACTGCCAGGTATGAGAAACTTGGGAAATAACTGAGACTTTTATGAAAGATTACAGTGAAATACTGTGGGATCATTCACGTCACTGAGCACCACTGTTCAATTCCCCCTGCTGCCATCGTCATGCGCCACGCAAGGATCATAATGAACTCGTATACAAATGGTAATTAGGAATTTCTTGGAAGTCTGAAGAACAGGAAGGGTTTAGTGAGCTGTGACAAACACTCTGCTAAGCCACGTGTCCTTTTTGTGGCATGACTTACTCCCAGGGTTTATTCAGGATCAGGGGGATCCCTGATGTGGCTCCAACCTGGACCCTGCTCATGCACTAAAGACTAAATTCAGCTGTGACTTGAACAGCTACACACATTTATGTCAGGCTGTAAATGTGGCTGACATGCCTTAAAAACACTTTATATAGAGTTACAAAATATCCTTGCCAAACTGATAAGAAACACCTTTGGCAGTGCCCAGTTCTGCTTCCCATGGAAAACTCATTTAGAGGAACCATCATCCACAGGACTAACAGAGTCATTTGCAACAAACTGAGCTCAGTAACTTCCCTGCCACCAGAGAGAAAGAGAAATATGAAATGCGCTGGACATACACCAACAGCTCCACGCTGATTCAGATAAAGACTTACTCCTATTTACAAAAGTCGAATACATTCTTCCAACTCAGATTTTTGAGCATGATCTGGTAGCAGATTTTCGAAGAGAGAGAGTCTCATTCTGTACTTAGAATGAGACATTGAATAAAACAATGAGCTACCCAGCTAAGGTCTGTCTGGCTGAGGCTTGGCCTTGAAGGCCTTGAGGCCTTGAAGCTGTTTTGCAGGTGAAATCACTTGTGGTGCAGCAGAAATAGAAATTAGATGTTAAGGCAGTAATGTTAGATAGTGGCTTTTCTGAAGGTCACTGAGAGCAATTATTAGTGGGCACGTTTAGCCACCTTAAAAGCAAAATTAAACAGTGTTTGTTTGCATTCTTTCTGTGCTGTATGCCAATAGAAATGTCACTCTAATTATAAACTATATAGAACTGTATATAACCTGCCATCTTAAGCTGAATAAGGGAGAATGTAGGATTAACCATATTGGTCGGATCATATATTGCTCTGGCTCAACCTCTCCTTATCTCAGTGTTCCCTGCAACATGACCTGATTGACCTTGCCAGTACTTTGCACACTTCACACATCTTTGTATCACCTGTGCATTTTAATGTTTGCCTTGGTAACATCGAATTTCTCGGCCGTGTAAGAGAAAGCCATTGCCTCGAGTAGTCCCATGAGTATTAATTACTCACCTCACTAATTTCAGTACAGGGAGAAGTCAGATAGCTGCCAGATCCCAAGTCTTGCCTACAATTAATTAACTCCATGGAAAAAATGTAAAATGCTGCACTGCTGCCTAAAATCCTCAGCACCCATGTCCAGGTGTGCTCACTGTGCCCACTGCTATTTGTGCAAAGAGCACAGGCGGCTTTAAAACACAGAGACCAAAACCAATTAAAGAGAGTACAAATCTGAGCAGTTAATTCATATATTTATGTCTTTTTCTCACTGAGCTGTAAGCTTTAAAATATGGGGGTAAAGAGTGAGGAAGCCACTGCACCTGTGACCTCCCTGCACTCATCCCAGCCACAGAAAATAAAAATAAAGCAATAAGAGACTGTTAACTGTTGTTAACTGTTTGCAATTAACAACTGCCCACATTTTGTTTAAAAAAAAAAAAAAAATCCTCCCCAAACCGCAAATAACCAAAAACCTCTCCTTCCCCCCACTAAACCCTATTAACTAATATTTTTGAGGCTATAAAGAAACAATTTCATTTCTAATCATAAAATTGCACATATTTATAGACCACATCTACATTTGATTGCAAAAATATTTAGGAAGAAAACAATAATGACAAAGAAGAATAAGCTAGAGGCCCACTAAATTTTAAAGCACTGCTTGCCATAAGTTTTAGCACATTCTCTGCTCTTAAACTCATTTTGCCATACAGAGAAGGAGCATTTTGAGCTATGTCATTTAGAGAAATCTGAATTAACATATCAGTGGATGTGTCATTATTGTCTAAGAGAAATTACTGGCCAAACCAAAGCCAATGAACTTCTTTAAACTGCATGGAAAGAAAAATAACCAGTTTAACGTGTAAGTCTGGAAAACTTTACAAATATCACTATATTTTTCCCTCTTTACATACTGTAGCTACCCCTTCACAGACACACTTAATTGACTGGAACAATTGTACTTGGCTTCAGTGACTTCATAATTTGTCATAACCACCTCACGAGTCGTTGAGGAGACAGACTCTTCCTCGTACTGCCAAAGCAATCCTATGAAATATGATTTGGCTTAATTAAAGTATAATTAATGCCTTGAATTTTAATTATTTCTGCTGTGATCTGGAGATGAAAATATTCCTCTGCCAGAATAACGCATTTAATAGGAAATGGACATGCTTTGTATTAATTCCCACTCTATATCAACTTT
This sequence comes from Cyanoderma ruficeps, assembly GCA_008694505.1. Lineage (NCBI taxonomy): Eukaryota > Metazoa > Chordata > Aves > Passeriformes > Timaliidae > Cyanoderma > Cyanoderma ruficeps. The sequence continues at coordinate 124,098 of VZDJ01000601.1, forward strand.
AGGAATGAGTTCCTTTGAACAGGCAGAACTTGGGAAAAAAAGGCAACCTGCAAAGGTACAGCTTTTCTGTCTGTCAGAATATAGATGTAGTTGTTGAAAATCAAATTAATTCATTTTATGCAAAAATAAAGCTGAAATCTGTTTTCTGAATGCTAAAAGCTATCTGAGATTTCCCCTTTTATCGAGCGATATAACTTGGAAAAAAAATATTTCATGGTTAGCAGGGAGGGAATGTTGAGTGACACACTGACATGAAAATATTTTTGCTAAATGTGCATGTGCTAAATTTTAATTCTGCTGTGGAGAAACTTGAGAAGAAAAAAATCCCTGCTGAAATAAATACAGGGCACCTTCTTTTCAGAGCAGCGATTCCATGACAGGTTGATTGGAAAATAGTGTGGAAATATTTAGCATGCAAACAGTAAAGTGTACTGATAATTTTTTTTTTTTGGTCAAATGTGACATGGTTAACATTTGATTTAGTACAGCTGACCAAAATTTAATGGGTGACAGAATACTGGAGCCAGGGGTAAATAGTTCATTCATTACTTACAACTTCACCATTAGACACTCTTAGTTTATTCCTTTCTGAGCTTTTTAACTATTGCTCCTTTGGGAAAGAAAAACCCACATATTTCAAACACAGAAACAGAATAAATTGAGTAGCAACTCAGAGAAAATAAAGAAATAAATTGATAAAAATAATCTAGGGTCTCTCCAAGGCACCACCAGTCTTGTGCCGGTACAGAAAAATTTTCAGTTTAATTTGCAGATTCATGGAGTTTGAGATGCTCAGTCCTTTATAAGACCATGACAGGGGGTTTTGCTTGCACTGATGACTTCAGAGTTTTTTATTAGCTAAATTTCAGGGCTCAAAATGTATTTTGAATATGAAAATATGATATTCCTTTCACTGGAAATGAATATGGAGTGTTTAAAGGACTTATAAGACAGTCTCCTTTGTACAAAATCAATGATCTAAAAAAAGACAAGCCATTGTTGCCACCATCTGCCTTTCCTTCTTCTCCTACCTTTGTTTCCATTCATACCTCCTTGGGATTCCTCCCCTGACTCCCAGAGGAGCTCTTAACAATCAAACCTAAAATGAATTCAAACAGTGACTCCAAACATTAATTCCCCCAGGTTCAGAATGAAATACCAATATATGCCAAAAAATCTTACACATTCAGGAAAACAGAGCTACAAGCATATGCAGTAACATATGCCTTGAAATGAGCGGTACAGTTATTTTAAATATTGAAATGTTTTTTATTTTTGAAGACACAAAAACAGCTGAACCAGTAGCGGCATCATTAAAAATCTGGCAGTCGAAGTTTTCAGATGTTAAATATTAAAATGTCTTACAAATGCATCCACTATAGACCTAACATAACCCAGCAGTAATTGACATTTACCCCGGATTACCTCCTGTCTTTAACAGGAGCTTTTCTGATAGGCATTGAATAAATGTATGAATTGCAAAAATAATTGCAATATCCTCGGGCATTTGCTTTAAAACATTAATTTATTCAAATAATGAAATGCAAATGTCACACCAAGACACAATCCACCTGCTTTAGTGTGCAAAGGGAAGGTTTTCCCCAGCCTTTTTCCCCTCTAAAAGCTGTTACTGCACCTGAAAACCTCCCTGTGTCAGATGTGGCCCAGCTCAGCAGGGAAACAGCAAAATTCCTTTTGGTTGCTGCAAAAACAAGGAGCTGCATAGTGAGGAATGGGATATGTCAAACTGCCCATGACCACAGGACTCAGCTTTTTGTTCCTGATTCCATGGACAGAGGAGTGGCTGTGAGTAGGACAGGATTTTGCTCACCCCCAGTGCAGAGAGAAAACTCTTTTCTCCTTGGAAATAACTGAGATGAGATTTTCCTTTCCTTTCCTTTCCTTTCCTTGTGGCAAAGGAGTTGACTGACTCTCCCATGCAATTCTGTCCTCCCCCTTAATGGATCTTTTTTGTTCTCGTTTTTGTGGGGGGTTTTTTTATGTTGATAGGGACATTGCCATGTGGATTTTGGGGAGCAGGGCATATTGGGCATAACAGGAAGAACCAGGGACTGGATAAGGAATCTGTGTGAATCACCTGTTCTCTAGGCTGTCTTCTCTCATGCATTCCCCATTTTCTTTTTTTTTTTTT
>VZDJ01000601.1:126455-210077 GCA_008694505.1 Cyanoderma ruficeps
AAAAACCAAACAAACAAAAAAAAAACCAACCCAAGAAAGGCTGATGTGAGCAGGGTGATTTATAACATGCCAGCCCTTGACTCCTGTTTTGGCTGCTTTCTTTAGTGCAAGGAGCCCTCCTGGTGCTTTCAGCAGGCTCAAAATCCTGCAGCATCAGAGGGGATTTGGCTCCTCTCCTCAGCTCTGAGCAGGGCCGAGGTGCAGCTCTGCACCTTGGGGCTGTACCAAGGTCTGTTTTCATGGTGTCTTCCAGAACACGATTGAAACCCCTCCCCAAAACCAACAAAATATCCCCCCGCCACTCCCTGCCCAGTTTTAATTTTTCCTGCAGAAGGATCTAAAACTAATTTAACAACATTAAACATCTCTGCTCTTTGGTTACTCAGAGCAAATATTCCAATTTTTGCCAGGAGTGCTCATCACCAAGGTTTGTAGCCTCTACGTAGCAGAAGTAAATTGAAAATGAACCTCAGGTGGATTTGATTTCATTTTTTGATTTAATTTTTCAAACAATTTCATTTGTTTGAAAGTGTGTGTGAAAGTGTGAAATCCAACGACATTTCCTCCCTCTTGCACTGATGCAATACCTGCGCACCAAAAGTCAATGTTTTGTTTGAATTTCTGTTAAGCAGCCCCTGTAATCCAACAGGAATTCTGCAGTAATTCCTGTTTGGTGTCCCCTCTGCCCCAGTCTCAGCTACAGAACACAGTACTCAGCCTTAAGCTGTAATCCTGTACTAGGTTTGAAAGATAAATCCCCAAAACTACTCCTCCACCTACGGATCACCCACCAAGTCACTTTAAAATATGGAAATTTCTATATATAAACTTACATGAAACTATGTATCTTATGCATAATGTGTGAATACACACATTATATAATACACATTGTACATATATATATTTCAGCTTGCTAGGAATAGAACACATCATGTCCTGAGGGGTGTGGTATTTTGTTTTAACAGCACCACATTTGATTAAATAATGAGATAAATAACCAAGAATTTGTGTAAATATGAACTTAACCTTATTCATTTCATACCATCAAATGGAAAAACAAAAAATTCAACTAAAAAAAATAATCTTTTTGCTTGTTGCCGGGAAGAAAATGTTACTGGAAGCTTTGATGCTTGTGGCAAATGGTATCAGTCATCATTAATTTGACTAAAACTGTCAGTTTTGCATTATTTGACAGGCACTTCTAGTTGGGGCTTATTTTCTGAGAACATTTTGACAAGTGTATCGCAGTACAAGCCTTCATAAACACAAAGAAACAGTTTAGGAGGCATCCAGAGGGATGCAGAGCAGAGAGGTGTTTGGGTGATCTTCTCAGGAGTCTGGAGAGCAGAATGCCAAACCCGAGATGGATGTTTCCCAAGAAATAACAAACACACGCACAGAAAGCTGTCCCCAAGCTTTGCATGTGAGGGTACGACCACAAGTAACGTAATTCATTCTACATTTTTAGAGGGTTTTAATTTTTGCTGTTGACCAGGACTGAGCTTGTTTGTGAATAAAAAATGAAGAACGAACAGATGATAGTGAGGACTGCAGTTATTAAAAATTGGCTGGACTGAGGATGCTTCACTGCAACCAGCTGGTCGATTTTGCAAACAGAACTTGGAGAAGCAGTAAAGGGGTGGCACGTGGGACTCACAGAACATCTCCCTATCTTCTGGCACCCTGAGAGATGGGCCTGGGTGCACTTGCTTAAGGACAGCCCTTCCCAGCCCCACCTGGGAAACAACAAAATTGCTCCATACAGTTCCCTCAGTTATATGGAAATGTTTTAACATTTAATGTCTTGCTGAGGCCTACAGTACAATACATTCATCACACCATTATTTCTATATGTTATAAGTAGATATAATACACATCAGTGGAGGAGAAAGGAGGATGACAGCATCCTAAACTCCAAGGTTATTCCAGAACAGAATGCAATCACCATCCCTCAGAGTGAAAATGTCTCTGCCCACCAGAAAACATCCAACGGCTTAACCAGGAGGATGGAAATTCCCTACCAAGACTGAGTGCATTCATCCACCTTTGAAGGGAAAACTTTTCTCCCCACTTTTTCCCAGATAGCTGCTGGTGTTCCCAAGTCCCAGGCTATTTTTGGCAGGGCCTGCTGAACTGTTCCAGGACAGAACATTCAATAGCCTCTGAGGTTGCCTTCAGCATTCAACTGGCAGGAGGTTCAGTAACACAGCCTTAGATAATGGGTTGCCGTGGCAACACTGCTGCCTGCTGCCAAATTCTGGAGCTCAAGTTTAAAAGCTGAGATCTCAAACCAAGGTCCTCTTCCAAAAAATCTCTAAGATCTTATTAAAAAGGAAATAAACCACCATATTCCTCTCAGAAAAACCTGCCAAAACCCCAAAAAATCCCAAATAAAAACAACAAAAACAAGAAAAAACAAACCAAAATAGATAGGAAAAAAAACCCAAAAAACCCCTCCAAAAAACCCCCAAAACAAAACAAAAAAACAANAACAAACCCCCAAACAAACAAGGAAACAAAAAACCCCAAAGCAAAAAAAAAAACCAACCAAAAAACCCGCCCCAAAACCAAACCAAAACAAACCCCAAACCATCCCACATACAAGGAGGCAGTCCTTGTTATGCCATTTACTGCTAGACCTGTTACTCCAGCCCTTCTGACCTCAGTTTTGGTTTCTCTTCTACTAAAATGCTACATTTCCAAAGCTACATTGAATTTGCCTGGCTTAAAATCAAGCATGCAATATTTATATACTTCTAGTCGAGCATGCAGAAGATAAAAAATGCCATTTCTGAGGCAAGCAGCAGAGTTCAAAAGGCAGTTCTGTCACCGTGGGTTTTCAAAAGCACCTTTGGACACTGCCCTGTGCCCCTGTGAACCTCAGAAGAACTCAAACCAGAAGTTTCCACAGAACTAAATTTTTTTCCACTGGAAGATCTCAGCAGGAAGAATAGTTGCCCTAATTTTATGAAATTTAGGGCAGTGTAAAAAGCCCCTAGACCTATCAAACAGGTTTTATTAATACAGAAGGTAATGCAGAAAGGAGTTAAATTTATAATGGAGCTCGAATGTCATTCACAAATTGCAGTGATGGCACAATTTTGTCATTATACTCCAATTCTTAGAGCTTTTGAATTTAGGTTTCCAATTCTCAGCTCCAAGCTCTCAATATATTTAAACTACATTAGAATGAAAAAAAACCCCAACAATCTGCATCAACTCAAACACCCTATTGCATAGAGGGAGAATGCCAGGAAATATAGTATATCAAGGTTTTTTTTTTCCCAATGAATGTTGAACCCTTTCCATTCAGTCTTCGAAAGGCATCCACACTTAGAACCAGCCAAAAATGAGAGATGCAGCTGAACAGTCACTGACACTTCAGATAAGAAATACCCACAGCATCTTCAAAAGCCTCTCAGTGATGGACATTCCTATGGATCTTTCACAGTGTTCACTGTCAAGCAAATGCAATAATCCCTATATCAGCTGGCAAGGCAGCAGCAGAGCAGAACTTCTCTGCACAGACTCTGCCTTGCACATCCCACTTTTCCATACCTGGAATTATCTGCCTGTGTCTCACCTTGGCACTGCCCAGCAAATCCTCCAGCACACACCAGCACTACCTTGTTGTTATAAAATTCAATTTAGTCACTATATGGATGGTGAAATCCTAAGAAAAAGGAGGAAGTTACCTAATTTCATGTTGGGGTGTATAAAGCTTTCCCCAGAAGTTTGAGATCATTGACATCTGTTTGCTGCAACAGCAACGTAACAGGAAAAAAAACCAGTGAAGCACACCAGGTCTGGCTGATTGATGCAGAAGTTACAATTCAGATTGCCTGACAAAGTATTTTAAACAAGGATCTTGGCAAAACACCTCATCCTAGGTAGTTCATTATACAAGTAACATCAGCTAAGAGCAGAATAACTGCTTTGCCTCAACTCCTTCTGCACCAAGTGCGTGCATTATTATTCTATGTACTTTCCTAAAGCAAACAACCTCCTTCACTGGCTATTAAAAAGTCTTTTAAACTGCTTGAATCATAAACCTCCCCTGTTCCGAGCGTGCTCTGCTTTACACAGGGGTCTTGTTTCGTACTTCCTATAATTCTATGTCTGCACATCTGCAAATGCGCTTATTGTGAGCAGATTTTAGCAACACACCGGGATCCTTGGGGGAAAGTTCAAGGATAATGTTCCTCACGCACAAGCAGCACAACAGAGGACTTTTAAAGACACATTGCTCGCAGTGATTCAAAGAAATGAGCCTGTGTTTAAAACCTCTGTAAAAACTTTAGGCTGTCGTAAATCCCAGTGACAGAGAGGTGCTCACAGGTTCCAGTGGTTACTGGCATGTAAATTTTGATTTTGAGTGTGTAAAAATAGGGGAGAAATGTGTTTGGGATATTTGGCTCTGCCACTCATGGCTTCCCTCCACCACCCCTCCACCTTCTCCCACCTGTGGTGGCTTTTCAGGGCCTTGGGGGAAGAGTTTGTGTCTGGTTTCGCCCTGGGATGCTCAGAACCAGGGAAGTTGTAAGAGCAGATTAACAAGGCAAAGTCAGTAATTCCCACCTCTCCTTTCACAGCATCTATTTACATCCTCAATGAAGTTTTATATTGACACACACTGCATTAAAAAAATAATCCCAAGTGTGAGTGGACTCTGTCCTGGTTCAGCAGACTGGAAATATTCAGCGAAACTGGTGAATTTATGCCAAATTTTCCAAAGATAGTGCGATTCAGGCTGGTGTGTTTTAGGAAATTGGGTAAATACAGGCTCCTTTTTGGTCTCTGTGGAGCTTTATGCTGGATATTGGGAAAAGGTTCTTACCCCAGAGGGTGTCAGGCACTGCCCAGGCTCCCCAGGGAATGAACACAGACAGAGTTCCAGGAGAGTTTGGATAACAGGACTAGGATTGGATGATCCTCGTGGGTCCCTTTCAATTTAGGACATTCCACTATTCTATGAAAAAGTCCTAGAAAATCATCTGGAGTTCAAGAAAAATGTGCCTGCAGTGAAATTTAAGACATTAATTCCAGAAAAGAGATCAGTAGGAGTTTTGCCAGTTTCATTCTCAGATTTAGGATCCAGAAGCTCCCATCCTATCCCATAGCAGAACTAAGATTGTGGCAGTTTTCAAAATTCTCCCATGATTGATGCAATCAGCTGCCAATGTCCCAGTGATTGATAATGTATAACAATGGGATACATATCTATTTAAAATGCACATAAATTATACACAGTGTAAGTGCTGGAGCGGGACACATTTCCAAAAGGAAACAAGCATTTTCCAACTTTGGAGATTCTGTGTTACAAGTTTAACAAGAAAGTAGATTTTGGGATTTTTTTTTTTTAGTAAAAACACAAAAATACGCCCATTTTATTTTGATGGTCTTGATCTTAAGGCAACAAAAATGCATCACAGAACCACTTGTCTATCCTTAATATAGTTATTACCTACCTGAACCAGTTCAGCAGTTGATGAAAACACAAAACCTTTGAGTTTCTGTTCTCTCCCAGCTCAGACTGACTTTAAATCAGGGTGTTTACAGAATTGTGTTTTCCTTTGGCATCAGCCATCTCTGAAAGCACCCCCACAGCCTGACAAGCTGCCTTTTCACTAAAAAATAAGAGAGATATTTACCCAGACGAGTTAATTGGCAACCAGATTTTCTGAAATAGAAAAGTCTATGAGGCAAAAAAAAAGAAAAAAGAGAAAAAGAAANGCACAATTCCTTGAGCATCTTATTTTAAGAATAAAATACAAGTAGCTGAACAGCTGCACCAAACTATCCTGGTCCATGGCATTATTTTCCAGTAAATCAAATATCCTGCCCTAAAACCTCTCCACTCAAGTCACCCTGGCCATGATCAGAGTGTGATGATGAGACAGAAATATTACATTATTTTCTTTTGAGGAATTATTTTGCTCAGGGGTGTATCCTGGCTGGGAAACAGAAGAGAGATTTTGGGCTGTGGTTCTGGGCTGGGAGCATGGAGTCTTCTGGAGTAGTCAATACATTTTCTGTCCCAGTGTGTTTCCTTCTGGGTGACTCACAGAAGGACATGGACAATGGTCAGGCCAAATTAATTACTGAGGTAATCAGCTCTCTGGCCTCTGCTTTAAAGAGAGAAGGGCCACAGAGAGCATAAAGTTAATTTATATATGGCAAAGTAAAGAGAGGGGAGTATTGCTTTTCTAAGAAATCATTTCAAGATTTCTGAAGAGGCTCTCAGAGCTTTGGATCAAAGATAATGAAAAAAATACCCAGTACATATTCTCATTATAACTTCTAGACCAATACTCTGCCATTCTCATCAGAAAAATCCCAACTTTCCAACAGATTTCTTTTGCTTACTAGGAATTGGATTATTTCTTATCTGTAGCTGCACACCCTCACAGACCTGATTTGGCACAAGGAGACAAGTGAGACATTGAAATCTACCTCCAACACTTAAAAATATCAGGAAGTATCTCATTACCTTGACTTTTATGGCTGGTCAAACAGAGCAAATCGTAGCTGTTAAATACAAACTTATTTCTCTCCACCCAAAAATGTTTTCACAACTGTAAGTAATGTAAGCTGTGCCCGAAAGTAGCCAAGAAAGCACTTCCAGTTCTGCAGCACAGCTTCAGTAGCACAAACAATCACTTGAAACTGGGTATTTCTGACAATTTAATTTACTGTACAACATCTGCAAGCTGACAGCCTGTGCCATGTAATTAAGAAAGAGATGCCTGGCAAGATTTATGTGCTGGGGAGAACCCACTGGAACCTAATAGGTTTTTGACAGGACTGAAGAATTGAACAAACTTAATGACTCCACCGGTGGATCATATGATTTCCTGAGTGTGGGGTTTTTAAAAAAAGAATTTTTAAAATTATGTTTATTTGCTTTAAAAACAAGGAATTCAGGGAATTCCAAAATCAAAATGGCGTTATTTGTATTAGATAGGTTGTCAATAGATGTTTACGGATTACATAATGCAACACAGGAATTTCTTCCTGGTTGTGTTCATATCCCACTGCTAAATTAAAAAGGTAGGAAATGTGCCTTCAGCCTAGGGGTAAATAATATAGGAAAAATAGCAAAACTGGCATCGAGTAAAATCAGGGAGAGAAAATAAAGAATAAAATATTAATAATAATATTAAAGCCTCAAGCTAAAGCAAAATAAAGTAAGGAAGGCTTTAGTTATCCTGTGGAATTCAGCACTGAATTCTTTATAGGAATGACAGCACAACCAAGAATAGGAAAAAAAGAAGAGAGTTTAGTTTGGAGTTAAAGAAATTGGGTCTGTCCATACAAAAGCTGTCTTTCTTTCAGGGCAATGGATGATCTATTTCAAGCACTTTAAAGCCTACTAAAGAGAACATCACGTAAGGACAATTTTGCACTGACCTGGACCACGTGCCTGAGATCTTCCCGTTTCAGATTATCTCATTAAAAATTGAGATGGCATCTCTGATCCATTTTACATCATTTTAGGCTGCTGACAGTAATTTAAACAGGCTCCAACAACAAAAAGGAAAACAAATTCCAACCCTCTTTTTCATTTCTCTTTTTCAAAGCACGTTTCTTTAATCCTTGGGCTGAAAGGGTTCCAAACCTGTGCCTTGCAAGGAAAAGGGCCCAGGCAGGATTTCAGGCATTTCATTCCCACCAGGCAGAGCCTGTTTGCCTGGTGACACTTTCAGGTGCCACACAAACCACGTCCAGCAGTTTGAAAAGTCTTTATTGTGTATTTCAGGCCAACATCCCTCCCCTCAGAGGCTCAGCTGGGATGTGCCCTGCACTGCAAAACTCCCCGTGGGTGTTTTGGGTTGATTCACAAAACCTGAGCTGGGCTGAGGACCAGCAGCAGTTGAGGAATGCTATTAAAATTTGTAAAGACTACTGAAGACCTTTTATTTTGCCTCATTCCCCCTTCACTTTTATATACTGCTGACATATATCAGCATCACAGGTGAATAATGTCTCCAAACAGCTTGAAAGAGGGGGACACAAAGAAAAGCCTCTAAATCACAGAAGCACTGAGCAAAACTATTAGTTCCTACATGCTGAGCATTCAAATACTGTATTTGTTCTAAATACACACTTATTTCTCCTCTTCAGCCACATCCAGGCAAGGGAGCTTCACTTTAGCTTTCAGGACACCTCTGACATTAAACCTTACAACACGTGTAGCTAAAGATGCAGCTTTTTGTGCCTTATCCCTCAGTCCTGCAAAGCTGATTTGTGCAGCCAGATTAATGAGTCACCTGCGTGCTGGCAGTGCTGCAGAAAGTTTCCTGCAAGCATTAATCAAAATATGGACCAAAATGAGACATTGAAGTGAAAGGATTCTCTGCTTTTGAACCGGCTGAAAAGGCAACTGGAATTTTGAAAGTTGTGTCAGAAAGAACATAGATCCTGTAGTGGTATTAAAAAAGCCAGACAGAATATTCTTGTTTATTAAAGCTCCTTGGACTTGGCCAAGTTGGTGAAAAGAAGGTTTATTACAGATCCTGATATGTAAATGATGTGAATCACGCCACAGATTTCTGCAATTTCAGTATTGTTTCCTTTTTTAAAGGTAAGATAAGGTAAAATATGTGTTATTTTCCAGAGGACTGGATGTCCTGGTAATCCAGCAATGCCTTTGCTGTGGCGTATACTTGCTGTGTGTAAGTGAGAGGTCTGCAAGGCAGAATGATTAGACTGTCAGCCAGAAGAACAATGAGCTGTGCTCCAGAACACAAAAAGCAATTTCAGAGGGAAAACCCACCTCGATGGAGCAGCAAGAAGCAGTTATTAAGTAAGGAGAGGCAAATAGCTTTTCTTTTCCCACTGCTTTCTCCCATAACAATTTCATTAACATGACACATAAAATCATGAAATAAAGCACTAATACAATCAACTGCTGGCAGTGATTAAAAAGCAATCCCATGTCCAAGGCTTTTCTGCACGTTTCCATGGTTAGCTGAATCGAGTATTTTAGAGCAATGGAACTTGGGAGTTATATTTTTTCTGCAGTCACTAATTCCACATTAACACCACCACATTTACTGACTTAGTTCTTTCTTTAAAGACAATTGAATTTTACATGAAAATGGTGATAGCATCCAACATTCCTAAATGATCAAGAAAGTGCAGAGCCATCAGGACTTACTAACAAGTGTAGGAGCAGTAACTTAATTTAGGAAATTAAGGCCACACACTGTCACTCCAACTGTGCCAAACAACTTGATATGTGTTCCAAAGTAAAGTTAAAGTTCTTTGCAATCCCTGATGTGCAAATTGAGACCTCAAAATGATTTGATGCAAACAGTCTTTTAAATTGACACAATCAGCCAAGAGCATCTCTCTCGTTTGTGACATATGCAGAACTATACTAGTTAGATATTACCAATTTATTTCAGCAGAAGCTTAATTTCAGGAGGCTTGCTAGCCTTAATTTCTCCTGAAACAGCTTCCTGGTAGTGTACTTGCAATATGATTTGATTTATTACAGCAGAGCTTTTTTTTTTCAATGGAGTTTCTATAGCTAATGCATGCAGCTGCAAGTATTTTCCTTAATCAAAGAGAAAAGGGCCACTTTCCTTTGCCAGATCTCATCAGGGCACCAGCACCCAGCAGTGATGGGCACTTCTGTCCTGCATTGAATTCTGCAGTTCACCAGAGGACCTTGCAGGAAATGGTGCCACTTGACATTATCGCCCAAGCACCAGAAATTCCGACCATCTCAAGGCTGGAGAGTCCCTACCTTCCAGCCAACCAGGATTGACCACCTGCATCCCACTCAAACACCCCAAAAGCTGAGCTGGGAGACTGAAAAGGGATTGAAAGTTTTTGTCCGCAGCTTTTAACACTGAAAAAACCGACTGGAATTCCTCTCACATCATTGAGGTCTGGGGTGGCACAAAGCACAGCAAAATTCAGGCTCGAGATTAAGAGATAAGGAGCTGCATCAAATAAGATTGCTGGTCAAGTTCTGAAAAATATTAAAACAGCATAATCCACACTAAAAAAAACCTGATATTTTCAACCACATCCCTGTCCTAGGCCACAACTGGATTTTTCAGCCATTTTATGCTAAATAGTCAGCCTTAACGCGTTCGTTTCTGTACTTCTGTTTCTCTTCAGCAGGCTGTGTATCTCTGGTCCTTTGGGAATCTGTCATTAATAGGCTTCGTCTCAGAATATTGTATGTTAGATTCAGTAATCTGTGTTTTCTGGAGGTTTCCTGCCATCCCTCTCTCCCTGAAATTTGTTATCACTTGCAAATATAATTACTATGTTGTTAAGTACCTTTTTTTTTATTAATGAATAGATATGAAGATAAAGCATGTTATATTTTCCTATCAGTTCCCAGATTTCATCTCATGGTACAGCACTTACATCTATTTCTTCCCCCAGAAAATATGAAAACACTTACTAAATATTCCTTACACACCAAAATAGAAATGCTGAGTCTCTACTCAAAAAATTGCAAACACGAAAGAACCAAAGTTGTGGGTTTTGGGTTTTTTTTGTTTGTTTTTTTTTCCCCATGAGAAGGATAGGACTCGAGAGTTTTAAATGTAGTTTTGTATTCTTATATTCCAGGCCAGTTTCACACAGTGAAAGTGCAAACTCAAGGTGTTCTGGCAGCTGGCAGCAGCTAGAGCCAGGCTGAACAGCAACAATATTGTCATGTGGATCTCTGTGGCTTTTTGTCAAAGTAAAAATTGAGTTATTGTGTGCTTTTACAGGCGACATGAGCAAAGGAATGGTGTCAGGATGCTGCAGACAGGTTGCTGACAAGGATATTGGTTCACAGCACTTTTTCAGATGAGCTTTGACTATGATGCTTTTGAACATATGATTGTAAAAATTATTCTGTCCCCTGCATTCTTATGAAATCACAAAGAGGAGAGATAAAGCTCTGGGAAAATTGGTAGGAAAAGTGATGACAACTGGGAGAGAAACTGAAGGCAGGGAAAAGGTTGATGGATTATTATGCTACCAAACCCCAGCAGTAAGAGCCTCAACTTGTAAAAAATGGCACGGCTCCCTTGCTGATGTGAAGGCAAAGCAGCTGCTGTTCCAGATTTCCTCTTTGCACCCTTGCAGAGACCAAAAAACCAGCTGGTGGGAGCTTGGGTGTGTGTCTGTGTCCCAGTCAAAGTGTGCACTGCAAGTCAGGGAAGCCATTACGGAGAAAGACACAAAACAATTTTCTCAGTCCTCTCCGACACCTGCCTCAGGCTGCTGATTTTCCCAGGAATAATTGAAGAGCTCTCCAATTCCTGAAGCTAGGGGTACAGGAGAGATACAGGACTACATATTTTAAGTGCTTTATTGACATACAGCGCCTTTCATGAGCCTCGGGACACATTTGTGGGATTGAAATCCAAACACTCCTGAGAACCATTACATTCTATAATGCACAGGAATACTGCTGCCTCCAGGACTCCCTTCCCCCTGCAATTAAAGGTGCCATTTATTGCTTTGTAAGAGACAAGGAACAAGAATCACATTAAAAAATAACTTCCCAGAGAAGACTGACCTTGGGCATAAGTCCTTGTTCTGCCAAGGCTTTCAGATGGCAAATAATACAGAGCTGTGCTGACAAGTGTCAAATCAACACACTGGGCTCTGTTGAGGGTATGCCAGATCCTTTCCATACTCCTCCACATCCAACAGCAATAACTGAGGGTTACAGAGGGGTGATTGTTAGCACAGAGTGTGCAGAAAATTCAGGTATTTTCTGACTACCACGATCCTTCTCTGTTTGTGGGACATAAGCCATCACGTGCCTGCTTGATCCATCTGTTTCGTGTAATAAAAGAAAGTTGCAGCTGCAATTCTGCTACTTACTGGTGGTTACTAGGAATTTACTAGTGGTTCCTAGCAAGTCACCTTTAACTCGACACACATAAATACTGCCAAGTTTGCACAACCCTGCCCCACCAGCACGAGAAAGATGTTGATAAACTGAAGAGAGTTCACACAAAGAAAAATCAGCACAAGTAATTTTTATACATCTTTGCATCAATCTGAATTTTTTTCCGTTCTTCTGTACCTTGTTCTTGACTTGTGACAGGTGTTTCAAGTCACGGGTTTGAGCTTTATTTTTGCTGAATTAGTGGCATTACTTTCAAGCCCTTGTCCATGGGAGACCCTTCTGGGCATTTGCTATTCCTTAATTCACTCCAATATTCTGGTTTTATTTTGAGGGTGACAATGTTGCCACTGTTTATCAAGATCTTAATCAGGCTTACTTATACCAGGCTCATGTCTAACATTCTTTTTCCCTGGATCTTGTGGGAATGCTGTGACTTTTTCCAATTTTGGCACAGTCTTGTAGGTGGGTTGCAATCTGTAGGATAGCTCCCAGTTATTTGAGGAAGCAATTGCGTCTAAACGTGTCAACACCTTCCCTTAAGTGGATCATCTCTCCTGCCTCCTCCAGTGGGGAGCAGGGGAAGGAATTGTCTTAAATTGTCTGATTTATGTCTGTGGCATTCAAAGTTTTCTTTGAAAAGAAAGCGAAGCTTTCCTGCAGGTTTTAAATATAGCTATTTGTTTTGGGTTTTGTCCTGTTCCTTTCCCCCTAACTCTGACTCCTGTAATGCTGCTGCTGTGCTGTGCAGATGTTTCCTGGCCTATCTCTTGCACAAAGGATGGGCTAATGGGAGCACTTTTCAGCATTATTTTTCAAAACAGGGTAATAAAAATATTCAACTCCTTGTTCTCTGTATCTGGCCTGATCTGCAGTGGAAGTGCACAGGCTGAATAGACAAAGTGCAGGCCCTGTAGAACATGATTTGGGCACAGAGGGAACAGTTTTTAAATGGGGCTTGGTTTGAGTTATCAACAATCTGTGAACATGTAAATCTTACTATGCTGTTCCCCCAGTGCAAACTCTGTAAAGAATATTGATACGAGTAATTAACTTGACTTTCTAAATAATGTACTATCATAACAGACAAAAAATGTCCTCAAAAATATGAGAAAATGTTCTTCACTTTTTGTGCTTATCTTGCTTTTTGGTTGTCTCGTTCAGCCTGTGCAGGTTTTTCCCTATTTGATTCAGTTACCTGGCATTGAAGAACTTTGGTCCAAAGCTATCCCTGACTTTAATAAAAAAATTCAATTTTTTAATGGTCTGCCTCATATCCAGCAAAGAACTTCTTTATCAGTTCTTACTATTAACCTAGTCCTTGCAATACTCCTGGCTTTAGAATCCACAACTGGTATAATTCTGGGATTGTTTTACAAGAAAAGTGGATGATTCTCCTTTCTTATTATTTTTTTCTAGGTTGGTTGGAACAGAGACAGATTTTTCTAATAGGCTTTCCATGCATGCACTGTACTACCAGGCTCAGGGCAAAAAGAAGAAGCAAAAATAATAATTTTTCTGTGTCTATTGAGAAGAGAATAAACATTACAAAACTGCATGGATATATTCGTCTTGCCTCAATTTTCAAAGAAATTATTGAGTTATTAAATGAAAAATTCATACACTTTGAAATGCATTACAAAACTCCTTTCTGTTAGGTGTTTTGGTGGCAGATGAACTTGGGAGGCAGCTGTAGCTAAAAGTAATTTTTGAAGCCTATTTAAAACATGATTTGTGACAAGATGATCAATTTCTTTTCATAGTTAGATTATGACCAAAGCACTTCTATAATTTCTTAATCAGGTATTCACACACCTGTGTGTAATCATCTTAAAATGATCACAAAAACCTCAGTTAAGGCTCTTAATACATATCATTCAAATTCAAGTCCAACACGTTCATACAAAGATTTTCAAACCATTCCCGGTTTCCCAGGAATGAAATTTAAAGTGTTTTCCTAACGCGATCAAAGACCTTTCTCCAAATCTTGTATGGAATGAATTGGGTGGAGGTTTTTTTGTGGATAAAGAGTTATTTTTCCTCCAAGTCTCCGCTGGGATGAGCATCTGGCCACAGTCCACCCCTGCAGCAGCGATGCTTTGCTGTGGGACTGCAGGGGAGATTTCTGGAGATGTGTTTGCTCTCCACGGCTGACAGACACACGAATTTTACTTGGCTCTGCCACAGCCACCAGACAAAGACATCAAAGAGCCCCTGGCATGTCACACGGTCACAGAAGAGCGGCTCAGGAGGGACCTCTGGAGCTCGTCCAGTCTGATCTAAAGCAAGCCCAGTTAGGGCAGGGACACAGGCCCAATTCCACTTGGGATCACAGAATCCCATGCTGGTTTGGGTTGGAGGGACTTCAAAGCCCACCCTGTGCCACCCCTGCCATGGGCAGGAACACTTCCCAGTGTCCCAGGGTGCTCCAAACCCCAGTGTCCATCCTTGGACACTTCCAGGGATCCAGGGGCAGCCACAGCTGAGGAGAGGAGAGGAGAGGAGAGGAGAGGAGAGGAGAGGAGAGGAGAGGAGAGGAGAGGAGAGGAGAGGAGAGGAGAGGAGAGCCACCCTCAGTGGATCCCACTTTCCCTGAGGAAGGAGATGCCAGAGCCTCTCTTGGCAGCCTCCTCCCACCTCCCTGATCACCCTCACAAGCAGAAAGTTTTTCTTACACCTACTCAGCTTTTCCCATGGCCCAACACGTGCCCAGTGCTGTCTGCGGCTCCTCTGGCCTGAATCTGTTCTCTCTCTGGTCTCGCATCAGGTACCTGCAGGCAGCAAGAAAATGCCCCTGAGCCTTTTTTTCATAAGGTTGAACAAACCCTGTTGCAGCTGCCTCCCCTCATCCATTAGATGCTCCAGCTCCCTGACCCTCTTGGTGGCCCTGGCTGGACTTGCTGCAGTCCTAGAAAATCCTGTTCGGAGATTTCTAGTCATGAGGGGAAAAAATAATGCTGCTAAGTGGTTATTCTTCTAAATAAGGGCAAAGGCCTTAAATTAGGGATAGTAATAACAGAAAAATCTTATCTCTTTTCTCATTTAGAGATTTGAGCCCACTCAGAGATACCCCTAAAAGTATGTGAGAGATTCAGAAAAAAATCACCCAGAAGTAAACACTCACTGCATTCCGGTTCAAGGGAGCTAATCTTCTCACCAGAAGATAAATGCAAATGGTGAAAAGCAGGTTCATGGCATAAAGCTGCTCCATGGTCACGCATATATGTGTCACACTTCCAATAATTTCATCCTGAAATTTTGGGTTGTCAAATCACTTCTGTCGACCTGGTATAGCACATTGAAATTTTAGCCAGAACACTAACAAAGCTCTGTAGAAAAATAATCTCCTTATGCCCCACCTGAGACATATTCCGTGCTGACTCAAGCTGACTTTCTGGGCAAGACGGTCTCTTCAGCAAATGCCCAGTTTGACTATTTTAATTTTAGCTAGATTCACTACATCTGCTAAAACATGTACTGAGTTAGCAGGAGCAGGAGTAATTCACAAGAAGAAGTGCTGCTTGTACATTCCCCAGGAAAATGCAAGGAATTTGCTTTTGATGATATCTCAGAGCAAAGGATGACCTCTGCAAAAGAGATTTAAGGGAAGAAAACCGACAGAAGCTTTGTGACATGGTGGAAAAATATGGATTAAATGTATTGGAGCTGTTGCTAAGAGGAGCTGACAGAGCTGCTGAGATAGCTCAATGACCTGATTAAAGAGGAGCGAGAAACCGTGTTCTCTGTCCACCTCTACAGGATTTCATCATCAATTATTTCATTAACTTGGTACATAGAGACACCCTCCCTAAAAATAGATGTCAAACTGCCATGTAGGCGATCCTCAGGAATATACAGAGATACCACTAAGTCTCATTACTTGTGTGAAATTGAGAAGGAAAACATCCTTAGGTGTGCAGGCAGAAACTAAGAAGTCAAGAAACATTATATTGAATATTATATGCTTGTAATGCAAGAAAAAATTTCTGAAACACTTGCGTCTCCAGAAAGTTTTAGACTGCTGTAAAAGGTCATCATTAAAGTGTGGAAACATCTTAAACTGATGTCTGGATATATAATAATCTCTCTTGCTCAATGCCCAGCCTTTTCACCAATCCAATCACTGTCTATAAATCTTTTAATATCCCTGAAGTTTGGTAGCAGCTTCTTTATTAGCTCATATCCTCAACAAACCTGAATTGAACCCCCTTATAAAATGCATGATCAGGCCTTTATACAGCTTCTTCTCAATGTGATTTATTAGAAGTTGACTTAAGTTTTCTAGTTTCTCTCTCTATTCCTAGAAGATCTCAAAGGAAATCTTGTTAATGTACATTTAATTGCAACAGCTCAGCCTCGATGTTCTCTATAGCAACAAATATGCATTGGCTACGTCTGTCAAATCTTCCCTCAGCTTCTTCCTTTCTGCCTTTTATGGCCAAGCCTTTCACACAGGTTTTCTTTTGTGCAAAGTCTTTCCCTCTATGGATCTAGATAGGAAAATACCTTTCAATTATTTTGATGAGTTCTTAACTCATCCTGTAATTTCTCTCACATGCATCCAATCCATGATGCTGCACATCCTTTTCTGGAATACTATGAATAGGACAGAGGCAGGAGAGCCCAGAATAAAAACTGGCAGTTCCTTAGTCCTCTCATTTTGCTTTTTCTTCTTCTTTTGTTTTTTTAAATTCTACTTCACATTTCCTTGCTTGTATTATATGCAGTTCAAAAGAATAAAAAGCAGGTTCTATTTGGTGGTTCAATGTCCCACCATAGAATTTAGGTTAAAAAAAAAAGAAGAAAGTCCCATCATAGAATTTAGGTTAAAAAAAGAAGAAAAATTTCAGAAGAAAAAAAAAGAAGAAAAAGAGAAAGAAAAGACACAGAAAATGGAAGTTACTATCAGAAGGTCTGAGAGGAAAAGCATGTTAGAGAGTGGTCCTCTCTGAATCATGTTCTACTGACTTGGGGTCACAGCTTTTTCTATTTCTGCACACTGCTTACAGTGGGATAGACCATCAGTGCCCAACCTGGGAGAATACAACATAAGAAAAAAAAAAAAAATCCAGCCCATTCGCTTCTTTTCAATTTGCACATGAAAACATTCTGTGTACATTATTTCAAACCACACAGGGAACAGTTCTCACAGCCCTGCCTGGTAACCAAGGGATGGGAATGAAAACATCTCCCCTATTAAATCTGCTGAAAACACGTTACAGTGCATGCTACCAAAGGAAAGAAAAGAAAGGTGTTTTAAAAAAAAACCCCAAAAACAACAACCCACGAGTGTTTCACTGTCCATGAGAAATCAGGAGCAGGATGGGAAAGGCTGTTTACACAGGCACTTAGCCAGGAAACTGTGCTTTCCACAGATCCAGTCATTCAGGGGAGCACATCTCCGATTTTCCTGAGCTCCCTGCCTCTCCTCTCCTAGCCCTGCAATTATACCGAGGAATCCATCTGTAGGTGAGAAAGGACAGCCAGTCCTGCACCATGCATCCAAACGCTGCCTCTCCTTTGGGTAAGTGCTACCACACCGAGGCCATTTGTAGGAATTTTACCACAGCGAGACGACCAAACGCAGACCCTTAAGGAAACGCGTGAGCTGCGCGGATCGCCACAAAAAAAAACAAACCAAAAAACAAAACAAAAAACCCCTCCCGAGAGCATCCTCTCTAAACCTCCCGTGAAACGCAGCGTGGCTAATTAGCAGGCTTGATGGAGAACGCCGTGAGATAAGACAGAAAGTCTTGTCACTTTATTTGTGCCTGCTTCCCTGCATCTTAAGTTGCAGCTCGGGCTCCCTGAGGATCATGTGAGGCTGGGATATATATTGGGAGCCGCGCTGTAGAGCCGGGAGTGTGTAAGCCTGGCAGCCGGGGAGTGTTATGGTTGCTGCTTTCCTGTGCTAAGCTGATTTACTTGTTTAAGGTCTGACCTCATCATCCTGTCAGTATGGATTCCCACCTATACAGTTAACAGCAGCTCAGCATCGGCTGCGGGAGCTGGCGGTGCATCAACCAGAAGAGAGAGAGAGAGGGAGAGAGCCACCGCTATTTGTTATTGTCTTTTTTTTTTTCCTTAAGAAGAGGAGTTGAAACAGAAGAGATAACAAAGAATCCGTTTCCTTCCTAAAAGGATAGGCTTGGTTTTTCTTTCCTTCTTTTTTTATTTTTTAATTTTTTTTTTTCCCCCCGCTGGGGAAAAAAAAAAAACCAACAAAAAAATAAAAATGTCAGTGTCTGGGAAGAAAGAGTTTGATGTGAAGCAGATCCTGAGGCTCCGCTGGAGGTGGTTCAGCCACCCCTCGCAGGGCTCTGCCGGCTCCGGGGGCTGCCATCAGCAGGAAGGATATGAGCACAGAGGCACTCCGGTGCAGAACAGGTTGAAGAGCCACTCTCGGGACAGGAACGGGCTGAAGAAGAACAGCAGCCCCGTCCACCACAACATCCTGGCCCCCGTGCCGGGGCCGACGCCGGTGCACCACCGATCCATCCACGCCTGGCACCAGCAGAACCTCATCGAGCAGCTGCGCTCCGGGGAGGACACCCCCAAAGGCAGCACGGAGGGAAACTCCGCCAAAGAGGATCCAAGTAAAACCACGCAGGAGCTGCAGATGATCACAGAGCAAAATGCAGATGAATCTGCAGAGAGGTAGGAGTTTTTAAAGTCTGCGCTTGGAAAGCCAGACTTGTTTCCGAGTTATTCCCTAAAGCTGTCTTTGTTTTTAGCCAGAGTTCTTCCTTGCTGCATTAATCTCACTTTATATATGTGCACACCCACACTCAGATGAGAAGGAACACTTCTGCATCAGAAAGATGAACAGAAACACTGCCGTGAAATTTTGATCTTTGCTTAAGGTACATCGTTCCCATAACTCTTCCATATGCATAAAATCTGCCAGTTTGTCAAATTTGCTCCATCAACGTTCACAGTGTATCAACCTCTTCTCTTGATTTATTATGTGTGAGTGCAGTGAAAAAAGGAGCCTCCTGACATCCTGTCCTCATTCTGACTTTATCAATGGGTGCAACTTTGACAAATGGGAGCTGCTGGAGGTGCACGGGCTCTTTGGTTGCCATTGATCTCTCAGATTTCTCACTGATTTTCTTTTACTGTCTTCCTGGCAAGTAAGATCAACCTTGAACTAAGTAGAAAGGAAGTATCCTTCCCTGCTTTTTTAAAGATCTGTTTGCAATCCCAGTACTTTCACATCTTACGTAGTATGCTAAGACAAATATTTTCTGCAAGGTCAGGTGAAAAAACATTTCAGCTATGAGGCATTAAAGGTGTAAGCACAAAGGAAGAGCTATTTTTAAGTTGTGAATAAAAAAGAATGCAATACTACTGCCACTTATTTAATTAAGCTTTCTTAGGTTTTCTTTTTCAAAACTCATGTCAGTGTTTTTAGCTTATCCAGCAACATTTTTACCCCACCTTTCCCCACCTTGGACTCAAATCCAGCATTTATGATATGATTATTTGCACCTTTTGGTGCGATCACTATCAGTCTTTGGACATAATTCAAACGTATTACATTGCATTTAAACACAAATTTATCTTACTTGAAGTCACAGTTCTCTCAGTAAAAACCAAGCTGACAGCTTGCATATTTTTAGCAGTTATTATTTTTCAAGTTGTGCATCTGCTGTGGGGGGAACATCTGCAGATGGAGCAGCAAAAACTGCATTCCAAAATGTCACTTGGAAACCAGTCCCAGTAGTCAATAGGTACCCGATAGAATCATTACAGAATAAAAGCACTGAGGAAGGACTGTGGGAGAGAGTCTGTGTGTTTCCAAGGGCACTGGTTTGGAATGGGGAAGCAGCATACCCTTAGTACAACATTTCAGATGATGGTACAAATTTTTCCAGAAAAAGAGGTGATTTTAGACACACCTTTGAAGGAAAATTGATTTAATTTGAAGAAAAATACAGAACACTTGTCCATCCAAGTTAGATTCTACGCCATGTGAAAAAATAGGTAAAAAAAAGCCTGATCAGTTCAGTTTGGGAGGTAATAAACCACTGCCTTTTAAAATAAGATGTGACATTTTCTCCAGCTATATATAAAGTTTCTGCTAAGACCTCCTGAAGTTTTGTACCTTCATATCCATTCCAATTTAAGTTCTGCTCTTGAGCTGTTCAAAGTTGCAGCATTTAGGATAGCTTTGGAACTGCATATATCATATGTTGTTATAGTCAAATAAGTGGCTTTCTTTAAGATTTCAGTAAAAGCCATCACTGCAAGTTGTAGATTAAAATCTGTTTTAACACACATGTTAAAAAGCTGAAGTGGCAATAGATGGTTTATAAAGTGATTCATGACTATGAGTTTCTCTATAATCAAAATTTATTTCAAGAAAAAAAAAACCTGACCATGGAGGACAAAGTAGCTCAAATTTCTTAAATATGTATCAACAGGAATAATTAAGTAAAACACTATTCCTACAGTAAAACCTTCCCCTACAGCGTCCAGCACAGGCTGCACATGAATTAATAAGTCAACTGGCTGAGTAGAAATGAGATACTGAGAAGAAATAAGGAAAAGCAGCAATCCATATCTACATGTACCTAAATCTAGGATGTAGACATCCATATATGCCTCATCTCTGAAATCATGCCTTTATACCATTTCATGTCTCCTTCTCCTTTAGAAGTTCCAGATAGTCCAAATCAATGGTAACCAGTGGGCTCTGCTAGTGATTAACACCTAAAAATCAGGTATTTGCAGGACCCCCCTGAGCCCCTGTCCTCACACTGCTAAAGCCACCACAGCAGGAGCTGTGCAGGTATTGCAGCCAAATTTCACATCCACACCTGAGCACACCAAAGACAAATTTGCCTTTTAGACCACAAAAGCACTGCACCTTCAGAGCAGCTGTCTCTAAACCAGCAGATTTTCATCTGCCTGGAGAAGTCCCATTTTTAGGTGGATCTAAAGCAGGGCTCTGCTGAGTGTCACATGGATGTCCAAAATAGTAAAAAGGAGTGAGAATCTGGCCAATATCTCAACCCTGGAGAAGAATATGAAAGCTGTTCCTGCTAAGAGTTTAATGCTTCTCACTGGAAAACTTTGGAAATGTAAAACCAATATTCTGAATTTCTTCAGAAAAATTTGAGCTTTCTTTCTCTAGAAACCTCGGGACTGAATTCTGTCAGTGATGGACAGAGAGCACCCCTGGGGTTTGATGATACACGGGTTGGTTACTGAGGAGGAAAGTTAAATAGTAAAGTTCCAAACAACAGTTCCATTTGGAATACGCAATCATCAATACACTTATTTCTGGTTTCTTCAATGCATTTTTGTATTCCTGTCCCAAAACTAAATAGTTCAAGACTTAAAGAAACCCTCCTGATCCTGGTGCTTGCTCTTGAGTTACATCCCATGACAAGTGACAAAGTAAATGAGGCTCAAGTGGCTAAAACTCATTAGTTTTGTCCTCATCATTACCAGTTAATGTGTGGTCAGCCAATACATTCTGGGCCATAAATAGATGGTTTATTGGCACAAGGGTAAGGGAAGCCTCCCAGCATTCTGGGGACTGTTAAGTCCAGTGCTGCTCAGAGGACCTGCTCAGAAAACCTCCTAGGAGCATCTAAAATGATGGGCCTCGACCTGCTTCTAAAATGATGGGCCTCGACCTGCTGCTCTAGGATCCTTTTGGTTTGGAAAAAAAAAGATGATCAGTGGACAACCTGTATGTACTGACCTCATCTGATTCTCACCAATCTGCTCCTTGAGTGAGGACTGGGACCTCTTCATGAGTGAAAGAGGGAGAAACCATCTAAAGTCTGCATAGCCACCAAGTTATTTTACTGGTAGAGTGCATTCCCCAATATAACATTTTCTGGTGTTACTGGGGCGATCAGCAAGCTGAACCTGTGGAATATGGCCATGCCAAGGAAGAGCAAACACCTTCAGAAATTTCAGGTTTGGCTCAAAGAGGGAGCTGGAGTGAGCTCTGTAAGAACCCATGGGGAATAACCTGTGGGTGGCTGCTGGTTCAGCAGGCAGGGCTGGGGAGAGCAGAGCACTTGAGCTGTTTAGGACATCCTTGATCTATCCTGCCTGGAAACTTGTGAGGTTCAGGCTCCTCTGCCAGGGGGACCAGGGAGCATTTCCATTTCTTTCAAAGGAAGTGGTCTGGCAGTGATCCAGAGGCATCAAGGGAGGATTTGATTATTAAATTATGACGGTCAAACTTGTGTGCATCCCATGAACACAGGTGTGCACACACAGACTGACAAAGCACTGAAGCCTCCTAAAAATAAGAATTTTGATACTGAATTACTTCAATTACTTCCCTCAATAAGTTCTGGTCTCACAGATACTGACTTCTCCATGAGAGCACTGTGCCCAGCATTTATTAACATTACGCCACATTATCACATCCATTCCTGCATGCCTGCCAGGTTTGTGATTCCACAAGTGGGCTATTGCAGACCATGTGTGCTGGTTAAGTATTTCCTACTTGCCCAAAGGCACTTAGATTTCAATAGTAAATGTAGCATCCATTCATCATTTTTCTCTTCTGCGTTTTTTTTTTTTTCCTAATTATGTGGCTGAAAAATTGCTGACTAACTCTAGTTGGGGACAGATTCTAGTTTTGCTAAGGACAAATGTTTTCTAATTTCCCACATGAGGCAAAATACATTTCTAATTCATTTTAATAGAATTTTTGCTGTCATAAACCAGGCAGTCATTACTGGTGCACATGGAGACAGATACTTGGGAGGTGCATCCTCCCAAAGGCAATCCTTTTCTGTGGCAGCTATTTTTTGATCTACAGCTATTTTGATACTTCATCTTAAGCCTTGAAAATTCACTTTTTTTTTTCTTTTTTTTTCCAGTTTTGGCAGACATATGGAAATATGAAAATAACTATCAGACTATTTTATTCACTGTCTCTTACATACAAACACACACACACACATGTATATGACTATTTCAGAGGTTGTCTCCTGTCTGAGGGTTTTCTGCTTTTAGCTCCAGTAGCAGAAGACAGCCTTGGCTCTCATTCCAGTGTGTAATAAAGAAAAAGAGAACAGGTGATAATTTCCCTGGTGAAAATGGAACTTATGGGTTGTTCTGTGAAACCACTGGTCAAACCAAACTGAGAGGGCTTCTGGCACTGTGAGTGAAGTTCCAAATAAGCAGTGGAGCACAGGAATAACTGGTAATGGATCCCAAGGCAGCAGTAAAAAGGAGGAATGTGATGTTCCCTGTGCAGAAAAGGTGATAAAGGGCTGTACTCAGGGGGGTACATCACAACACTGCTTCCCTATCCTGGGTAAGAATTCAGTTCCATGAACAATCTCTTAGCCCAAGGTAAAGTTTTAGAAATGACAATTCCTAATCTTATGTCACAGCAGTCTTTATGTTTAAAACAGAACTACTCCAGTTTTGTTTTCACTGAACCTCCAGAATTTTGAAAAAAACTTTCAAAAAAATCTTAAGTTTAACATATAAGTATTTTAGAGGAGTGATAAAGAATGCAGGATGGGGAATCAGCATTTCAATCCTTCTGTGGCAAAGCTGGACCAACTAGGTTTAGGTGCTTCCTTGCTTGTCTTACAATTTCAGCTCATTAATGCCTTGGTCTTCTCCCATCAGTATAGGCACCACATTGTTCTCCTTATTCTTTTTATTGCCACACTTTTGTTCTTTACACCCTTTGCTTATGTTTGAAAATTGCTGAAGGTCTAAAGAGCTGCAATTCTTGCAATCTTGTCTCAGAATCCCTACCCTGACAGCTCTGACGCTTCATTGCTGTCCTGCCTGTCTCCAGCAGGTCTGTCTGGATTTGCAGCTCAGTGGCCAGGCCTGGATGTGTTCCTGTTGGAGTCTGGCAGTTCTAGTGGAGAGCTGGATTCCTTCTGTGCCATCCTGACTCAAATCTGTCTGAATGTCCTCAGTGGTTGTTTTTCTTTTATCAACACCGTGGTGCTGTTGCTCATGCCTGCCTCGTGATTCATATGAAGCTCCTGCCTCTGTACCAGAGACCTGTTCCCAAACCATCTGTACATTTTTGCAGTTATTTGTTCCTAAAGCCAGCACTTCGCACAAATAAATTCCATCTTGTGTTTATCAGACAATGGTTCCAATTGGCTGAGCTAGTATTCAGTTCTGATTTTATAACCCTGATTTAGTGATTTAACATTCAGTTCTGATCCAATACCCCACCATCCCTGCTGCTCTTCTCAGCTTGGCACAATCTCCAATTGTAATATATACTATCAAAGATTTGTCTTTATTTTTTCAAGTAATTTAGAAAATTTAGGAGAAGTTATAGAGGAACTTCAGTGCTAGAGTTCCTTAGGAACCCAGTTTGATTTACCTTCCTATTTGCCAGTGAATCATTGATGATTTAATAGCATGATTTCAAACCAGCTTCACACTTGTTCCAAAATGGGTTACTCCAGACAGTCCTTGAGGCTGAACTTTGCACTATCTGATATAACACACTGAAGAACAATACTGTGATGTTCAAGGTGTACATGACCTTTCATTTCTGTTCTCTACAATTTCTAGCGAAACCTGTTAATGAGGCATTTCAGTTTACTTTGACATGTTATTCTTGGCAAATTCTTGCTGACTTAAGTTTTGTTTCCAAACATTAAGAAATACTAATTATATGAATTTTACTCCGCATAATTTGGCAAGAAGTAGCAACAAGGAAAAAAAAATGTTTGTGTCTTGTGGAGAATTTTTCAGTTTCTTTAGCATTGATAACAATTTAATATCAATTCCAGCAGAGTGTTTTAAAAAGATGATTTTCTGCAAGCCTGCAATGGATCACCAAAACGCTTCCTTGTTTCCTTAGGGACAAGCAAAAACTAATTTTTTTCCAACAATATTCTTTAGCTAAAGGTCAAAATACGACTTTGAAACTGGATGGTTTAAGATGTTTGTAGCTGGTTTGAGAGGAGTGACAGCATTTTATAGAAATTCACTCACAACTGGTTGAAATATGGTAGCTGGATGTAACCAAGAAAATTTGTTGTCTAACATTTGCTAAGTGTGGACAATCTATAAAGTTATAGTAAGTGGTATCTGATGCAGGATTAAAATCTAAGAGGAAAATCAGCTTTTTCCCCAGCAGCTGATAATTCACAAAGAGGAACAGGCCGTTTTAGGCCAAGTGCAAGTGCACTAAACAGTGACCAATGAATTAATTCTGACTAAACAAATGCTGTGACCTCATACAAGAGCTCTTGGTACAGAAATTAGAATCAAAATGTCTCAAAGGCCTCCTTGGGATGTATTCATACTCTCACCTTCTATTATGACATCTTCTGAAGAACTTTAAAGAGTGAAACAATGGGATATTGAAGTGGGTTTAAACAGTTATTAAAGATGAAAGGAATGAGTAGAATTGTGTATTGAATTTAATTTTATATTCACCCTGTTGAAGGACTGGATATTTATTCATTTTTTTTTCCCCTCATAGCTAGACAAATAGAATCCGAGGAAACCTTAGACTGAAAAGGGGCTCTGGATGTCATCAAGTCAAACCCTGTATACACACCCAGGAGTCTATAAAGAGAAATAATCTGACTTAATACAAATCACACAATATTTTACCAGCCTACATTTAACAAGCCTAGCTTTCAAAGATGAATTATTACAGGCAAGGGGAAAAAAATACCATTTAATAGTAATTTAAGAATCTAGGACAATTCCAGTCATTTCAAAACATTTTTTTTTATGATTCAATTATCTTCTCATTTTCACTCCGCAGAGCTCGCTCTCAGCAAAGACAGCTGTTAAATGACTTTTTAAGGAGTTATTACTGTTCTTAAAATCACTTCTTAATGTCTCCAGAAAAATTTAAGGAGATGATTAAACACATGTGCCCAGTGCAGAGCGGTTTTTACAGACACACTGATATTATGCAACTGAAAGATCAACAAGAAATCAGATGGTTGGTGAAACACTCTGGGAAAAGGGAGAGAAGGTTTTGCTTGGTTTCAAAGTTATAGCCAGACAGGATCTTAAAAGAAAGAAACTACTTATTTTCACCCTTGGTTTGTGGCTGAATTGTTGACTTTGACATATTGTAATGAGGAAAATTACTAAAATCCTTTAGTACACATTAAAAAAAAAAGGGATTTGTTTGTTTTAACCAAACAGCTCAATTTGCCCAATTGAACTAGACCAGTTTGATTTGGCTCCTTTCATTCTGCTAGAATAAAATAGTTCCCTGATGTATTTAGGGAATGATCATATCAGGCAATTAAATGAGACTGTGGCTTGCTTGTTGTGCACCTGTTGGTGTGCAGCGTAGAAGAATTAAAAAGTGAAGCTGAAGCACTGTTGGGATACACAGAAAGAGCCAAAGACAAGTACAGGATATAAATTCCAAGAAAATAATCTCTAAAACCAAGTTGTAACCAAATTTATTCCTCTGTGACATCAGATTCCCGCTCAGTGACGTCATCAACAGAAACACCAGCCCTGGAAATTCCCACCCTGCAGATCTGCTCCCAGACCACCTCCTTCCCTCCTTTTTCAAGCAAATTCTTAACAGTCAAAACTCAATTGAAAGCAAATTAAAATTGCTAGAACAAGACCAGAGAGCCTGTCTCTTTACAAAAATTTTGCCCATCCAATAATTCTTAGCTTAAAACATCTCCGATTTCATTGTAGTAATTGTTTCCACCCTATGTGACAAGTCAGGATATTTCACTAAAACCTGTCTGCTGCTCACAGGGAACAAGAGGATAACTAAAAGTAGTTAAAGGAATATGCCTTCATTTCAGGTTTAAACATATGCTAAAGCACCTAAATTAATACAGTTTCAAAGTGTTTTGTCAGGAAATAGGTACTGTATTCTCATGCTGTTTTACAGGATGAAAAGTGTCCCTCATCACGTTCTCCACTATTTAGGTCAAAAAATCATTTTTATTGGGAAAGAGACCAATGGCTGATAGCTGGTTCTTCCTTCAGTCTTGTTGTACATTTTTTTAAAATATTCTTTGGACAAGAATCCAGATTTCTTACCGGGATATTAACATTTGATTTAATCAAATTCAAGTTCTCTCAGCTTAAATTTTTAGCTTCATGACTTAAAAACCAGTATATGGGTTACGTCTCAGGTTTGTTGCCTGTTTCTTTTATTACCTCAGAGCAACCAGAGCCTCTTGGTATCACAGTTCCCTCACATGAAACAGCATTTTCCTGGGGACACAACAGGAACTGAGCAGGGCTTTCAAACATCCAGATTTGCCTGCAAACAGCTTTGCAATGCAAGGTGGAGTTATGTACACTACATACATGAATTCTTTATATTTCATAGTTGCACAGTTTTATCTTCTCATTGTACTGACCTCAGAGAAATCAAAGTCTGCTAGAACTTCACATTACAATAAGTAGGGACCAATATACTTCCAGTAAAATGTTTTGAGCAGCAAACAAAGGCAACACATCTGAGAAACTGGACAGCCATTGTCACCCTTTGCCCTGCTTCAGTTCACCTGATAAGTTACAAGACAAGAGGAAGGGAGCCATTCTGGCAAGAAATGAGCATTTTTCAAACCCTGTTCATTTTAATAGAAGGTGAGAGAATGAAGAACCTTTTTGAACTGGCCAAATATACCTTGATTTAAATGGAAATTGTGAGCAAACCACTAAGAAATCCTAGGAGTTGGAGAAAAGCTATTTTAAGCAATTACATATGGTTTGAGTTGCTAGGGAAACCTCTTTTACAGTGTTCATTTAGCACAGATGCTCAGGAAAGCTCTGTCTCCACGTCAGACCATTTCAGAACACTGCAGAATGTGAAGAACGAGAGATGCACACACACACACACACACACATGCAGGCAAAAACACCTCAGTGATTTTATCTTAGTCATGTTCCACGTCTTTGGTGGGAGCTCGTGCTCTCCCTCTCTGCCATGACCACCAGATCAAAAGCTCTGATTCCAGACTGGGAATATTTGTTCAAAAATTGCCTTCAGTTTTGATCCATTGGGGATGGATCTGCATCATCTCTGTAGAGCAGGAGCTTTGCCTTTGTCATATACTCAGTGAAAAGGCAAAGGAGAGAGGCTGGCTCTGATGCCACCATTTCTGGGCACCCTTTTGAGCAGGGCAGAGAGTAAATATATACTCTGAACAACACCTGGGGTGCTCTATCACGTTTGCAACAGGTATATATAGGTCATTTGAAGACGAAAATCCTGGTTCTGGGTCATGAGTCTCTTTACCATCTCACAAAAGTCACTCACAAAAGATTCTCTCCAGCCCATCATTCAGTTCATGGGAAACTACACCTAAAGGGAGAAATTCCCTCCTGTGCCATTCCTTGCCCCCACCCTGTTCTGTGTGCTGGTGCAGTGGCTTGGGATGGAGTTTTGAGCTTTCTGTCTGAGATGACTGACCGAGTGAAACCCCTCAGCTGTGCAGGCAGTGCAGTCTCCTGGTGCAGCATGTCACAGGGGATTCAGGAGCAGAGCAGGACAACTTCCTGGGAAGTTCCAGCCCGGTGATCCTGCAGGAGCCAGGCTGTTCAACCAGAACACAATGAACTGGTGAGATAAGCACAGAAAGGGCAAGGCTGTAAGTCTAATTTCTTTTGCCTTAATTTGTTTCATTCACTTAAAGGATCCCAATTTCTGCTAAAAAGGAGATGTGGGTCGGCTTGGTGGTACAAAATGCCAATAAAGTTGCTTGGGAGGAAACTCCAATGGGATGCCACAAAACAGGAGAGCTCAAATGTGCCCCTCACTGCCTCCATCAAATGGAGCCCAATTACTCCTCAGCTGTTTAGAGTTTCCTTACACTTTTTCGTTTGGTGTTAAAGTGAATCCAAACCTGACCTTAACACAATTAAAAAAGCAACAAAGCCAGGACTGGAAGGACAGTATTTTATTGAATAAATGCAATGAAATTGCTGTGTGGATTTTTTTGTATAACCACATTACAATTCGAATTTGCCTCTCTCCAGCCTAGTGACTACTACTGGTAACCCAGGGAAAAAAACCTGTCATCATCATCATCATCATCATCATCATCATCATCATCATCATCATCGCAATATTTTCCACAATTCGTATCAGTTACACACTTTTAGCCTTTCTTTGTTTTTCTTTTGGTTTAATGTGCTACGTTAATTTTGGTTTTGTGTTTTCATTCCGACTCAATTACAGTGAAAGAGGCTGACACAGACCTTGTCTTGTTGGAGCAAGTTATCTCTATTATCTGTCCAGATAAATGCCAAGTAACTGATGGCATCGAGAGAACAGGTTTTATTAAGCCAGGTTGTCAGAAATACTGTTAAATACACTTGATACTGTCAAATTAAAGCAGACCTAATGTTCTGTCTTGTAAAGATTGTGCAGACAGTTCTCTCTCTGTCTTACAAAGGGGCTGTGGGTTCACGGGCAGAGGTTTCCTCACTAAGGAATTCCTGTAAGGGTCTGCCTCATCCTCCTTGTTTTCTGCACAGGAGATGTTCAGTAGGTGTTAATTTCTGACATTAGCAATGATGCACATAATAATAATTGCTAAAATATTTCTCAGGTGTTAGAAAGTGCAAGTCAGTGACCAAAGGTAGGAACAGGAGCTACAGCACAACAGCCTACAGAATTTATAACATTCAAAATTCTTTCCAGAGGATATGGAAGAGAATTCACAATATGCTGGTTGGTTGTATTGACTTGAAAGAAAATGCCCTCAATTGAGCTGGAAATTAATACAGCAGGTTAAGTTATTTGAATTATTTTCCAGACATAGGTTTGAGTTATTTTTTATGACACAGAAGCTCAGAAGATAACAACTGGCTGGAGAGTACTTTGGTATCAGCATATCAGTACCTAGGGACACATAGAAATATTTGGCTTTAAAATAGGGAAACTCTCTCAGGGTGTAATTGCACAATTAAGAGAAGGAAAGAATTGATCACAGATAAATTTATGTGGCTTACAAAAACCTTCAAACAGAATAGAAAACTTCAGTCTACTTCTCGTCTGTGATTTCTATCTGTCAGGTTGCCCAGACCTTTATCCACATCCTGTCTCCCTCATTTCTAATAAATCTGTAATTATGACAAGGCACTCTCGCTAAATAGGTTAAAAATCATTTTTTCTCCCCATTGCAGCAGCGTTTAGCTTTGAATGAGGTATCCAGCAGATCAGCTGAATCAGGTCAGGAGATATTTTGGAACAAGCCTGGAGATTTTTGCATGACTGGGGGTGTCTCATATAGCAAAATGAAATCTGAAGTGGTGCCTTCATCTAGAGATTCGTGTTTCACTTGAATGGGAAAATGCGATAAGTTCTTGTTATTTGTTAGTTAGGATCCAATTAAATGTAGGAAAGGAAAAAATGGAAAAAAATGGAAAAAAAGAAATGGTCACGAGAAGCTCAAGGATAGTGTCCCTTTGCCTTTGATGAAAAACAAAAGATGAGGCGAGAAGCACGTATAAAGGTATTATGGTAGTGGTTTGAGGTTTAATAAATCAAGATATCCTAAAAAAATCTCCCAGCAGGATCCATATCTGATGAGCTGCAAGGCTCAGATTGGTAGGGGCAGGGATAATTGCTATTGAGACTGTTACTCTCTGCCTTTTCAAAGCTCTGCTCACTGGAGGCACAACCACTTCACATTTGGTTTTTTCTTGTACTTGTATCTCCCTTTGCTCCTCTCTGCTCCACTTTTCCCAATAATAAGCAAAAGGGACAGCATAAAGAAGGGTTTCTTCCCCTCACTCTCTCCCATCAGGAGTCTCTCTGAAAAGTGCCTAATGAAGGAACAAACATGTAGTTAATTAGTTTCATCTGGCAATAGCTTTGCTTGGAGTGAAAACCAGTTCTTTTTGCCATTGGCCCATATTTTGTTTTCTGTGTCCTCTAAAGAAAAATGCCACAGGCCCAGATCCAGCATTAAGCCATTATTTTTCATTTTGTACACTCTGACAGCTCAAAATCGTGCTATATCATGCCTCCTGGTCACATCATTTTTTGTTCTTTATAAAGATTATCACTTGCTCCCAGGAAGTTGAGCAAGAAGCACCCAGCCTCTCTGAGTTTCTCCTTCACTTTTAATTTCCCTCCAACACTCCAAAGGTGAGATTGGAATTCATGGATTGCAGTGACCACTTGCCATTATCAGAACAAAGGATGATTTTAAGATGATAATACATAAAATACTCCTTTCCTTTTACCTGAAAGGTTTCACTCAGTTATTCTTTATTATGTAACGTTAATGAATACAATGTTAATTCTCCTGGAGGATGATGTTCTTGGATTGTGATCTAAACTGGCATTAGTTGAAATCATTTGACTGAGACACTCACTTCATCCATGGGTATAGACACCTATCTATTAAATAAAACACTCAGGCTGCACAGGCAGCGCTCTCTCCAGGCTGATTAGATACCACTTCAGCTCCAATTTCTATGCCACAGAAATAAGTGTTTTTAGGTCATGCATCAGAATGTTTATAGCAAAGTTTCATGTTTAGATTAGTTCTGTACCAGGAAAAGAAACTCCTTTCTATGTACATAGGATTATTCAGTTTCTCAGTTACCTGCATAAAACAAACACTGAGCACAAAACCCTTCTGTAGACTTGAGATCTTCCAACAGCAGAAAAAATAGAAAAAGATCAATAATCAAGAGAGTTCACACAATAATCTGCAGAGATTGGAAAATAATTTTGTAATTCCCGTGTTAAAAAATAATAAATATACAATTTCCAAAGGGAAGCAGCTTACTGAGGAGAGTGTTTGGATTGACTCATCTTCCTCAAAATACGATGTGGCCACATCTGAGAGGAGGCACAAAGGGCTCAGGGGCTCTGCAGCTTGGGTGCAGCTTCCATTTTCCAGTGGAATTACCCCAACAAATCCCTGATTTCTATTCCTAGGAGAATTCAAAATATCATAACCCGAATTCATCCTGATATGAGTCATGATGACATCTGTCTGTACATCGTCATGTCTGGGGGAAGAACAAAACTCAAACCAGCTAAAGTGGTTTCAGTGTTTTGCTGAAGCTCCAGCAGTTGATGATACACACATTTACACTTGTAATCCCAAATGGGAAAAGTTATTTTAACACCGACTGAGGGAAGTGGCAGGTTTATGTTAATAAAAAAAAAATGCTAAAACCAGGCAGTTCCAAATTCTAAACAGATTGTCAGAGCTTTCAGTTTAGTTGGGAAGTCAGGAGTTTCTTCATTAACTGAATTAAATTATAAATTTTAATTACTTATTTCTTCATTTTCTACATCATTTTCTGCCATTATTACAATTTCACATTAATGTTATGACCTCAGCAGTCGCCAACAATTTCCCATACTCTTTTAGGACAAA
Source organism: Cyanoderma ruficeps (assembly GCA_008694505.1). Taxonomy (NCBI): domain Eukaryota; kingdom Metazoa; phylum Chordata; class Aves; order Passeriformes; family Timaliidae; genus Cyanoderma; species Cyanoderma ruficeps. The sequence continues at coordinate 158,655 of VZDJ01000601.1, forward strand.
TGTTTTCACCCATACCCTAAAAACTTCAAAATAAAGAATGAAAAATAAAGAAGAAAGCTGCAGCAGAAATGTCAAGGCCGAGTCTGGGGCAGTCACTGATGTGCTTCAGTTTTATCAGCACCAATTAACACAAGCGCATCAACTCCATCATTATTTCATCCGTGTTCATAAATGGCTTCCAAATTGCAATATTTTTATTTTTACAGCCAGCTGCTGGGGTTTAGCTGTGGCAGACGCTGCGATTTTTGTAGGAAAAGAGATTTTTCTCAGCAGCCAGCCCCACGCCAGTGCCCAGCAGCCAGAGGGGCAGAGCTCACAGGGCCGAGCAGGATGGAGCAGTCTGGGGAAAGGGGCTGACCTGCACGCCTCTGAAACAAAGAAAAAAAAAATTTTAAAAATATATAAAAGAGAGAAAAGAAAAAACGATGACCTGCACTGGAAATATTGCTGCACAGACAAACTGAACTGGTGGAGCTGCAGTTTTGCCTTGGCACAGCTGCAGCACACTCGGTGCCCCACGGAGCTGGAGCCCCCCTGAACTCCAGGCTCTGACAGATCTGTGGGATGCTGGTTCCCAGTTTGCTGCTGGGCGCTTGGTGGGATTTACAGTGCACAGGGAAGGACACCCCAAATCAAAATCTCTAAATGACACTGATAACTGAACCTGATTTAACTGAATTTCACAAATATCACAGCGTCCTAAATAGGTATGTTCAACAAACAACGGAGAAGCAGTCATCATAAAAATGTAAATAATAACCTCATCAACACCAACAAAATTAAAAGACTCCAGTAAATCACCTTGTTTTCGTGCAATATTATGGTTCTAAGCTGCCTTATCATCAGGTTTGCTTCCTGGTTTTGGCCACAGGCATACTGATAAAGCACTGAATTTTACAAAGGACGTGGCAAATAACTGGCATTTATGTGTTATCGCATTCTAATTAAATAATGAGGAAATCTGGATTTATCCTTTATATACTGATTAATGAAGAGTGCTCTGCTGATTAATGTGAAGGGTTCTTCATTATGACAGAAAATAAATTTAACATAATTCAGAAATTTAAAGGATTGGAATGAATCACAAAACTCATTACATCAATTCCGATTACAGAAAAGATGGAATTTTACCTCCACACACCATTTTTGAGTCCCAGCTTTCTTAGGATCCAGTACAATCTCACTGTCACCTGTCATTTCCTCCCGTGTTCCATTCAGGCAATTATATGAACGGAGGTGTAAGCAGCTCTTTGAAAAGTAAAAATTTCCCTGAAGTTTAATGAGGACAAGGGCAAAGATGCCTCTCTGAATTTAAATTCTGTTCCCAAAAAACTTTTTGTCTTGCTAGCATATATCCATAATAATAATTAAATATTAATAACAATTAAACATTCTTTCTATCACTTGATTTTCGGTAATAAAATCATGGAGCAGCATCAGGGGCAGGATTTGCCTGGAATGCTCTCAGCACCTTGTCTGCCTTTGGAACTGAATCCCTGACAGATTTCAAGGGTGGCTAAACAAGTTATTCATATCTCTTGTATTTATTACACTTAAAACCTGCCATCCCAGCTCGATTTTGAAAATGTCATGTGAAATAGTGTCAGGAGTCATCCAAAAGGCGAGATCACTTCTGACAATTCATGTTTTTCTCCCAGTAAGCTTTGGTACCTTGAAAAAAAAGGATAAAATACAATGTTCTGACATGATTCATTCTGACCAGCGATGCTGGCTGATATTTATGTCCTTCTTACCATCGAGACACTTAATGCTTTTAGATTATTTCTTCAGGTTTTCAGTTTATATTGTCTATTCCAAAATTCCATGTTTCTGTTAAAATATGGGACCATATTTTGACTATCCTTCACAAATTCTTACAGGAAAACTCTGGAATGATTTCAGTTGGCTCTCTACCTAAAATGAAATTCATACAACTCAGGGACTTCGGGGTAATTTAAATATAGATTTATCTCTCCAGGCTAATCCATGTTTTAAGCCATTATTATGAATGCTAATTACAGCTCCTCATCCCAGTGAACACCAACAAAAAGATGACATGAAACAATTTGGGTTCTCGATTCTTCAGACCAAATCATGGATATTATTCCTTCCTGAATAATGCATTTTTGGAAACTTTTATTCCTGTATACTCAGCTTTTGTTTGTCCAAACTTGTGCACATTTTATGGGAATAGATCTTTCTCTGTGCTACACCCTCAGCATCGTCTGCCAGAATTCCAAATCAGACTCCAGGGGGCTTTTCTTGACTCCTTTCTGTAGGATATTTTGATCTCTGACTTCTTTAGTTCATCGTTACCCTGTTCTACACTCTGAAGGTCAATATTTGAGTCTAACAATCATATACCTAGGAAAATATATAAATATTTATCTTTGAATTTAATTTTTCCCCTCCATAATATATCTACCATCAGCTGCTGAAGATAAACCAGAAATTACATTATTAATTTTAATGGAGAACTTACTTTTGCTTCCAGCATTTTTCAGTCTCTGAAGACCTTTGCCTTTCAAAAAATTAATTATATTAGTGGTATTATGCTGTAGTTAAATGTGACTCCACTAGACTTCTGAAAAAAGTACCCAAGACTAAATGAAATAATTAGACTTTCACTCGCTTGGAAATTATTCTCTAACCACAAATAAATACGTGCTGTGGGGAATTATTTGTTTCACACCACCATTACTGGCCATTTACAATCGGGATAGTTGAGTATTATTTGAGTTTTTTTCTTCAAACTAAGTGTAATGTACTGAGATACAACACTTAGAGTGGATACATGGAATCTGAAAAAAAATATTATCGAAATCAATTTTCTGAAAAACATTAAAGGACACTTAGGAGATAAATACCAAAACATTCCAGAGTATGAATTTGGCATCCAGTAGCTGATACAAAACTAACGAGCATATAATCCAATTTTGCAGCTTTGTCATTGTCTAGGAAGCATTGAAAGAAAACAAATAAGAAAGTGGAGTCATTAAAAACACTGAGACAAATGCATTTTTGTAAGTCCTAAATGAACGAGGAAACACTTGGTTTTCCTCTTTTTCTTTAAAACTAAACTAAGCTAAGCTAAAATGGATTTGAAATTGTAATAAAGAAACGTTTTGAAGAGAGAATGAAAAACTGCTGCGTCTCAACTCAGTATTACCTAATAATTTGTTTTTCAATTATTTCCCTTGAATTGTATGAGCTATATTATGAGGTATGATCTTTGAAAATGCTTGATGTAACATCTCTCTTTACTGGTACTACCAGTTCAACCTGACTAACCCTTTTTTATTTCTCTGTTTTCTGAACTAGATGTTAAATTGTGGATGTAATCCAATATTCTGCTAAATTTAATATGCTAATTTCATGAAGAGATTTTCATGAAATCTCTCCTAATCATTTATGAATTTGCATTAACAATATCAAAGACAACCAAGAAATTTAGTCTACCAGCTGTCATTATTTCCCAGTTGGGCTTGGAAATTTAAAACAACAGGTGCTATACATCCCCCCAAAAAAATTATTTTAAACTGAGAAAATGTTTTCACAAGGAATCTCTAGCTAAAATAGTGTTAAATATTGCAGCATTTTCAAGCTATGTGATATACATTTATATAAACAAGCGGATTATTATTTACTAAAACCAGAAGAATAGAAAAATAAATATTTTTCCAAGGGAGTGTCAGAAAGGTATCTCAATTGACATCAAAACCCATTTTTAAAGGCTGTAAGGAATGATGTTTCAAAAAAAAACAATATGGGTTTTCCATAAGTGGGAAAGCTATCAGAATTCTGGAGTGGGAGGAATATATTTATATTGTACATTTCCATGTAAGGCAAAGAAATTAATTTGTCTCCATTATTTGCATTCAGATTCTAAAGGCCATGTAATGTACAGGTTCCACGAGCTTTTAATTTGGAAATTTCTCTAGAATTATACGGTGCTCACTAAACTCTCACGGATTCATTTCTCCTGAATCAAGTAATTTAATTGACAAAGTGAGAAGAGATCAGAAATAAGACCTAAAGATGTAATATTTCATACCAAGAGGTGTTTTAGCTGTCAGTATCACAGGAAAATAGGGTTTTTTAAAGAATTCTGTTTGTGAGTCCTCGGGAGGCAGCACTGATCATGTCAGTGCTGTGCAAACAGTCCATCCACTCAAAACTGGTGGAAGCAGACATCAGTAGCACCACCTACTACACACAACTGCAGTCAAGTACAGTTTACGTGCAGGTTTATGAACGAAAACTTCCAGATACCAAAGAGAAAAAGCTAGAAGAAGGCGTGGTAAGACCAGGCTTGTGGGGCGTCCATAATTTTAAAAATTTCTGTGCTGCCTTTTGAACAAAAAAATCAACATAATCAGCATTTAGAATGCATTTCTAAGACTGTGTTCATCACTGCCTCTCTCCCTGGCAGGCTGTCCACCACCAGCAGCTCCCTTGGGATGAGCACCAATGGCTCTGATGAGTATTTCCAGTCCACGAACCACGCGGAGCAAACCTTCCGCAAAATGGAGAATTACCTGCAGCAGAAGCAGCTCTGTGACGTGCTCCTGATCGCTGGCGACCAAAAGATTCCAGCCCACAGGTACAGTTCCCAGGATCCTTTATGCCGGGGTGTAGCCCTGGTTCGTGCCTGAGGTGTTTGGTTTTCCTAAATTCCTTTCTCAGGGAACTTTCTGTAAACAAGAGACATGTTTTGGTGACGGCAAGAATGTTTACATATTTCCACTAGGAGGGACTTCTTTTTGATGTCCCTCTGTCTGACCAATGTGATTGAAGAAGTTTGTCTTCTTGTCACCAATCAAATTGGTCTCTGTAAAATACTATGAAAAAGGGGAGACATTTTCTGAGAATTGAGGAGTCATTCTTTCAGCCTTCTGAAGTTGGAGTCTTTATGTCATTGTGGTGGACAATAGCGACACCTGGGATTACCAAAAAAACCTGCCTCAGTGTACGAATACCCTCGTTAGTTATGAATGAAGAGTTACTGTAATTAGGACTCCAGCTAATGAGGAATTAAATCACGTGATCAACCTTTCATATCTATTATTTTAAGCACAATGAAATTCAATTGCGAACCACTGGCACTGTCCACCCTCTCTCCTTGCTGCTGTCAAACTATAGCAAGATCAGCGAGGCCCAGATAAGCACTCTGGGAGAAAATTAGATTACTAATTACTCTTTTAACTTCACTGCTCACTGCTGCAAGATTTGAATCCTGTGCTAATCGTTTGTGCTGCACCCACAATTTATAATATAATAATGGTGGATTTTCTGCCTGGCATTGAGATGATGAGTGATACAGGCTGCGTGGTGGCCAGCATGTTATAAGCCCCACAAAGGTGTATCAAGCTCTGAGGGCTGACCTGCAACCTCCCAGAAATGTCTTTAAAATAATTGCAAGATGCCTTGATCAGATGTGCTTTGAAAAAGCAAAAAGATTTTAATTAGGGTAGAAGATAACAAACGATACAAAACAAAAGCAAAAGCTGTGCAAGGAAGCCCTTTTGCACCTGCCAAGGACCACTGTTCTCTTTCTTATGCACTTAATGATTTAGGGGTTTTTTTTAACTTGCTGCCCAATAGAAACAGCTGCAAGTTTTGGAGTGCATTTCAAAAATCAAACTGGTACCCCCGTGCTGGCACTGGGCCAATTATGATGAGCTAAGGACAGAAAGTTCTGGCGCTTCTTCCTTAAAAGCCAGCGGTGAAAGCGAAACCCCCTTTCCTAAAATGGAAACGTTTGCTTGGGTGTGGGGATACAATGCAAGAGATGAGGTTAATTTGCTGTCCTGCTCACATGGCCTCCCCTCCAGGCTGGTTCTCAGCGCAGTTTCCGATTACTTTGCCGCGATGTTCACCAACGACGTGCGGGAAGCAAAGCAGGAGGAGATCAAGATGGAGGGAGTGGATCCTGAGGCGCTGAAGGCTCTGGTGCGCTACGCCTACACAGGTAACGCTGCCTCCAGGGCTGCTTCCCAGCTTCTCACGCTAAATTCTTCTTACAGAAAAATTATACATATATATCTGTTTGTTCAATAATGTGAAAAACGAGGTTTAATTTCCTGGTGGATGCGGCGCTGGAATCGCCTGCTAGCTCCGAGAGTGGCTGTCCCCAGAGTGATCTGAGTAACAGATCACTGCTCTCTATGGCACAGTAGTGTGCTGAAGCAACAGAGACAAGAAGGAGGGAGAAATCTTCTGTATGGATTCCAAGCTGGTTTATTACCAACGAGGGTCGTGGGGCCGAGAGACACTGAGCCCTGCTGTGCAGGGACTTTTATACAGGGGAGGATCTAGGGGACGGTACAAATTTTTAACCAATAGGGGGAATAATGGGGAGGAGCACAAGGCAGGGTTTACAATACCTAAACCAATGAGGAGGCACAGGAGGAGCGGAACAGTCTGAAAAAACCAATGGGGCTTCAAGGTTTTCAGGGGATTTCCAGAGTAGGGGGTTGGGACAAGGCAGGATTCACAACTCAGCAGGAGGAGAGGCCAGGAACAATCTGGATCACGGGGCAGGTCTAGGGCAAGATGGACATCTAGGTGAGAGGATACAACTTAGGGCTGAACCACCAATACAGGGGGGAACAGAACAAACCATTGTACATGAGCCACACCGCAACACCTGATAAAATTTAAAATATTTAATAGAAATATAATAGGAGGTAGAGTTAAAGCAAAGGGGCAAACGGCCGGGTGCTTGGCATTCAGATAGGAGCACACATATCATCTTCAGAGATTCTCCTTAAATACCTTTTCCATTAGATCAGCCTGTTGCATATTCATTGATCCTTATGCATATTCATACTTTCCCACAAACTAGTTTGCATATTGTAGGAACTATTTTGCAGGGCTCTTCCTCGGGTCCATCTTTTTAGAGCATATGTGTTTCTTGGCTGTGGTTTTGGTCCTCTTTCATTATCACTTCTAGTTTGGGCTTTGGTCCATATTTTCTGCAGACAGTAGGTGCTGATAGTTAACGTGTCAGCAGCAAGGTTCTCATCATATGTTCACTGGATGTTTATCTTAACTAAGCAGACTGTTCAATTACAAGCGTAACTATTTATCAGCTCTCCCACTACTATTTTTCAGTCTTGTTAATGGCAAAAATAAAAGCTGTGTTCATATGGCAAAGTTATTCCAACATTGTACATATAGCATTTATCTAAATATTTGTGAAAAGCCAATAATAAGATACTATGCGACACGATATGGTAGGATATGACATGATACGTATTTATAATGAATAATATATGAATTTTCATACTCTGGGTTGGAAAGGAGTTTAAAAACCACCCATCTCCAACCCTGACGCCTTCCACAAGGCCAGGTTACTCAAAGTCCCATTTTGGGAAAGGTTTCTTCCCTAATTACAATTTTCTTTTTATTTTTTTTTTTACTATCCAGATGGGATCTAAATTTGTTAAAGTTCCAGAAAAAAATGTCCCAATATTTGTGTCCAAAATCCACCAAATCCTGTAGGTTACGACATGTCTTTAAAGAATCCTTCTTTCCTTCAAAGAAAGGAAAATGAATTTGTAAACCACAGGACATCTCAGAGAAAAGCCAAAGAGCGACAAGCTTTTAAATCATGAATATACAAGGAAAATGACTTAAAACTTTCTTTTTCTTTTTTTTTTTTCCCCCCTAAATGAAAACTGCCCAGGTATCCTCGAGTTAAAGGAAGACACTATAGAGAGTTTGCTGGCTGCTGCATGCCTTCTGCAGCTCTCCCAGGTCATCGAGGTGTGCTGCAACTTCCTCATGAAGCAGCTCCACCCTTCCAACTGCCTGGGGATCCGCTCCTTTGGGGACGCCCAGGGCTGCACGGAGCTCCTGAAGGTGGCCCACACATACACCATGGTAAGGTGAACAGCTGGCAGCTCTGCAGTCAGAATTACATCCAGGAACCCTCACTTCTGCTGTTCCCTGCCTCAGAGCTTTGCCTCGTGGAAAGGTGTCCTCAGTGAACTTGAATTTGCAGCACGAGTGCTACCCACTCCTGCCAAAAAATGTAATATCATGGCTCAGGTCTAGAGACAAACAGCAACAGGCCAACCTTATGCCTTTGATTCCACACAAAGAAAATTCTAAAGCTGATTTTAAGGTGGGACACGCATAAAAAGAGCCAAAATAAAGGATGTGTTAGAAAGATTTGGAATGCTAAAAAGAATCACGTCCCTGACTGGAACATAATCCTCCTCTGGCTGAAAGCAAGAAATGAATATTCAGAGCATGGGAAACGGAGAAGCGAGATAACTTGCTGTGAAACCAAATTGAGGGATAAATATTCAGGGCAACGAGATGTGCTATCACAGCCTAAAACACAAACAGAATGGCAACTGCTACAGCTAAATAGATAAAAAAAGAGCTACTTGTTAGGATGCACACCACAACAGAGACCCATGGCAGCTTTATGCTTGGAATATTAGAGGAGGGTGTCAGAACCAGTTTAGAGGCTTCATAATGTTGAGAACCCTCCAGCAAGGGATTGTGCATGTCCACCTGCTGAAAGAGGTGAGAGTGGCACGTGCTCCTCTCTCTCACAGCAGCCAATGGTCTGTTTAGCAGCAATTACATCCCCTTTACATTTCAGAGTCTGAAAAGGGGCATTTAAGATAGAGGTTTGCTGTGCCTATATAAAAGTGTTGTCCTTGCTGCTCCAAACCTTTTTATATTCATCCAAAAATCAGGAAATCCCTCCCCCTCCACTGTTGCCTCTTTCCTCCCACCAGTGCGAGAACGTGGGGGGCAGCTTCAGGCATTTAATTTTATGGTTCAGATTTCTGCAAAACTGAAATAAAATCATATGGTTGCATTTGTGATTTTATGACATTAAGAGATGTCGATGGAATAAACAACAAAGAGATTATGACAATAGTTTTTGTCTATAGTTCTTTGAACAATTTGAATCCTCCAGTCTTTCCCAGGAGTTAAACATTTATTATTTTTTGAAACCACGTGTCACAGATTTGAGAGCTGAGCCATTAAGATCTTTCTAAAATGAAGGATCATGATGACTATGACACTCAGCAGCACTGGGCATAAATTTTATAGTCTTTTACTTGAAAACAGCTTCTACCACCTCTAGAACTCCCTCCTGTTCTTGCATGGAACAAACTGAAAATTCTGCCATGAAACAGGACCTGGAGCATAAACCCACCCACCACGTTAGCTACTAGCAGCTTAGAAAGAAAAGAGGAAATAAAATTCTGCTTCAAACCCTTGCAGTGATATTACAAAAAACCTTTGGAGAACAGATCATAACAATGCATAAACACATAAAAATTGTGGAAGGGGATAAATAAAACATTCAGGTTTCTTTCATGTTGGTGGAAAATGTGTAACTTAGGGGAAAGACCAGAAAGTTGTCCTGTAAGTATAGAGCCCATGACATTTTCAGATGTGCTGTAAACACCAGACCCATTCAATAAAACCAGACACAATGGGGATCTTCCCCTTCAACATTTTGGCCACTGAGGCAGAGTATTAACAATTTCCTGCCTGGTGTCTTTTCGTGCAGATAAAGCTTGTTCTGATAAACAACTTGTGCTATATTTGTAGCTAGAAGTGGACTGGCCTTCCTGTCCCTGTTCTCTGCATGTCACAAATATTAAAGCAGGATGTGCCTAACAGACCAAAGTTGACATCTCCTTTAATCACTGATACTTCTGTATTTGCATCCTGGCTAGATTTGAAAAGAGTTACAGAAAATGAAGAAACTGTTGAAAGCAAACAATAAAATATAAGTTACTGAAATTTCCTCACCTGCCCCATTTCAGTCTGGTTCCTAAAAAAGATATATTAATTTTAGGTACAGAAATAGAAATTCTGTTTCAAATGCAGTCATGAATTCCTACATGCATCTCTTTGCAAGTAATATAATCCCCTCTCTGTCTTCACCAAATTTCTTTTTTCCTTTGGAATTTGATGGGAAAAGAGATAATATATATATATATATAGATGTCATATATATCAATATCAACTCCGAGTTTGTTGTAACTCAATTGTACAATATTTTTTTAAATGAAAAATAATCCTATGAAAGACTCTAGGTGTTTAATACTTAATGTGGTCACTTCTGGAGTTGGGGAGTTTTATCACAGGAGTAGCTGAAAGGCTGAGAACCCTTCACTGGGATTTGTCCAACTTTGTATTGCCCAAATAATGCTGTTGGAAAAGTGAGCTGAATTTCCTTTGCTGCGTTTTCTTGCCCCAAGAGCAGAGTCATAGAGCCAACAGCTGGCACAGCTCGTTGCAAAGGGATTGGAAGGTTTTGCTGCAATTGGCTCAAAACTCTTGGATCTGCAACAGAAGGGACACATTTTATTTGAGTGCCCACTTGACGTTTCTAAAATGCACATTATATCTTCAAATACTATTTCTATCAAGCCACAGCACTAAGATCACACTGGTGAACAAATGTGCCAGTGGCAAATCCCTAAGCCAGGACAGACTTACAAGAAGCCTGACAAAGACATCTGCACCCTGGTGGTGTGAGGATGAGCATTATCCCTCAGTTCTGCAAGAGCAGAGCAGCAAAAAGAAACCAAAATCTCCCTTAAATGGTAGAAGGACATTCAGTGATCTTTAGAATGTCCACAGCATTTGCCTGCACTGTGGGACTGACCAGGAATGAGATATTCACAAAGACTATGTTATTTAAGAAAAAAAAGTTATTCCTACGTGTGAAAATCACCAGCGCATTAAAATCTTCTTTTATTTTTAGGAACACTTCATAGAGGTAATAAAAAACCAGGAATTTCTTTTGCTCCCAGCTAATGAAATTGCCAAGCTCTTGTCTAGCGACGACATCAACGTGCCAGATGAGGAGGCAATTTTCCAGGCCCTGATGTTGTGGGTGAGGCACGACCTGCAAAACAGACAGAGGGACCTGGGGATGCTCCTCTCCTACATCAGACTGCCCCTGCTGCCACCCCAGGTATGGACATGGAGGGCCAGCAGGGAGCTCTGCCAGCTGAAATGCTTGTCTTGAGCATCCTGTAGGCAGAGAGGAGAGTTCTGTGGAAAGGTTCTGGTTTGGGGTGGAGGTTATTGGTATTTTTTTCCCTCTTTTTATTTTTTTTAAATGATATAGTGTATATAGCCATTGTTTTTAAACACAGATGGAAAGAAATCCCCAAGTGCCAGTGTAGTTACTAGGCTCAGAATTGCCTCTAAAAATGTCAGTCTATTCCAAAAGCCAAGTGTTCCTTCATTGGGCTGTAATAGTTCTCCTCTAACAGCACAGAAATTTAGATACCACGCAAAGATATTTCCTTAGATTTACCAAACTGCATGACAGATAACCCACAGTGCTTCTTTTTTTATTGCCATAAAAAGTAGACAAATATGAAAGGGCCTAAATTATTGCTGGTAATTCTGAACATTGACATTACTTGTCCCTTAATTCTGAAAGGGGCAATTCATCCATCAAATTCCAGAGCTGGACATCCTGTGTCATAGAAAGGTGATGCTGCTCTGTCTGTATCATAGAGGAACCTTTATATCTCCTCAGAAATGGATATAGAATATCAAGACTGTCAGCCAGGACACTTTATGAATCTATGTGACCGATGCTGCAAAAATTCTACCTTGAATAACTTATAAAATTACTACACACCTTTGAGATACATTTGAATTATGTTTAATTACAACTACATTTGAAATACATTTAATATCTTCTAATATTCACAGAGGTGTCCAGTACTCTGTGGTAGATTTATTTACTCACGTATGGAGTTTTGCATAGAGGGTGCAGTACTACAAATTAATGATTTGAACCTTCATTAAAAGTTAAAAGAAAGAGGTAGGAAAAAATTAATCAAAGCCATCACACTCATAGACTTTCCCCGTCCACCTTTATATAGTTTTGCCTGCATTAATGCAAAGTTCCCAGCAAAGCACAAGTGAATGGTGAGCTTAAAATGAGGGTTTGTAGCTACAAACACTTTAATTATTCAAGTACATGCAATTTTAATGATTTAGTTATATATCAAGATTATTTTTTTCCCATTTCTTAGCTGCTGGCTGATCTAGAAAACAGCCCAATGTTTGCAGACGACCTTGAGTGTCAGAAACTTCTCATGGAGGCCATGAAGTACCACCTGCTGCCAGAGAGACGCTCCATGATGCAGAGCCCTCGAACCAAGCCCAGAAAATCCACAGTGGGTGCCCTTTATGCTGTGGGAGGCATGGATGCCACTAAAGGTGAGCCCACAAGTTAATTTGGTCTGATTAATTAATTGTATCACAGACATCCAGGGAATATATGACATTTATTTAAGTATTTCCCATGGGGAAAAAAAATCAATTTAGGGGTAAAAAAAGAAGAAAAAGCAAATCAAAGAACAGAATTCTGTGTGTCAGGAGTTCTTTCTTCATGCTAGAATCATATTTGTAAACAATATAGCAATATTTAGGTGCAGACTACAGGAATTTGCTTCATATGGTGATTTTTAAAATTAAACTTAGTATGATTTTTTTACAAAAAAAAAGTTGAATTTACAAATCAGAAGAAAAAGTAATTATTTAAAAAGTATCAAGATTTGTTTCACATTGAAACTTGTGGTCTATATTCTGACAAAATAAGAAAGTTAAGATTTCAAAGAAACAGAAAAATGAAACCAAAAAAGCATCACTGAACTACAGAGAACTCTTAACTAATGCTTACGAATCCTTATTGTAACATTTCAGGTGGAAACATTTGTTTTTTTCATGAGCACAGCTTTTTTTGAGAACTTCATACACAGGGTTTTTTTCAGGTTTGTAGTCGAAAGTTAATTATTATAAACATATTCCAGTTTCTATTATTTGATTTTCGCAACTGCAATCAGGTTACAGCTTTAAACATTGCACTGTTCTATTTAGGAGGCAGAATATTAAATCATTTTCTCCAGGAACCTCAACTTCAAACCCACAGCTTGGAGCCAAAGAACTCTAATTAGTTTAAAGTCTAGCGACTTGCTGCACAGAATTACTTTTAGCTGTGTGAGTTCACTTTTAATAGAATCACAAGGAAGATAATCCATTTCATGGTTTACAAAAAGCTGCTGACGACTGATTTTTTTCCCCATATGAGAGACCTTGCAGAGCTACCTCCCTATCTCTGTGCAATCAAATCAAGTGCAGAACACACGTTCATCGCCAGCACAACATGGAAACACTCATTCCTAGGACAATTTAGCAAATTGGAGTTAATCTGTTGCAATTAAGTAGATTCATTAGCGATACTGAGAATTTATGAGTTGTGTCAGACAACCAGGTAATCTTTAAATTATCTTCCCCTAGAATAAGAATAGTTTTCCAATAATGTTTTCCTGGTAAAGGTTATGCAAAAGAAGGGCTGTTTCAGTCAACATCTGCACTTCCTGTTGGTGCCTCTCTTGCTTCTTCCCTTGGAGTGAAGCCAATTCTCTAAGCTTTTCCCTTTTGAGGGGTAAGAAGAACAGCACTTCTGCTCCTCCCTGCTGTCCTCCACAGCTCTGACTGAGATTTGGAGCCTGGGCTGGATTGGGAGATAGAGAAAGAGCAGAAAGAGACCAGGATGCACTGGAGAAACAGCTCTGAGGGGGCAGTAACTCCCACCCCTGGCAGTAACACCCTGCCTATGATAAAGGCACACACCAGGCTTGGAGTCTCAGCCAACGCCAGGTTTGCCTTTGTGCTTATCTCAGGTGGAATACAAAGACAACTCTCGAATTCTAGTGATGAAAAGAAGATCAAAGAGGTACTTTTGGGCTGGAATACTGGAAAATGGGAATGTGCCTAAACCACGTTAAGTTTTGCGACTTTCAAATCTTCCAGCCTCTGTAAAAATTACAGCCCACAGGGCTGTACTGAACACACTTAAACCTGACTGCATTTTCCCTGTGTTTTAGTTACTGTGAGAGATTTCCTTTGAAGTGGAGAACTTTGGGGCACTCACATATTAGCATAGAATAAATGAGAAAGAATCAAAGCAAAGAGCAGCAAACAGAATAACAAGATGGAAAGAACAGGCAAAGAAACCCAGCTGCTCTGAATAAAGGGGAGAAAGCAGTTTCTGTCTTTTATTGCTGATGGAGCTGGTAGTTTCTTTCCCAACCCAGGCGTGCTTAAAAACATACAGATTAAAGGAAAGATAGCACGAGATAAACTCTTACTTCACTGAATTTCTGGAGTACCTCAGGTGATCCCTAACAGATCTCTAATCCATATCCTATCTTTCTTTTCTGCTTTATTGCATGGTTGTTTTCCTGTTGTAAAAATAATTCCTTAGCCACAAGCTCTCTGTCGTTATCTTCAAAACACCACTTGCCTGGTCTCAAATCCCAGTCAAGGAACAAAAAATTGGCTCTGTTTTCCTCATCTGGCTGCCTTTGACTGAGCTGAGTTTGAGCTCCAGGGTACACTGGCAATTCTGCCTTGGATGTTAGTGAGCTGTGCCCTCGCTGTGCTTAGCAGCTCTCAGAGGAGCAATTATGGCTCCTGAGTGACGATGGGAGCCAGTGTGTGGAGAAGTGTCAGTGCTGAATGGCAGAGAGCTTGTGCCTTATGAAGAGTTTCTGTAAAAACCTTACTGGAGGCCCAGTGGCCTGGGAGAATAAATGGGGAGTGTGGCTGATGTGTTACGGCAGCCAAGCAGCTCCTGCAGGGCAGCTGCACAGGAAGCCTCAGGGAAGGTACCTGTGGGAACCAGATGTGCACTCACACACAGCCCTGTCTCTTGCCTGACTCCCCCCTAAAAGGGAAAATATCCACGGGATTCCTGAAGTTGCTTGTCCAGTTCCTCAGACAGGTACATGGAGTCTGCTTTTAATATCACTAATGCTTTAGGCACAAACATGGTTAAAGAGTGGATTGTTGTGAGGCGCTGTATTCATAAGGAATATAAAGAAACCCCAAAACAAACCCCAGAAACTCTCTACTGTCATGGTATTTAAGTAACAGATTTAACTTGCCTCCAAAATTTGCAGTGCTACAAAAATTGCCTCAACTTGATTCTCTATTTAACAGAATCACACAATCATTAGATTGGAAGAGACCTCCAAAAGTGCAACCCTACCCTAAATTCAACTAAACCATGGCACCAAGTGCCACATCTAGTCTTTTCTTAAACACGTTCAGAGATGGTCAATCCACCACCTCACCAGGCAAGGCATTCCAATATTATTACCCTCTCTGTAAATAACTTTTTCCTGATATCCAGCCTATATTTCCTTTGTCATAGTTTAAGATTGTGTCTTCTCTTTCTGTCAGTTACTGCCTGGAGAAAGAGACCAACCCCCACCTGACCACAGCCACCTTACAGGGAGTTGTAGAGAGTGATAAGGTCATCTCTGAGTCTTTTCTTGCCACCAGTACATTCTCATAGACTTGCTCATCACGTATGCAATTAATGCAACTTTCTCACTAGGTTCACATGAGAACTGAAGTTCACAGCAAAATCTCACACATAAAACTTCAGTGCATAACTTTTATAATTCAGTCGTGTTTTGAGCTGGCTGCTGAGTGCTGCTCCCTCCATGGCTGTCTCTGTTTTTCACAGGCACCACCACCATTGAGAAATATGACCTTAGGACCAACAGCTGGATCCAGATTGGGACCATGAACGGCCAGCGGCTGCAGTTTGGGGTCGCAGTGATCGACAACAAACTCTACATTGTGGGGGGCAGGGATGGGCTCAAAACCTCCAACATCGTTGAGTGCTTCAACCCTGTCACCAAGGCTTGGACTGTGATGCCTCCGATGTCTACACACAGGCATGGCCTGGGTAAGAGGGGCTCTGCCCCTGCAAACGCTCCCAGCACACACAGATGGGATTCTGTCTTAGTTTGGGAAGACAGGTGTCTGTCTGCCAGGGAAAGCTGGAGCTCCCCTAGGAATGGAGAATGTAAACACCCTCATTCTGAATTATTATAATTTTGAAATTAAGGGGCTTTCAGGCAAAGCTATGGGAGTAGGATTAACAGTTCTTTACTAGGAGTATTAAAAATGCAGTAGTACAGAAAAGGCAAACGAACAAAAAAAGAAAGAAAACACTGACAGAATCAGAATACGAGCTGACACCCAGTTGGTCAGGGTGTTGGGAGCTGTCTAATTCAGCCCTCCTGGAGTAACATACGTGGTTCTGTTGGAGCAGAGATGATCCTGTAGAAGGATCCAGTGGTGGTGAGATGGGTCTGGTCTTCCTCTGGGAATCCAGTGCAGACAGGCTGTGCTGGTGTTCTGCATCCCAGCTTTGATCCAGGTGGGAATGCTGGGCTCCTCCCCCTGGGTGGAGCCTGTCCCCATGGGATGATGGAATTGTATCAGCCCTGCAGTGGGTCTGGATGACCCATTAACAGAAGCTATCCCCTGGAGGGAGGATGGGTCCTGGAAGGGATAAAGAACTCTGCCCCACCTGGTTTAACAGCTGCCCATTAACAAAAGGCACCTGCCCCCTCCCCAGAGTTATGAGANGAGAGGTTTACCTATTGCCATAACTTTATGGTTTTTTTAGTATTCACCTGACTAGCACTGCTCTTCCAGAGTTAATTTTGCTCATAGGAAATTCCAAAATATAACCTGTAGTGAAAATAATCAAGTCATCACATGATTTGATGGTTAAGGGATACATTTACAATACGATAACAACCTGATTTTATTTATTTTTTTAAATAAATGATGAATTAAGTCCAGAGATATCAATCACCTCTGTAATTCAGTTTAGGGCATTACCCACACTGAAGAAATCAGTGTATGGAAATAAGTACAACTTTACCAGTTCTATGTTGCAATTACAAGAAGTTTTACAAAGCTTTGCCATGGCTTAGTATCTATGGGGTTATTACTGCAAAATAATCCTCAATATTATTCACACTGGAGGAATAATTTGAATATGAAATCTAGAATTTCTTTCCAAAGAATTTTTTTCTTATTAAAAATAAGGCTAAGTTTACAGATTAGTAAACTGTAAGAGAGGGAATATGATGATTACTGAACAATTTATATATCCCAGACCTTATGAAAAAGCTGGCTTCTCTTAATTTACAGAAACAGGTATTACTTGAAATCATCAGTAAGTTCAAATGACATGGAATATATTTGTTTTTATGGATAATAGAGGAATATTTATCCAGAATTATTTGGCAAACCTTTGCAGCCTATCTCACCTTCTCCACTGCTTGGTAGAGAAAGGGTAGTGTAGGGTTCTTACCAGTCAGAGCACGAAATCGATGGTATCATATACTAGTAGATGACAAAGTGGAAGAGGAGCAAACATTTGAAATAATTGTCATTGAAATCTGTAATTCCTGAGAGCAGGGGCATAATTCTCCCCAAGAGGTAGGTCACAGCCATAAATTTGAGTCCCCAAAGTTTGGCTTCCCTCTGTGCCTGGTTTGCCTCACACTTACAGCCCCTATTACCGTCAAGGAGATTCTGTGGAGAGTTGCTGCTTTTCAAGAAATCAGGCCACATATATTTAGGCCTGAAAGACAGATTTAGAAGACTTTTAAGCAGCTGGATTGAAACATTTTGCCTCACCTAACAAAGAGAGCAAAGAGGAGCAGCAGCTCCCAAAGGGAAGGCACCAAAGCCCTTCTCTGGAGAAGCACAATGGCCCAGGATTTGTCCACCCAGAGCTTTGCAGTGACAGCCAAGCTGGCTCCCCTGTGCCTCAAGGACAGCAGATAGGAGCCAGCGCTCATCCAAAAGGCATTAAAATGTTGTGGTGCTTTAGCTGGTAAGGACAGCCAGCTGCCCACCCACCCAGGCTTCCTGCTGGCAGCACTACACAGCTTCAGCTGGCTCAGAATCAGGAGAGGTTGTTGGTTTGGGCATATTTTTCATTGCCTGACTCAAGTTTTGCCTTTTTGTAAGAGAATAACATTGTTTCCCTGTTAGAGGCTCAAATTTGTTTCAGAGCAAGGTCACCAGAAATGAAAGAGATAAAGTCCGAGAAGAGAACATCGGAACTAAAGCAGCTTTCCTCTAATCTTCTGGCAAAAGATAATGGTTATTTAGAAGAACACTGCCTGTGAAGTGCTTGTTTATCTTTATTTATTCCTCCAAATGAAAAGGCAGCTTTCAGATCATTTAATACCAGCCAAAATTGCTTATCTGCATGCGGGGAATCAACTCACGGGATGAATATGCCACCGGCCACTGAAACCAGGAGATAATTTGTCCCTAATTCTGTCTCTCAAGGAGTAGCAATGCTTGAAGGACCAATGTATGCAGTTGGTGGCCACGATGGGTGGAGTTACCTCAACACCGTGGAGCGCTGGGACCCGCAGGCGCGGCAGTGGAATTACGTGGCCAGCATGTCCACCCCAAGGAGCACCGTCGGAGTCGCAGCACTCAACAGCAAGTAAGGCAACAGGAAAACCCCCTCTCTGGGTTTTCATTTGCTTCCTCCCTTGGAAATGCAGCTTCTTAAATTTTTGTTTCCAGGCTGATGGTTATTAATGGCCTCGAGGAAACAAAGGGAAGATGTAATGCGTAGAAATAAGAAAGGAAAGCCTTTCCTCTGCTGTGTGGTAAATTGATTTTCAAACTTGCAGTCAGGTTTTAAACACACTTCAACCTTTTTAAATTATAGCAATGTTATTTCATGCACATCAGAATTTTACCTAGAATATAACGCGTGAGGACATAAAATCAGCTACTTAAAAAAAAATTCCAAGTTTATGCTCACGCTTTAAAATTGTTGCATCTAAAGAGACTAAATGTGAATGGAGACAAAGTCTTTCCTTTATTCATACAAATTCACAGACAATTTTTAAAATGTTGAAGATGTGTGTTTAATGGAAAGAAGATGAGTTTGTTGATTAGGTCTAGAATAAACATCCTCTTACAAATCTTATCCTATCAGATTTGCTCCCCCCTCCATCTCTTGCTTAAATACATGAAATCAAGTGTTGATGTATTTAAACATTCTGCTAAGATGTTAAAGCCACTCCATTCCTTTTACATGGGAGCAGACAACTGTGTGGATCTTACCAAAGCCTTGTAAAAGGCCTCAGGTTATGGAGAATAGGGTTTGAGCCAACATTTCTTCTTCAAAACTGTGGGAAACCCTTATCAGTTAGTAGGGGCTGGGAACACTCAGTTATAGGCAGACAACTGCATTTACCTGGAACATTTGCCACTGGCTTCCCTGATCACTTTGTAAACTCCTGAGAAAGAGAAGGATAAAATGCGGAAAAAGATGTCAACAAAGGGATATTTGTAAATGCAAGTAGGGGGTTTGTATTCATACAAGGCAGGGTTCAAACCATAGCTCACAAGTCCAAGAGAGGCAGAAGTGCCTCCTCAGGTCCCTGCTGAGCCTCAGAGGAAATGTTCTCAGCAGAAACTCCACCACAAACTCCTGCTGGTGCCTTCCACAGCAACAACATGCAGGAAACCACTTTGTCAAAGAGGAAATCAGCCTGATCCTGACTCTGTTCTCAATCATTGCTGATACAAACTGTCTCCAGCAGGGCTTAAATCATGTCTGTTGGTCTGGTGATGTAATTTCTGGCATACCAGGAGATCAAATGTACATCACTCAGTGCTGTTGCTGCAGTCCGACCAAGAGAATGCTTCTCCTTTTCCTGTTTCCCTAAATCACACCATATTTTTTCCTGTTCAACCCCACCAGAAAAGCCTTTGCATATCTGTGGAGCAACACTTTTAGACCAATAAATGGTCCATTACAAACTTCAGTCAATAATGCTATATTTGGTCTTTTCCTTAGAGAATGGGAAACACCACTCTGTTTGTAGATCTGTTATGGAAAACAAAGGATCCCAAGCAATCACTTTTTGTATACAGAGATTTCTTTGCCCCGTGAAAGCTGTGTAAATAAGCAGGCTGTATCAATGGCATGATGTGAAAAGACAATAAATCAAAGCCTCAAGTTTTGTATGGATCAGAAAACAAACTGCACAACCAAACTCAATTTTATCAAGTGAACAAACATTATGAGAGAGAGTGCTGGGGATTTTTTATTATTCTAATGGTGAACAGAAGAATCTTCTTGTAAAAATATGCACCAGAGAAGTTGAAACCTTTTTAAGTCTCTAGAATAAAACAGGCTCTTCTAAAGGAAAATTTAGCTGACATGGTTTATGTAATTTACTCTGGGCAAGTCCAGGTGTTCCCCAGGTCTCTAATAAGCTGCACTAAATTAATTCAGTTTCATGGCAGAAAACAATAACAAGGGTAACAAGGATCTGAACGGGCGTGGAAAAACCAGCACACCCAACACCTGAACATATCTTCTGTTACATTCCATCCCAGTCAGGCAGTATCCAAATTAGCTTGAGACCAGAAAGTAGTTCAGGCTTTGTAAAATTCATTGACAAGAGGGCCGCAACCCCTGATATTTTTTAACATGGATTTCCACAACTTATTCCTAAAAGTTGTCCCAAAGTTTTTTAACAGGAATTAGCACAGTTTGTTCCTACCAGTTGCCCCAGTATCAGCTGTTTAAATCACCAGCTGTTTGCTGAGTGCCTCTGGGCTGAACAGATAAGATGACACAAGGTGGTACCTTCTGTCCAGAAGATTTTCTTAAATACAGACTCAGAGGAAAATATATTTAATATTTATATACGTTTTGGCATCTATTCAGGTTATTAAAGTTAACTGCATAGGAAAAGCTTTTAATGTGATAAAATGTCAAATGTTCTGTAACCCTGTCCCAGGGAATGCTACCATACATTCCAAACATAAGCAGCATCTCTCAATTCAACTCTTTCTATTGCATGCATTTAGAGCACCTGATGTGAGTTTTTAAGCTTAACTTTCATTTAACTTTCGTGTGAATATTTCCTCCACTGTTAGAGAGGACTATAACTTCACGTAGCACACAAAAACCTTTGAACAAAGGGAAGTTCCAGAGGCGTGATGACAATTTTAACGTGGTCTGAATGAAGTCATCCAGAGAAAATTCCTGTCAGTGGGAGGATAAAGACTGAAATTGTTTTCCTGCTTGTGGGTTGCTGTCCCAGGCTGTACGCAGTTGGTGGGCGAGACGGGAGCTCCTGCCTGAAATCCATGGAGTGTTTCGATCCTCACACCAACAAGTGGAGTTTGTGTGCCTCCATGTCCAAGAGGAGAGGTGGTGTGGGTGTGGCCACCTACAATGGGTTCCTGTACGCCGTGGGAGGTCATGATGCTCCTGCTTCCAACCACTGCTCCCGCCTGTCCGACTGCGTGGAGAGGTAAGAAGTTATTTTCCCTCTTTTTTCCCCATTATTTTGCTTTTTTTTCCCCTCCTTCTGTTTGCGTTCCAGGAACAGATTATAGAATAAATTCTCTTTAAAATTGGAATGTTGTTTGCAAAACATATTCTGCCTTTTTAAAATAATATTTTGAGCAGGAATAACTGATTCCCGATACTTTTGTGGTAACAAAAGAATTAAACCTCAGCAGCAGATTCCTCGCTTCTGCCTGAGCTACCCAAGAGCCAGGTAAAAGCAACTGAAGTACTGAGACAAATTGAAGATGTGACCTTTCTATTTCTCGAGTGCCAGAACTGAGTTTTAGGCTGCTTGTGTCATGCACTGTGGGAATGAAATACATTTCAGTTGTTCTTCAAACAATTTGACTGATACTGATAAAAGTTGTGAAAATATAAGAAATATCACAAAGTCTTGTCATTTGGAGAAAAGAAAGGAAAACTGAGTGGGTGTTAAACCCTGGTGTGAAGAACAGCCAAATTCTGATCTCAGTTAGATGGGGTAAAGCAGGAACTACCTGGAATTCACTGTAATTTATATTAGAATAGATCAGAAGTAAAATCAATATATTAATGTAAGACGCTGCCACGCATTTAATGTGAGAAATGTAGAGTTAAAGATATTTAACTTCTTTTATAGTAAACTCCTCTGAAAACATTAATTCTGACAATAAACAGGAAACCAAAAGCTTTATGGAGGAAGAAAACAAGAATGTATTGAAATTAACTTTGCTGAGTCAACTGATGGCCAGGCTATCATTCCGTCAGGTCCCATTTGAGTTTAAAATGTACTGATGGCTTAATGTAATCGAAATGGGGAGACTATAATGAAAAACTGAAAACAGGGGCATTTTCCGTGTGCTTGAAGGCCCCTCTAGTGGCTAAATCAAAAACTGAATCACATCTCAGTTCTACTTGGTCCATCATATCTCAGTTCTGCTTGTTCCTGGTGTAAATCCTGCGTTGCTACACGGGAGAAAACAAGCGAATATCTGCAACTTTAACATGAAATGTGTCCTCCACCGTGCATTTTTCTGATGGTTTCGATCACCACACTTCCTAGGTATGACCCCAAGACAGATGCTTGGACCACAGTGGCCCCTCTGAGTGTGCCCCGGGACGCGGTTGGGATCTGTCCCCTGGGGGACAGGCTGTACGCAGTGGGGGGCTACGATGGCCACTCCTACCTGGACACCGTGGAGTCCTATGATGCTCAGAACAACGAGTGGACAGAGGTAATGGGGACACAAATGATGCCTCAGAAATGATAGGGGGTCTTCCTGCAGCTAGGAATAGTTCTGACCAAATGACTCTGAAATTATCGCTGCTCCAGTGGAAAATGGCGCTTCGGGATGCGGAAATACTGTAGGTGGGCTTGGATAAAATATCAATTTCCTCTCCTGTAAAACAACCTGTAGCAATGTGTCTGTGTAACAGGCCATTCTGATGCACCAGCCAAACTGCTTGTGAGTAATTTAATCAAACCACCAGCAGTTCTGTTGTTAGAGCTCTCAGGAATTCATCAAGGTTATTGAGAAAACAATAGGATCAAAAATAAGAAGAGAGCCTGAAAAAATGTCTGCAAAAAATGTAAACCCTAGATAGGGGAAGCACAACGTGAGGATGGATGCTTGACCAATTGGATGTCCTGAAGGATGTGTGCCTGCCTCATGCAGAAGCAGCTTAACCAACCCAAAGATACATGTCCACGTAGACAGTAGACCTAAAATCTATATCTGGCATGTAATATAAACGAAAAACGGCTTCTGTTGGAATCATATTGATTCAGTTATTCAGTGGCCCATTTCCCCCCTGCAACAACCACGTGAAACTTTTCAGACTGAGGGGTGGTGGAAGCGCATGGGCAAGCAAAGCAGATTGCACAATTCACTTTGGGTTTGAAGTGCTTAAATTCACTGTTGGTGGATCCGGCGTGTTTGCCAGCACTACGTCCTTCTGGAGGCACCTTCAAACTTTGGTATTTATGGCCCTCCCCACTGCCATCAAGAGGAAATACTTGGACTGCTGAGATCCTTCTGCAGCCACACAGTCCGTGGTTTTGGAACATTGGATGTGGGGGGGCCTTTTGAACACGTCAAGGGAACAGCACCAGGCTACACCTTTGTAACTCGGGGGCTGCAGAATTTTGCCAAAAATCCCAAACTGTGTTTTCATACCTTAGTTAAACCTAATTTTTTTAGCATTACGTTAGTTTGAATAAACAAACTGCTTTACTATTAATCTGAAAGTAATTTCTTCCTGTCCTATCCATAAGATGCTACTAAAAACATTTCCTCCTTTTTCTTCTCCTTTTTTCCTTTTCCTTTCTAGGAAGTTCCTGTCAACATTGGCAGGGCTGGAGCATGTGTTGTCGTTGTGAAGTTGCCCTGAGGACTGTAAATTATCATGAAACTGAGTGGAGCCTCAGAAGACAACAAATATTTCCAGGAGCGGTTCGGACTGCACACACCTCAGCATCCCTCCCTTAGAGACAATATTTATCCCTGAGTCGCCACACTATTACAGCACAGACGTGCCCTCCTGCATTGCAAAAATCAGAAAAGTTTTCAGAAGTGAATCACTTTATTATGCCTAATACGTAAAATCCACTAAAATGGTTTCAATGTTTAAATGGTTCAGGTTTGTTAGAGAAGTGTATCTGTCATTTATAAAATGCAGCAGTGAGAGATGTGTGTAAGATTTCGAAAACTTTTTTTCCTTTCTACGTGGTCAGGAATGCTGAAGTTTATTAAAAAAAGCTTTTATATTTTAAGTAAATGAAAACGATTATGAAACACCTCCAACAGAGAACTGCACAGAAAGAAATATTTGCTCTTAAATATTACTGTCAACAGAATATTCTCTACAGAAGCAACTTAATTTCTATATTCAGAAATTAAACTCCTAAATTAACTTTAAAATCAAAACAGAGAAGCAGATAATTTGTTATTTACCATGCAGCACTGCTAGAACTGTGACGGAATATCCATTTTTAGCAGTATATTGAATTGAATAATGCAAGTTAAGTCAAAATAGGGTTAAGGTACCTTTATGCTATTGTGTGCCAGCAGAAAGGAATCTCTTTTGTCAAAACATAATGCAAATATAATTTGCAATCATTTTCAGTGCATAGATATGTGATATTTTAATGCTGCTCTGTGTGTCAGGTTATTCATGGATTTCTCTTTGCCCACTAACCATCTGTCAGTATGTGTTAAACTTAATCTGACTATTCTTGGGATAATAACCATGCATTAAATTTTAAAACAATCACATGATTACATTCCTTGAATATAACTTACAAAATGAAATTTTTATATCATATTGATATGACAATCTCTGACCTCATCTGAAGATTACCAGCTTTCTGTCTTGTACAGCAGAAATATGGTAAGGGGATAAACCACACCCACTGTGTAACATTAGATACCATTTATGTAAACACGTTTATGTTCTATCTGGAATTAGTGGAATGATAAGAATCAAGAACAAACAGGAAAAGAATCACCTGAAAACAGCACATAGTGTTCCGCATGCATGATATTTTCTTTTCGTGTGCCAAATTCTACTGTTTTGCTTTAATTTCGTTTTTTTTTTTAATAATTTAAAATGCTGAAAGTGTATTCTAGAAAAAAGAATGTATGTAAGATATTCTATGCTGTAAAGCACAATATTTGGTCAGTATCCACCTCAGTGTTTGTTGTTTTGTCAGTATCAGAAAATTCAGGACAGAGACGAAAATCTCTGAATGTGTAGGCCAACCTTCCTGATAGAATACTGTGGTTTCCAATTTTAGCAACGTGCTATTTTAGAACAAATTTATAGTATTAAACCTGTTGAAAGCCTCTAAAGAAAAAAAAAAAATCTCATAAGCATATTTATAAAAAGAAGAACATTTTTAACTTTAAAAATCAATATGTTTGTATATAGCATGCTACATTCAAATAAACTTTACTTTCTCTGCTAAGAAAATTTGGATTATATTTTAACAACTTTGTGGTTTGTATTTTACGTCCTTTCAAAACTAGAAGACACAGAAGCATCAATCTCATTTTTGTAGTCTGAAAGAATAAAAGATGCACAAAAACCCCCCTTGCCAAGCAAATGGGGAATGAACCCTGAACCAGCTTGTGGGCTCCAGAAGTCACATCAGAAGAAGGAAATATTTTAACTTCCCAGCAGATCAAGAATCTGAAGGAAACACAAGGGGCCAAGCACAGAGAGAGAATCTGCCCAGTGGCACTCTGGGGATTGGGAGGTGGATGTGGTCCCTCTCTCCCTGTCCCAGAGGGACATCTGACCACCTACCCAGAGCATCTTTTTGCAGCAAACACTAACTTTTAAACATTAATAATAAAAATTCTAACACTTCCCCCCACCTGTTGTTTGTCATCCTGCTTTGGTCCTGCCACAGCCATGTGCAATCTTTTATATGAATAAGGGTTTGTGTGGGTGCAGGGAGAGGGTCGCTGCTGCTTTTCATTCAGGCTTTAAATCATGCTTTTCTCCTAAAATAGCACCCCACTGCTTCCAGTAACCTGGACAGCCTCATATTTTACTTTTTTTACTTTATTTGTTTGGAAAGCAAATGTATTGAATGGCCATTTTTAAAATTCCAGCATAAAAAAATGATACAAACAATGTGCAACTGCTGCCAACATGTGCAAGAAGCACACCAGGACAGACTCTGACAGACTGACAATGCCAGTGGGCCTGACTCACTGTGCCTTTGCAGGGAATTTGAAGTTTTTTTGGGAAAAAGAATGC
This sequence comes from Cyanoderma ruficeps, assembly GCA_008694505.1. NCBI lineage: Eukaryota > Metazoa > Chordata > Aves > Passeriformes > Timaliidae > Cyanoderma > Cyanoderma ruficeps. The sequence continues at coordinate 184,639 of VZDJ01000601.1, forward strand.
AGAAGCCAGAAGTGAGAGAAAGCAGCCACAGCTCCTGAGTCAATAAAGAGGTTTATAAATATAAACTCATCTCCAAAAAGCTGTTCAAGTCTATAGTACCATAATCCAAACACACAGGATCTTTGAGAGACGACATGGAACTCCCCTGCCTTTGTCCCCTCCTCAGCTTGCAAATTTTATTAAATCCTCTATCAGTGAACAAGACATGAAACACTTAGGGAAAACACTTAGATATAAACAATTCCCTAAAATACCTCTCGAAATACACTCTGCCATTTCTGTAATTTAATAACGGCTCAGAAGGAGTATTAGAAGACTTGTATTTCTTTACAGCTCTCTAAAAAAATCGTGTCATGAGGTTTGCTTATGTAAAAAAAAAAAAACAACGAGGCAGAAAAAATATGTCGTGCTTTTAGTTTGCAGAAAGCAACTCCATTTATCAGTTTAATAAATTTAGTAGCTCTTCCTGGCATGAACCACAATCTCTGAGGGAGAGCATGTGAGTATTTTCACGTGTGTGCTGTGAGATGAGATGGTGTCATTTCCATGCAAGGCTGCAGTAACAAGGGCACTTCTTCAATTTTAAGTTTAAGGCTCCATCTTGTTACAGAAACTACACCAAGATAAATACTGGTATGGGGAAAAGGGAAAGGATGGGAAAAGTGTGGTGGTTTTAGTACTGAACTTTAAGGGGCTTTTTTGTTTGTTTGTTTTTTCCATATTATTTTTACAGCAGTGAAAAACCATGTGAAAGGAAACCAGCACTTCACAAAAGGAACCTGGGCTCTTGCTAGGAAGGTGGAAGGAAAGAAAGCAAGAGGATTTGAAAGTTTGGGTGATAATCTCTACAGGAACTGCAGCAACAATAATACTTTATGTAAATATAAATCAGGGATACCACTTACCCATGAAATCAGTTCTGGGAGAGGCTGAAGATGCAGCTTAACCACGTCTCTGTCTAGCAGGAGATCTTTAGGCCAAGTGGATAAGCCTAGAAAACTCCCTCCCATAACTTTAGCAGTGATATTTGGAGGAAAGCAGTATTAGAGCTATTTACAGCTGACACAATAAAAATAAATTACTTTCCTGATAGAATATAACTTTTAATTTCTTGTTTGACACAGCTACACTAAACCACAATCTCAATTGATCATTACCGGGTGTCTTCAAATTGTACAAATCAAGAACAGAACAGCCTACATTCAAAGTTTATAGGAACTTGGTAAGGATTTATTCAATCCAGGCAGTAACACAACACCTTTTCCTGACAGGGTCACACATACTGCATTTCCCATGTAGGGTATTTCAGTGTGAATTTCCTTAGAGCTGCTTGATGTTCACCCACGAATTTTCACTTGGCAAACATGACACTCTCAGGTCCATTTCTTAATAATTAGTCCTCTTCCTCAGCCAACTGGATAAAAGTAATGTAAGTTTTCTCATCCCTCAGTCCTTGCAAAATGTTGAGCAATGGGGGTTTGAGCAAGACTCAAACTCAGCTCAGGCTCGGTTTGCCATTCAGGCTCTGCTCAGAAGATGGTGCTACATGCCAATTTTTGGAGAATCCTGTTTCTGCCTAAGAGAACACGAGGCTACCTTGCAGCAATATTTATCCTTGAAATATAAATCCACTCTTTAACACTCTCAAGAGCCTCCTCCATTTGTTAGTGGAACAGACACGGTCCCCACATGCTCACACAGACGCTGCTGAGCTCCTCAGGAAAACTTAGAATCAAATTTACTGAGTTATAGCAAAGCCCCTTTTGCAAATATTCCCAAAGCACCAGCTGGAATAGCTGCCCTGGTGCCTGTCCTGGGTTTTGGCACATGGACATCAAAAGTTGTTTGTGTTTGATTTCGCTGAGCTCAAATCATGGAACCCATTTCTTGGGCTGCAAAGTCTTGGGATGAGAAGCCACTGGTGTGGGCAGAGGGATGATGAGAGGGGTCTGTTTTGGCCCGTTAACCCATCAAACCCGCAGGCAGCCCACAGCATCCTCCCCTGACTTCATCCAGACATTTTTAAGCTGCAGTTCCTGATGTGGGGTAAAACTGTCCAGCTCTGCATGTTTAGAAAATACACGTGACAAGTCTATCGGTGCTAAAGCCATGAATAAAATATAAAATGGTTTTTGCCCTGTTTCCCTATTTTCCATACTAGGATAGTCACTAAACAGAGCCAGAGGTGAATAAAATGTGCCTTACATCAAATATAAGGAAACTTCATACAGTCCTGATATTTCTTTTTATAAGGGATAAAACAGGGCCTCATCCCTCCTCTGCAGTAGGGAACAGGACTGCTCCAAGATATTGGATGTAACTTTTCCAGCATTCAGCAGCCTCATTTCACCTCACCTCTCTGTAAACACAGAGCTACAACTTGCTTTTAAATGTATTTCTCCCTGTCACCTCAAATTATTAGACAATTTAATGATACTACTTCCAGAATTCAGAAAGAGGTTCTGAAGCAAAATATTTTAAAAAAAAGGACAGTTTATGAATAATTTCTTACGAAAAATAGAGACCAATTTACAAGCAGTTTTATACCATTTATAAGACAGTTCTAACTAAAACCAGTAATTTTAAAAATGTTGGGGAAAGTAAGGAGTTAGAGCACTTGGAACTGACCCTTTCCTCTGCTATACTTTAATCAAAGGGCAACTATTCCTGATCTCTGTCAGTCCAAGGTAATTCTGAGCTCAGAGACATCTGACTGTGCTCTGCAGAGAAGTTAAAACACCACAAATATATTAATAACATGTCATGAACCACCATTATTACATTGCAGGATTTGCTTTTGGTTTTTTCAGGACACTTACCCTGCACCAAAGACATTCCCTCTATAATTGCAGTGGTGGGGCAAAAGAAACTCTGTAAGAAAACCTCTTTATTTCTGTGACACCAGCAGCAGAGATGGAAAGAGAGACAAAACCCCAGATGGATTCATTGCTTCAGCTTCCCAAACTCCTCAGTGTCCAACTGGTCCCTTTTAAAAGCCAGAGCTTATATTTGGATGCAGCTGTTTACATAACAAATCTCAGTGGCTCTTTCCCTGCCTCCCTCTCCTCACTAAACAGGAGTTGTCTTCCAAAAAAATCTTGGAAATATCACTTCCCTAGAGGCTCCTGTATGCATTGCCTACCTTCTATTCTCACAGCCTCCTTAAAAACAAACATCCTGCCCTCAAATCCTCCAAACCTCTACGTGCCAAAGGCTTTCCTGCCTTTGAGATTCTCCTCCTGAAGCTCAGGGTTTATCCCACAGCGCTCACATGTAAGATCAGGCACGAGAAAATAATGCCAATTGTCAGGAAACCACTCCAAGTGGGAACACTTTTAATTTCAAGCATTCAGATGTAAGCTAATCTTTCTCAAAATAAAGATAAAATCAGCACTTCTAGATGAAAAAATAAAAGCCCATGTACAGCTACTGAACAACTGATGGTAATTGAAAAACCCCATTCTGCCCAAGGCATCTCTGATAAGAATTGATTATCAAAGACCTCATTAGTTTCTTTCTCTCTACAGTGTTTGTGCTGAACAATAGTAAATAAAAAGTCTTGTGATGATTGTGTCTTTACAACCTTAAGTATTGCACGATGCTCAGAAAAAACATGTGCTTGCCTGATTCAGTTGGGGAAAACAGTGTGCCATATAAAGAAAAATTAATTTTAATCACACTCAGTAATCAAATTCCTTTGTGGGAAAAGGGGCCTTGCAGCTGCTAGATGGAATCAAACACGCTGCAAGAATAAAGAAAAAAATCACTATGGCATGTTCTTCCTGAGCAGCATTGTACACACTTCATTAACAATATCCTGCAAAACTGGGGAAGATGGGAGAGGTCAAAAGCTAAGAGACACTACAGAGTAGGAAAAAAACCCCAAAACACCCAAGAAGTAATTCCTCTGAGAAACCTGTCAAACTTAATTTGATCCTTAAAATACAATAAAACACAATATAAAAACCTCATTTGATGCTTTACTACAAGAAGTAAAAAGGGCCATGAAGCAAAGCAGGAGCAGTGAAGCTCTAAACATTCACAAGAGCATTTATTACAGATTTCTTTCCTGTTTTCTTCCAACAGCATAATTGTCAGATCAGAAAGCAACATTTTATTTGGAATCTGTTTCACTCTATACTTAGTAACTTAGAGCTGAAAATTGTATATAAATTCACATTTCAATTATCTAGCACGCAGACATAGCAATGGAGTTAAAACTCATGGTGATTAAATAGCAAGAGGTTTTTATTTCCTTTAGCATTAGAGAATTGAAGGGCCTTTGTCAAAGGTTAAAAGCCAACCAAATCAAAAATGTAATGTAATTTTCTTTAATTTTAACCATCAACCTCTGTGAACTTCACTTTACATATATATTCTTTGTTTGGTATCTCCTTGTATTTCTTCTCATTTTTTCCATGGTCAAGCTTCTTTTACTTAATGCCATTTTTAATTTATTTTTTTTCATTTTTTTTCTAATTTTTTTCTTTTTTTCATCTTCTCTTATTTTCTCCACTATTTTCTCCCTCATCAAAACCCCTTATAATTCTCTTATGATTGTTGAATTTAGTCAGCCCTCCAAAGACAAATGCAAAGTCCACTACAATATTGGTATTTTCTCATAGAAGTACTGTAGCTACTGATGAAAATAAACATTTGCTAAAGTTGTTTCAGGAATATTGTTTGGAAACTGATTTGATAATTCTCATTATCTTGAATGGTCTGTAGTGCCCTAGTTTATTTACATAGCTCATTGTTGTTATTATTTAAAATGCAGAGCTATGTGTTTTATTCTCAAACTCTCATTTGAGAACAGACCTTTGTAAGTGTTTAAAAAGAATTTTGCAGAATTGTGCTTGGATATTGGTTGATAATTGCAAGCACCAAGCTCTCGATCTGAGCATGCAAATAACTTATTTTTCAGCTAAAAGCCTTCTTTTATACTTTTGTATGGACAGAGTCAGGACACTGCAAGAATGTAAAAGCGATCTGCAAATTAAAATACAATTTCTGTGGAGTGCATTAAAAGTTTCTTTTCTCCACTGTTAAAAGCTCATTTGCTCTTCTGTGATAAACTGTTAAATAAACTGAATTCAAGCGGTGCAATTCATGGAGGAATAAATCTTTATCAAATACGTCAGACCATGCTTTACCCCGAAGATGAACAGATTTTATTTTCTATGTTTCATGACCTATGAGAAGTCCAGATGCACTTCATAATACAATAACTTCGTTTTAAAATGAAGCAGACACCTGTTCTAACGTGGTCACATCGTTGTTAAATAAGGAATGTTGAGATAATTTATTTCTCATTTTTTCAGAGCGGAACCCACAAGGGAGAGGGAGCTAAAGGAGCTTTGTGGGCAGGTGGGGTCAATCTCCTCTCCCAGGTAAGAAGTGAGAAGATAAGAGGAAAACTGAAACTCCCACTGTGAAGAACCAAACAGGATCAAACAAGCGCAAACAAATTACTGGAGGAGTATCAAAGACCAGAGGGTGATATTCCACATTATTCCTGTAAAACCCCTACACCCTGAGCCTCCTGCATGTCCTCCCTGCCCAGTGGCATTTGAGGCAACACTCTCGAATTTCAGACACATTTTATTTTTAGTCTGCCACAGGTGATAGCTCAGAAAGTCACCCAGTCTAGCCAGTACAGCTGTAATGGCACTCCAAGCTATTTTTACAAAGCAAATCAATTTTTATATATGGTATTGGGTTACAATATCACTAATTTAATTCTGACTTGGAAAAAAAAATACCCCAAACAGCAGACTGTTTGGCTGATAGCTCAAAGGAAGGGAAAGGAAAAAAAAACTGCATTTCAACCCCGGAGAAATTAATGTTTGCATTGGATAGAAAATTTATAATAGGGCTGAAGCAGCATTTTAAATGAAAGAAAGAAAGATGTGGTGTCTCTCTGAGTAGATATCCATTACTTTTATGGTATTTGTAAAGTTTAAAAGCTTGCTATGTGCCTCAATAGTGACAGATTTAACAGAAAATTATATTACTGGAAAAAAAAAATGCATAGAGCTCTAACAAAAGGGAAGTACTGTCTGTGTGGTAATTTTGCAGGGGAATCCTGTTTGTTTGGGGGATGGAAGCTGTGACCATTTACTCCAAAAGCTAACACTAACATTAAAACTCAGTATGCTAATTCATAATTAATTATGAAATGCATAACATTTTAAAGAAAAAAATGGTTCTTTCTAATGCATATTCATTTATTTGGACTGACAGCAACTTGATGATATAACTGTTTCAATTCCAGCTGTCAACCAGTCTGTCAGGCTTACTAAATGAAATTAATTTTCAGTTGCCTGCTAATAGGAGAAGTATTGTTATGACACAAGCATGGTGTTTATTTATTTTAACTCAGGTTCAGGGCTGGAGTGGCCACTGGACTTCAGCAGCCTTTCATTTTGGAAAGAGAAAAGAATAAATATTAGTGCCACAAGACAGCAGGAACTGCAGGGCTTCCAAACCCTCAAATTTTAGGGAAATTCTTTAGTTGACTTCATCATCACCGTACTCCTGCATCGTGTAGTGCAAGCACGGACTTTTTGCGGTCTTAAACAAAAAGAAGGGACAAAAGGAGAAGTTTTCATGACTTCTAAATAAGGAGGGGAAGCAACACAATGAATCAAACGGGGAATGAGCCATGGTGGTTCTGCACTATTTATCAACAACTGAGGTGAAGGTTTTGCACCATTTAATAAACGTGCAATTTTTAAAACTCAAAGCAATAAATTGTTTCCAGCATGACCCTGAGTTTTAGACATCCTTAGAAGAAATTCTTCCATCAAATGACTTTATCTATCAACATACCAGCCATCTGGGAAAAAACGGATAAATCACGGGTCTAGTTCTGAAATTCTTCTCCAAGAAGAACAAGATTTGGAAAGGTCAGAAACTGCTGGAGATTATTTTTACAGCCATTATTTGCTCAGCACTGTTGGTTATTCTGGCTGATTGTGGCTCTCAGCAGCTGCAGACCTGGTGCAATGATCTCTTAGCTTTTACCAAGTGTGAGCAAAGAACTGAGCTCTCATGCTTTATTTCAGAGAGGCAGCAGAAGACTTAAATTTCAGGTACAGCTACACAAAACAACATCAACAACAAAATTAAATAGTTAAAATTATCTTTTAAGGAATTTTCACACTCCGCTGAACGTTTCTTTGGTCTTGGTCAAGACTAAAAATGTTACAGCCAGGGAGGAAAGCGAATCTCACAGCTCAGTGATGTCACATCTTGATGTCATGCTGTGATGTGTTAAAACAATCACCAGAAAGTAACAACAAACTGTAACATTATTTGCAGTCAAATCAGTAGGATCTGATTGTGTAAGAGGCACCACACAACTGGATGTAAAGACTGGACCAAGTCCAGTAGCTAACTCTTGGTTATCAACTCTTCATCCTCTGTGCTAGGATTACTCATTTTGTACACAACAATAACAACAAAAGACCTTTAAATAAACCTATAATTCTATTCTTTAGTACATTAAATTCTCTTAGTTTCTCAAGTTTGTCTTCATAAGGAAGGAAAAACATTTTTTCTGCAATCCCATAAAGGTTTTAGCACGTGTAGCCTTGAAGGGAGGTTGCTGAAGCATTGCATGTGTGATTTGTATCAGTCCTTTCTCTCTATGCCTATTGCACAGAAAAATAATTGCAGCTTAATAGACTTCTTCTGAATAGTATAATTTATATAGAGTATAACTTTTAATGCAGACCGAGGTTACTTTAAAAGGAAAGGTAAATTAAACATTTTAAAGAGTAAAGATTGTAAGCAAATGGAAACATAACTCAAAGCTGGAGAAGAATTATGCTACTTGTTGGAAACTGAAAAGTACTAATTTGCATTTCTGTAATCATTAATAGAGGTTATGAGGTGTCAATTATGTTCCACGTGTGACCTTTTTAGTTTCGAGGTAATGTACCTCAATTAATTGTCTGTGGCATCATAAAGCACCTTTTTCACTGCACCATGACTGTGAAAAGCAATAAAATTCTGCCTCTGCAGCTGAAGTATGAAATGCACAGCTGACCTTAGCACTCAGCAGTAGCTCACTGATGCTAATGCAGACCTTCCATTGGCATAAATTACAGAGCAGGCACAAGCTCAGAGCTCAGCTGATGCTTTCCCAGCTCAGGGTGGATTTTTGTAAAGTCATAGGAATGGCCACGCTCCGAAACCCCAGTTTCAGTTCTCAGCTGAACTGCCCACTGAGAATTCTGCTTGAACAAAACTCAATCAACAGCTTTAAATTTCAGCGCAGAAATTGCTGTGAGGGGCAAACCATGATCCAGTCACACCGTTCCTGTCTCAGGAGTATAAATGAACCAAAAACCTTGATACTGACAGGCATTCTGAACAACACTGATGAACAAAACCAGAAGAAAATCATGCAATATTTTCTACCCAAGAGCCCTATGCTGTAAATTCGATGTGCAAATATAATCAGTGAATTAAAATATGTCATTAACTCATCGAGTACTTTGGAAACTTTCAGATGAACAAATAATCATAAGATTATTAATTTATTTTTTTTTTAACCCCAATGACCATAAATTTAACTTTTTGAAGCAGGGAAACCAATAGGATTTTCAGTTTTCAAAGTAATTCACTTGCAAAATCATACTGGAGGAAGAAGAGGAAAAAACAGGCTCTGGACAATACACAGTAAGGTAATTCAGTAGAAAAATATAACCCTAAATGCCAGTTGCAGCACCATTTTAAGAAGTAGAACATAGTAAAAAAATTAATATAAAAAAAATCCCTTTAACTTTCCTCCCTCTGCTTCCCAACAATGTACTACAGAAAATCTAATCAACGAATAGAAAGCAAACCAAATCTAACAGAGCATTTCATCTTTCTCAGCTTTCTAAATCCTCAAATAAATGTCATATGTAAATAGATTTTCCAACCTGGCAATGCCAAGGTGTGAAAATCCTCTTGGGCTCATGCAAATGTTTTTTTGCTGCTCACAAAGACTTCATGAATCAATGGTGAAATATCTGCTGAAGTTTGTATTTATTGCCAAGATTGCTTCTCGAAGCCCACCTGTCAGTAGCAGTTTTGTTTTCATTAATTATTGGCCCACATGTCCCTACACAGAGACAGACACAGCAGAGCATTTATCTCAAGTTCATAATAACAAGGCTGCTCAATAATTTCATGAAGTATGTACTGATACAGATATAAAGCTGGCATTACTGGAACTTTTAAAAGAATAAAAATATTCTGAGTTGAAGTCCAAATATAATTTCAGAAAAGCTTCAAGGAGTTCTATGAAAACCAGGATATACAAAATGGGATCAGTATGCACCCAGATCAAAACAGAACTTCCACAAAACACCTTCCTTTTATTATGTCCTGACATTTTTACGTTAAGAAATGAAACAGTTAAAAATGGAGATGATTCCAGCTGTAAAATACTCCGAATGTCTGGCATTAGAAGCAAGGAAATGATATTTAGGTGCTTTGTCAAGTGCTCAGCCTATGCAGCCTGTGTGAAACCAGAATATGCCCATTAATTGTGAGAATATTCTCATGTGCACTCCATTTTATGGCTCTGAGGAAATGCAGACATCTGAAAGTCAGAATTTTGGCTTTCCTTCCCACATAAAGCTATTCTATCAGCTACACTACAAACAGGGAATTCTAGTTAGGAATACACCTCAAGCACACAGAACGGGTTGGTGCCCACCACACTACAGCTGTAACAGGAGGGAGAGTGCCTTCAGATTTTTCCCATTAAAACCAGATGTAACAGACACAAAAATCTACTTCACGTTCTCAAAAAACTTCCTGACAAATCCATTAATTCATTTTGCCTTGCTGGTTCTCTGCACGGTCTCCGTCACTGGCAAATTTTTCTTTATGTAACAAAGCCAAGTTCTTTTATTGAGTCCCTTTATGAAACAGAAGGTTTCCATGTGCGTCCTGTAATAAATAATATAACTGAAACTAAATTATATCAGTCCTCATGAAGCAAAGTGTGCAGCTGTTTTTGAGAAGGGAACTTGTGGATTTAGCGGGCCCAGTATTGCCCAAGCTGCTCACTTTGAACAGCCCAAACAACTCCCAAACTAACTTTTCCTCCAAACCACTGCATGTGACATTGGAAAAATGTCCATTTTTAAAAGGAAACCGGTACAGGAACAGTAAATGATGTGTAAAATTGAGTAAGAGATCTTCACTTTTTCTCCATATTTATTGTTGCCAACTGTTCTCAGAATTGTATGGGCTTGACAGAGGATTCAGGAGAAGTTCCATCCATCTGTAGCTCATCTTCATTAAACACTGTAATTTTATGTCAAAGGAATTTATGTTCTGTTCTGACATGCATTATACTATATGTCCTAGACATAATAAAGTAGTTTCTGATCACCAGAGTTTGAGAGAGATTAATTCATTCCACTTACCTTACCCAGAATATGCTCTGTGATTCCTCCATAACAATTTCTGAAGCTTTTTTTTTTTTTTTTCAGAATGGTGATCCTGCTTGTAGGATATTTCTTTTCCATAAAAAGTGTTTAAGACTTTATGAAGTAAATATGAAATAGACTCTTATGAGCACTAGAAATCTGAGAGGAGATTTAAGTTTTACCTGTAGTGAGGTGAGCGCAATTAAACTGAGATGTGAAAGACCTTTTAAACCTAGTCTGTTAAAGCATTTTGTCTGCTCTCATGTTGCTTCATTAGTGCAAGCTCCCATTTTAAATAAATCTGTACCTTCAGTCTTGAAACTTTTCAGGTGATCCAGATAATCATGAATTATCCCAGCATCAGGGTCTTACAGAGAGGCCACCCTTAAAGCTGGGCTCTAAGATTGTCTAACAGCTCTGGCATTTCTCACCTATTTAAAACCCATGCCCAGGGTTAATTGAGGCATCCCTGCAGAAGATTTTCAAAGACAAATGTGAACCAAAGGCTCCAAAGAGGGATAAAACTCCTCCATCAGTGACCTGCTGATGCCTTAGAGTTCAGCTTTCCTGTATTTCAGGTTCTGTGCTGCCCAGGGCTGCAGCTCTGAGCTCACAGTCAGTGTCACTCAGCTCTGCACACAGCAGGGACACAAAACAAATCCTTCTCCTGCCTCACACCAGGGACAACTTTCAGCCCCAAAGCACAAACAAGGGTGGCTGGAGGGAGGGACAAGAAGGATGGGACCTCACACCCCGGAGCTGGAATTGGACAATTAAACCCCAAGATGCAAATGGAACAAAACTCATAAAAGTGTGAGACTTCATGATCGTTCATCCGCTTTGTGACCATTTTGGATCCACCTTGGGTGTAGCCCTGGCCAGGCCCTGTCCTGCTCAAGGTGTATCCTGAAGGCCTTTCAATAAATCCCTACTTTGTTCTCTAGCTCTGTCCAGTCTCTGTTTCCAAGGCATCAGTTCCCCCTCCTGGCAGGTCACAGTGGAGCTGGAGCACACCTGAGCCTCAGGAGCTTCCAACAGAGTGGTGACACACGACAACAACCCAACACATCCCTGCTCTGCTCTGCTCTGCTGGGCAACCTCTTCTTTCATGCTGGGAGCCTCTTTTGAGGGTTCTGAGCACTTTGTGCTCTTCTTCCATCTAGAGTTTCCCCAAGAACCAAAAATACCGTTTGAAAGACAGAACGATACCTACATGGAACATTCTCTGTGCTTACAGCACACTTTTGATCACACTCTCAGTGTAGTTAGAAATTCATTACCAATGTTTCAAGGTGGTATGCCTTACTTGGTAAATCACTTCATGTCAGTGGCAGCCAATGAAAAAAACAAAAGAAGGGAAAAAAAAAAAAACAGCTGTAGAAAAAACTCCCAGAAAGTATTTGCTACTTTTATCTTAAAGAAACCTTCTGAATTTTAATCACTCTCAGTAAAAGACATTGGTCCGCACATAAGACCATCTTCTGACCTGTAACATTTTTAATTCCCAGACTATACTGGAGCTGAGAATGGAAAAGGAAGGAGAAAGGAGTTTTTTGTGAGCAACTGAACCTCGCCTGTGCTGATGCCTAGCCCCAGAAGAAGTGACAGGCCAGTGAATTTCTGCTTCATTGACTGTCCTAGGAATAAGCAGGATCAACTGATGCTCCGTGCAGGATGTGAGTGATGGCTCCTCATGGGCCCATATTCAACTGCAGGGTGCCCTGACTGTCTTCCCTGAGGGCTGAAGATCAATTCCTGAAGCTTTAGGGGAGCCAGGTGTATTTACCCAAGGATTCCTTGAACTGAGGCCAAGGTGACACAGAGGAAGGTGTTATGGAAACAAAGCCAGCAAGGTTGGTCACTGGGCAGTATCCATCAGCTTTTAAACCTCTCAGGCATTTCAGTGCTTTCAGCTGCACACTCCAGTCACCTCTGCTGCCGTTCCAAATGATCCAACTAATCATTTGATGAAAGACTTCATTCTTCAAACCTGATCGCTTTAAACAGGAGGGCTTTGCAAACTGATCCTCCTTAATCAACTGCACACTTAAAGCCTTAATTGTCTGAATACCACTCATTTCATTCCAAAATTGGTAGTGAACAATTATCATCTTATTGACTGTCGCTTATATGCAAATCACTCACAGGTCCTGGTCAACTTTACAGCGCAGTTTTCTGCTAAGGGTCATTAATGCCATTTCCATGTTCTCTGTGATCTCTCTGCTATTACTGTAGCCATAATGAGTGCTTAAATTCACAGTAATGAAGCAAAGTTCTTTTTCTTTTTCAATATATCCTGATGATTTTTTTTTTTTTTCAGAAAAAAAATCTTGTTCTTAGCCTAGAGATTCAGAAAACCCAACAGCCGATCAGGATTGAATTTTCTTAGAAAGGAGGTTAAAAACCAAGACATTATTTTTAAGTCATGAATCGGGGTTTTTCTTTCACAAAACCCAGTGCAAGTGGGGCTGGCAGCTCTGTGCCTGCGAAAGTGCTGTATCATAATCCACACCAGTAGATCAATGAAGTCTTGGACAGAACCACTCAAAATCACCTCCCTTCCCATTATCCTGCTTTCTGGCCTTCCAAGCACAAATTACCCATCAACCTCCCTGACCCAGCTGCAGAGACGCTGCCATAAAGAGCACCTGTCAGAGTGATGCATGCACCAGCCCAGTGCAGTGACAAATAGGAGGCAGGAGCACTTATCACAAGGAATAACAATTTAGCCACAAATCTGGCTCAGCATCCGACTGCCTCGATTTCCTGCTCTGCAGTCCCAGAGCTGCTACTGGACAGGACATTATTGTGATTCACGAAACCATCGTGATTCACCACAGGACAAATTGCCAGTGAGGTGTGTGACTGCAGGGATACCCTCCAGCTTTTTAAAGACCTGACACCAGATCATTTTCTCCCTCAGGTAAAGCCTGGAAAAGACAGCGAGGAGGAAACACGCCTCCCTCTCTTATCAGATCAATTTTTAGAGTGGAATTTACAGCCTGACAACCCTAAGGGTGCTCACCACTACAGTCCTGAGCATGTTCTGCCTGTAAAAAATAGAGCTTAATTAAAAGCATATACGCTTCCAAATTGCAATTAGTCATACGTGAAATCTCCAGAGACTCAATGTTTGGCTTAGATTTTATCCCTATCTACTGTTTCTAAGCTGGAGGGACAAAACAGATTTTCCTACTTGACATTTAGTTTTGGCATTAGTAAAGCTAAGCAAGGAAAAAAGGACAGACAGGAAATTAATTGGCTGTGTCCATTACGACGAAGCCCTGAAGTTATCACTATAGAAACTGTGATGGGGAGTGTGCCACGGTGAGAAGAGGCTCGGGTGCTGCTGTCACCTCAGAAATTGCCAGGGCACAGGCCAGGGGATGGGAGGTGGATGAGCCACTCAGGCGTAGTTGGGGATGGACTCTCACACACTCATTCATGGTTATAGCTGCCTGGAAATTAAAGTCTGTAATAAAGGCTTCCATTTCCATTAATGAATTACTGGCTTAAGTTCATGGGGGGGGGGTCTTCTGAAGTGAAAGTGGTTTTTTTTTCTGTGGTGGCTATTTAACCCGCTCTTGAACTCCTTGAAAGCTGTGAAGTGTTTCACATCCTCCCAGGTGAAAGGAACTCAAACTCAAACCCAATGCTCAGACTCGGGGTATTCAGGACAAATGTCCCAGGCTGTGCACAGAAACAGCACCTAGGGCTTGTGCTGGGGCAAAGGAAACATCCTTTGATCATGCTGAAGCCACCAAAAGGTAGGGCAGGAGGGAGATTGCTGCCCCAATTCCTGCCTCACTCCGCTAAACATTCAAAAGTGACAAACTGCTTTGCCGGTAGGGATTTTCCAGAAGGCTGACTACCTGCTTCTGTGCTTCTCCTGCTGGAAAGGAAGGTTTGTCTCTGGGAGAGGGAGGAAAAGGAAACCCAGTAAGAGCCAGAGCTGAGGAAGAATCTCTAGGTCACCAGTCAAAAATGTGACATCACATCACAGGCTCTTATATTTTGTTTGGTGTGTGTTTGCAAACTTCATGGCTTAAATGAAATGCATCCATACATCACCAGACCTACCTAATTCCCTCCCCAGTCATGCAGAACTTGGTGCTGTATCATCCAATTTCTCACATGCAGTGAGTGAAAACGCTTGCCAAGATCCCAAATTCATAGTAACGGATTGTAAATTCTGCAGAAATTTATCTAAAGGCCTGACATTTTAAGATCCATGTTTTGGCATTTCTCTGTTTCAGCTTATTGAAAAAGCAGAAGGTGAGGGTAAAATAGATTGTTAACACCAGAACCCTGTTCTTTAGATGAGGCAGATGCAAGACATGAATTCATGCCAAAGGATAAAAATCCTATGAATTATAAATGAAGCAAGTGCCATGGGAACCTTCAATGAACATGCAAGACATTAATTAAAATTTAACATTTCCACCAAAGTTTCTAGCAACAGGTGACTCTCGCCAGCTCCCACACTGCACACAGAAATATGAGTTGCTGAAATTTTCAAAAGCATGTGTCTAATCAAGAAGCAACTTTCACCACTCTATCCAATTTTCATTTTTATGCCAGTGCAAAAATGCATTTAAAAAATCTATTCCTAAAGCTCAGGTCAAGAGCAGACATCTATGTGAAAACCTTCCGGAATCTGCTGGAGAGTCAGCTGAACACTGTGGGCTGGTGACCAGTAGATGGTGGCATAAGCTAAAATACCAATACCAAAATATTTGATAAAAAGATGGCAATTGTGATAAAATGACATACTTTGTTTTTTCCTGAGACTTCAGATCTTTTATCTGATACCAAGATTCTTTCTGCTTTGTTCTTCTTATTGCAATTGCTGTCTTCGTTCAATTCGTTTGAAGTTGGAGACAAAGGTGTATTTTATTGTCTTCCATCAAATATTAATTTTCATGTTCTTTGGTCTAATGTTTACACTGCAATTCTATTGAATCAAAAAGCCTTCACTTTCAAGACTCCTGATTAATCAGTTTGTCATTTATTTACAGCCTTTTATGCAGGAATAATAAATTAAAAAGGGCAATGCCACTGTTAGTTTGGTTCACCCAGAGTTAAGCATTAGCAGGATGGGGCAGCACCAGCTTTGCCTTGGCAGAGGCCAGAGGAACAACAACAGCAGCACCCAAAGGACATTTCTGCAGGTACTTGCTCCACAGTGTTCCACCCTGCAGTTCATAAATCATTCCTTGGTTTCAATACCAAGGAACAGGGAGGGAAACAAAAGCAATTTACTGTTCTTCATCTCAGGCTCGCAGCAATGGGGAAGGAATGGATGGATTTGGAGGGACCGGAGCAAAACCTCCGTCACCATCCATCCCAGAATTAGGTAAAGAGAACATAGGTTTTCCCAATATTAAGGAAAAATTGGCTCTTGAATTAAATAAGTGCTGCCTAGGTGGATCAAGGCGAGATGTAAGTGGAGATAAAATGAACTTTCAGAGCTCCCCAGTGTTTGTCAGGGCATCTATCAGAGAGCTGCAGAGGGATCCAATAACTGCAGGGCACCTCTGTGCTCTCTCCTGTGTCCTGGAGGCCAGTGGGAATGGGAACAGAGCTCATCCATTGTCCCTGTCACTCAGAGCAAAACCTGCCAATGCTTCACTGTAAAGAACACTGCAGCAAAAACCTGCTCTGAACAGGCGCTGAAACACCTGGCAGGCTCAGCAAGGCAAGGCACTGTGTGGTTGCAGAGTGCTCTCTCTTACAGTATTTAGTTCAGGAGTCCCTCAAAAGCAGTATCTCCAAAGTTTCAAACAGCCCCAGATTCCCCTCACACAGAATTACCTGCAACAATTAGTTACACTCATGAAAGAAAGAAGTTTTACTGTCAGACTTACAGTTCATAATCCACTTCCACAGGAAGTGACGACTGCAGAAATCAGTTCAAATTTAAAACAGAAGTCTTTGCTCAATCATGCCTCTATACACAAATTAAGATATGACACACATACTCACAAACATAAACAAAAATCCCTGAAGGCAAGACACCTTTACAGTTCCCCAAAACAATCTTAAAAGAGTGTTATGATGTCTTTCAGGATATAAAATCTAAACCTGACCCATCATTGTTATTGTTCTCAGATGGTTCATGCAGTAAAGCTGATGCACACACAAAAGTTTCAGGTTTGCCCTTGTGCTGCATTTCCATTTCCATTTTCTGCAAACAGATTCTTATACAGTTAAAGAAACAGACTTTAAATGCCATGATCTTTAAGAAAATCAGTTTCACTAAGGCTTTCCCCAAATTAATTCTATTATCAGGGCTGAGCTCTAAGCATTGTTATGATGTAAGTATCTAATAAATACAGGAAGAGAAAGGTATGTCCCTTTGGAAGGGGCCAAATCAGTGATATTTCATTAATTCTTCAAATTTCTTCCAAGCACCCCCATTTACCCATATATACATGAAAATGAATACAATGAACTTCTGATTAAATGCCTTGAGAGAATTAATTATAATATGTTTACAGAGAATGGTTATGGTGGAATTCTTTTCAATACTTTTAAAGGAAATAGGTATGATGTATTTAAACAAATAAGAATTATACATATTGAAGAAAAACCCCAAACACTACACTGAGAAGAACTGAAAAAAAAAAAAAGTAAATGCAGTGAGACCAGGAAAGATCATTGTGAACAAAAATACTGAACCCTTCAAAATGCTCAGGTGATAATGAATAAAGAGTGGAATGACAACAGCGAAAGTGTTTTAAAGTCTTTCCAAGCTGCTGGGAAATATTTACAGCCCGTAGTTCATGTATTGAATGACATTAAACAAAAAGAGAATATTCAACTCCCTGTAGTGTGGAATTCTTCCTTAGCCATCCATGAGGGAAAACGATGCATTGAGTTATATACAGTGAGACCTAACAAAACCCTGGCAAGTTTCTGATGAAATACTTGTGTGTTGACAGGGAACCAGACAAGGGTATTATCAGTAATCATCTTTTTCCATCCCTAAAATTTCAGCACTTTTTTTTTTTGCAGACATTCACTTTGTATAACTTTAGGGAACGATGTTTCCTCTGAGGAAGTTACTCCATGATGGAAGAATTGCATGATTTAATATCTGCTAATTTTCAAATTGTTTTAAAAGTAGAGGTGGGAAAGATTATAAAGACTGTTCGTATGGGAGTTCAATGCTATTTGAGTTTTGTGCCACTGTGGGGTGATGGACTCCTGGAAGCCCACAAATACAGAGCAGAAGCTCACGGGGCAGCAGGAAAAACCCAAATATGCTTTTATTTCTCTGATAAAGCCATGCGAGAGAGGCTAATTTACATCAAGCAGATTCATAATAATCACATGCAGTTTTTCAAAATACAAATCCACAGTAAAGAAATAACTTCTCCAGTAGCAAAAACTACTGCAGAAGAGAAACGATAAGACGTTATTTTTAATTATGATATGAGTGTCTGTTTAAGCATGCACACCTGCAAATGAACATCTATATTTTAATTTTGTCGCTGGAAATACCAGCTTTTTAAAATTTTTTCTTCATCTAGGATAGTTGGGCATTACACAAATATGTCTCAAAGTGAAATGGTGTGAATATCTGGGAGGTAGGTGTAAGACTTTCTCAAGTAACTCCCAAACCACTGAAGTTATCAAAAAGAATTCAAAAGTGAAATGTTATTTTTCAGTCTCTTCTTCAGTTCTAAAGCTCTGTTGTACTCAGATTTATTTCCTCTTGTACAGAAATCAGAATATTTTGCCCAGTTATATTTTGAGCAAGTGAGCCTTGCTACTTTCCTCTCAAAGGATGCCTATCTCCAGTGAATGACCAATCTAATAAAATTTTTTTGACATTTAATATTTCTTCAAGTTACAAAAATCATATTTTTTTTTTCTGATGCTGCAGCTGTCAAACTCTGCCATTTCCACAGGATTTTGCTGGGGATGTTGTTTCTCCACACGCACTGGGGTGATGCCATTTATCCCAGGCCAACGTGTGTTCTGTGCCAGTGCCACCAAAAACGTGGAATCTGTTACCTTTACCTAAATGCTGATTGTTTATTATCCCCTGATGTTTTGACACATGGGCTACAGTGAATTAAAAGGTGGCTGCATCTCCCTAAATATTCCAATGATTCCTCCTGAGTGAGTGCTGCAATTTTCTCTCTTTTTCCTTTCCTTAGCTGTGAGATAATAACAGCACCCACTCTCCACTGTTGATTCAAGTGGTACGAAACAGTTCTTGGGCAGAGAATGCAGAATTAATTTCAAATGGCAATATCTCCATTTGACTACTTTAGAGTGAAAATAAACCCCACTTCTAATCTTTCGAATCCGCCTGCTGGGAAGGAATACAGAAATTGCTGGTGTAGAGGAACAGAGAAACAAGAGGTGATAACTGTGGGAAATGAGGCAGCACGAAGGTGGCTCCCCTCAAGTTACCCAGTCAACTCTTTCTGAGTTACCCAATCGAATTTGTGCTGTATATAAAAATACATATAAAAATAACCCAGTGACTTTTAAAGGGAGATTGCCGTGTTAAAAACAACATGTAAATCTGAAACCACTGAAGCTTCACTGGTCCTTGTTGTGTCAGCAAGTAAAAAACATGGTGACCATGTGAAAAGGGATGCAGCTGCAGGATGGGAACCTTGGCATGCAATGCGACCGAAGTTCACAGGCTCACATGCCACCTTCTCCTTGCAGGAATCTTGTGCATTCCCGTGCTGACAGTAAATCTCATGGACTCACTGAGAAATGTTAGGGAACTATCAAAATTAATGCAGGCATAGGGTGGGTGTGAACTTTTTTTCAGCAGCTGTCTAACTCCAAACCTCCTCCAGCTCCTGTACTGCAAACAGACTGTGGATATAGAAAAGGAATGGAGCAATGATTCAAAGCTCCATATATTCACCCAGAGTAAATCACAGCAGAAAAGGAAAAATCCAGAATCTAATCAAGAAAATCCACAAAACAAGTACTTAGTGCATATAAATAAAGAAGATTCAGAGAAACTAATCACTTTTTCTGATCTGCAGTATAATTTCATTTATTTAACCCTCATTAGACAGCTGTATGCTCACAAGAATTTCTGGTATTCAGTTATTTTTCCTTAGGCTTTTTTATTACCCTTATTATTTTTAAATTTGAACATTAACACGATTTAACTGCTACAATTTTCAGTACTTCACGTGGTACCAAAGTAAATGGATTTAAGATGGAAGCTCTTTTAGCTGCTGTCAGTCATTAACATCAGTTAATTTGGTTTTATAGTACCTTTCTCATTAGACTCTTTTTGCAACTCCCATTCAAGTCACAGAATTCAGCTAATAGTGCTCATCAAAAGGTGCTAGGCCGTACTTTGTATTACAGGTATTTTTTAAAACACCTCCAATCTTATGTAAATCTAAATTCCAGTTGATTATAAGCCCTTCACAAAGATAAATTATTGCAAACCAATCTTCTGCAGATGAAAATGATTGCAAAGCTGATTTTATGCATGCTACACATTCTACTGCTAACTCTTAGAGTCTGGAAGAAAATAACTTGTTCCTTACTATTAAAATATAATTGAAAACATACGGCATTCTTTCCCAGCTAATTTCCATGGAGCAGCTAATGAAAGTGCTGCAGTGAAACTGGGCTTCAGTTGGAAGCAATATCAGAAAAGTAATGCCAGCGCAGCATGGGTCTAATTACTCAATTTTTAAACCAATTCTGAGGGCCTTTTAGTAAATGCCTGATTTAATAGTTTTACCGTGCTTTGGTTAATATATGACCCAGATGAAAAAGAACAATTGTTTTAAACATCATAACAAAGACTCCCTCCAGAAATGTACCCACCCAAACACTCTGAGTGGCTTTTCTGATCCAGCTCTCTCTTTTCTAAAGGATCCACAGGTTGGCTGTGGCACAACCTGTGAGGAGTTTTGCAAAGAGGCTGGGAAAATACTGAGGTCTGCATGGGAATCTAAGAGTTCAGGCATAGGTGCTGGATGAGATTTCCCTCAGCCCCTACATTTGATGGCTATTCAACCCCTACACTTCCACTTTTGGTGCCAGAAAATCACATATCAGCCTGGATTTAATGCAGCAGGTCTGCAACAGTCAGGTGCTAAATAAGGTTACTTGTTAATTATGCCAAAAGCACGACTCGTTAAGAGTCGAGTCTTTTAAAATATATTTTAGAAGAATTACCTAAAGAAATGACATTTCACTTTATGAATCTGTTTTTATGGAAGTGAGACTGCTGTAAAGTAATGGACGTTGCAGTTCTGTGGAAAGCACTCTTTGGGGATTACTGCTTGCCCTTACACCCCGAAGAACTTTAATGTGCTTTAGCTTACACAGTGACCTCATGCTTTTAGTTGAAATCCCCTGGTTACACCATAACTCACTCTCACTTGGAGATAAAGCCAAATTTAAAAGGGGATACTTTTTGTTTCCTCAACAGTACATCTGCTGCCACGTACAGATGTACATGTGGCTTCAGTGACAATAAAACACAAGAACCCAGCTTTACTTCAGCGTGGAAATCTCTCTGATGCAACATTTGCCACGTGTGCCAACTCTTCAGTTCATCACATCCTTTTCTGATAGCAAAGCTCAAAGATCTCAGAAAATTCCAGCACTAGCAATATCTGAAAAATGAAATACTTGCAACAGTCTCTGTATCATCTTGCTTTTCCCTCAACAAATTTAACAGCTATCTGGTGTTTATTTATATTTTCCTTTGAGACAGTGCTCTCTAATTATTTAAATGCATATTTTGTTAACAAATGATAAACAGAGAATGGCTTATTCCAGACAATTTCTGCTAGAGGGCTCCATGGCAAGAATCTCAGATAATTTTAAGAGCAGGAAATTAATGGCATAATTTTCAACAATCTTGAATTGTCTCAATCTCAAATGCCTATCCCCATTCCTGTGCCCCCGTGCCTAAGCAGAAAATCTTCCTGTAAACAACTCTTTTCCTCTTTTTCTTTATCACATCAAATTATTTTGCAATATTGTACAATGGACTGGATTTCCCTGCTTTCTCTTTTAGAAATCTGAGATTAAAAAAAAAAAATCTTTAAAATAACTAAAATCTTGTTTTGGACAATTGTGGCAAAGTCAGAGGTGTTGGTACCATGACAAGCAGCAGGAATTCTGTGGGTCCTACCAGGCTCACCAGGTTTTACTCCGGTAAATCCAGCTCAGCTCCACAGTGAACACAAGTTATTGATGCTGTACTGCACAATGGATCAAGCCTTAAACATTATGTGCAGAACTTGCAGATGTTGAGATGTGAGCTGGCATGTGAGAACCTTCCTGGGAAGCAGCTTTCCCTTTATACTGAACATGTCAGGATTTGATGCTAATTTTAGTCAAATTTCACAAATAACTAATTTGCCAAACGTGCAGTCAGTTGGTAAGAGCTGTAATCATGGTGATTTTAGTGACATGAAGCGTTTAAGACCAGTTTATTTCATATTCAGTAGGCAATCCAGAAGATAATTTCTAATTTGTAAGTCTGAAATCCGTTATCCTTGGGAAGCACTATGGAGAAATCATTATCCTGCTTTCTGAGCTATTATGGTTTCTCTGTGAATACACAGTGATTCTCTGCATAGGCAGTGAGAACTGCACACAATTAGAAGTCATTGAACTTCTGAAGTGCCTCTGTTAATTGCATAGCAACTACAAAATCAAAAAGAATTCACAAATTCAAGTCCAAATGGAGAAAACAACCTCCAGGAATTCTGGATGTTATATTCTTTGGTTCCAGCTCTACCTTTTCTTTCCCACTCTTCCAGCACTAATTAGAACACACAGAGCAATCCCTTTTCAGATGATTCCCTGGCTCATCCTTCTTTTCCCTTTACTGGGAACCAGTGATAAATGCTTGAAGCACAGCACAGGGACCATACATCATAATCATATAAACAACCCTTTCTGGGAGATTTAGCAAAGAGAAACAGCTGCGGATTCTTATGCTGGGCTTTGAGAAAAAAAAAAAAAAACCCTCAGTTTTAGGTGGGAGTTTAAGCTGAAGGCTGTGGAAGCCCTGAATGAAGAGGATGGGGAAAGTGAGGAATCTCAGACAGCGAAGCACTGGATCGTGGATCATGCCCTGGTTGTGTTTTCTTGTCTGTAACCACACAGAATAAGTGACTCTCATCAGCTTAGGGGAGAAAAAACCAACCCAATCTTTCTGAAGTAGATGTAAAAGCCCAGTATGAATCACAGTTTTGCTACAGGGAGTAGCAGCCATTTCTACTGGATGTGGAAATTTCTTGTACCATCTTTTGTGTCCTTTCAGACCTTTTCACCAAATACTTTTACTATCAAAAATAGCAGGCAAAGACTCAACTTGAGCCAAATGATATGAAAATATGAGTAAATAAGAGAGGGTTTCCTAAAATTTACATTTTCAAAATTTGGATTGTTATGAACTGTAGATTTCTTAAATTCAAAGGTAATAATAAACAGCTGATCTCCTCAGTAAATCCAAGTTTTGTATCATCATAAATCCTTCTGCACACAGTGTTTTGATTGCACGGTGCTTAAGAAAGACCTTGCTCAACAGGCACGATAAAGATTAATTATTAGTGAGGAAAATCCCTTAAAATGCTACAAGAAATAAAGCACCAAAAATTCTATTTCAAATTATTTAAATGCATCTCTCTATTCTATGATTATCCCAAACCAGGAGGAATTTGCCAGCCCTTGTGTGTACCAATTTACAAATTAAACTTCATGCCAAGGAGCAGCAGCCTGTCAGGGAGGATCTGGTGGTGCAGGTGTCTGAGCAGGAACACACACTGAAGTGTCAGCTCAAATAAAAACACAGATCACCTTTTTCCCCCAGTCAATAAACAAAAAACACTTATAAAGGGCAGCAGTAACTGAGGTAGAAGAATATCTTCCCTTAATGGTGCTGTCAGAAAAAGGAAGAAGGCCCTGATTAAAATCTAAATGCCAGGAACCCAGACATTCCCAGGACATGCAACAATTTGTAGCAGCTAGAAGAAAAGAATATTGGAGGAGAAATGAAGTCAGACCTGTCAGATAAGGGCAGTGAGTTCATGATTCAGCAATGCTTCATTGTTAGCCCAAAGGTCAAGGATGCAAGGGAAGATATTGGAACAGTGCATTGTAGCAAAATGCTAAACACACAATCACAAAGCAATTACAACTTAAAAGCCATGAATTAAAGCAGGACAGCACGGCCTCCTCACATTTTGGCGCCTGACTGCACAGTGACCAAAGGCAGCAGGCTTTTTCCTTTCCTTTTTCTTTCTTTTCTTTTTTTTTTTTTTNTCCTTTTTTTTTTTTTTTTTTTTTTTAGCTAAATTGACTCTGAAAAGCAGCCTGTAGCTTTTGGAGGCATCTGGTGCCCAAATGCCAACTCTCGCTGCATCTTGACGTTTGCACAGGGTGATCATCTTTTGAAGCTTCCTCCCTCTTCCCACCACCAAGAATATGAAATTATTTCCTCACTTTCTCTCAGGGTTTTGAAATTATTCCTGAATTATGAAAGGTTAAGTGTCGTGTCCTCGAACTGCAATTTGCAGATGGAATTGCCTTGATAAGAATATAACAGCAGTGACAAGTTTGTGCTGCCTCTCTCGTAATTAAAACAAAAGGGTGAGTAAGATCCTGACATCTGAGTTGGCAAATTTTTTGAAATATTATGTTTTATCATTCTGATGGAGACCCAATTTTCCTGCTAGTGAATTTCCAGCTGGTTGGTGAGGGATTTATGCCTCCAACAAGCAGAAGGTTGGCACTGGACCTTGCACTGGATATTTACCTTACAGATATTATAATATTTATAATCTAATTCAGAGGCACACAATGAACTGCACGAGCATCTGGTGGTTCTGAACACAGGAGAGTCTAAATTATAAAAGTAATTGGCCAAGAATCCACTTATTTATACGTGGCAATTTATGACTAGAAAGGAATGAACCTCTTTGTACCTACTCCTAATATCATCAGGTGACATCCAGATGAGGCATGATCAAAAGTGGAGTAAAACTATTTTAATTGGGAGACAGACTCACTTGAGTAGCCCCAAACCAGTAAAAATAACATGTTTAAAAGAACTTGAGTAATATTTGGTAAAAGAATTTAGCTGCAGGCTGAGATCCCAGAGATGATTATTCATAATGGACCCCCAGTAAAAATTCTGTCTAGTTTTTGCACTTCTTTCCCTAATTTGGAATGTAAGCCCTTTCTTGTGGACAAAAGTACTGCCCAGCTTAAGGGTAATGAAGATAAACAGGTCCTCAATTAATATTTGTAAAAAGCTTATCATAGACTTGCTTCTGTTTCAGTATAACGTATAATGAGAATGTCTCCATCATCTCTTGTAATAAAAGTTTAAACAATACCTCAGTTATTGCTATAATATTCAGTGTATCTCCTTCCTCAAGTGAACTGAAGATCTGAATTCTGTTCTTATTTCCTCAAAAAGCCACAGGATAGGGCAGCTTCAAAGAGAAATTGTTGAAATCCCCAATTTTCCAAAGCAAGTAATGAAACCCATATTTTTGCACATGTTTACTTAGTATCTAATAGAGAACAGGCTCTACTCCCAGATTTTTCATTAAAAGAAATCCATCCCCTGACCACCGCCACAGCACAGCTCACACTGGTTTGTAATTGGACACACAAACCCTGACATTAACCTAAACTGCATTTATTTTTCACTGATTTATTTAAAATGCAATGAAAACAATTTTATTATAAAGTAAGCAGTGCTATGTCTGTGTTGGACAATAATGAGGTTTTCCCAAAACTGACTATACCAAGACAGTACAAGGTCTCCTTTACCATCTAATTCCAGCTGAATGGCAGAGCACAGCTAAATCAGGACCCTGTAAAAGGAAAAGTGTCCCAAGGATGCAGATCCTTTCAGGGCTGAGACACAAAACCTCTGTTTTTTGGTGGTGGTTGTTTTTGTTTTTGTTGTTGTGGTGTTTTTTTTTGGTTTTTTGGGTTTTTTTTTGTGGTGGTTTTTTTTTTTTT
>VZDJ01000601.1:210094-340276 GCA_008694505.1 Cyanoderma ruficeps
TTTTTTTGGTGTTCCTTTTGCAGTTCAACTGTTGGACTGTATTTTTTTCCAGGCTCAGGCTCTGAATTTCACAAAGGAAAAAGAGTGGGTGTCTTGTAACTGTCAAGGGATGGCACCAAAATTATGATTCTGCTTAGTTTTTGCCACAGATAAATCACCATTCACCACTTAAAATTGCTGTTCCAATGATGTGACATAATTTTAACCACCTCATCATGAATAGCAACACTGCAATTTTGCCTAAGAATTCACTGAGGTAAACATCTCATTTCTGCAGCATCTTGCAGACTACAGCTCCACATTTCAGTAGTAATCAATTCAACCAACAATAGAGCTGATTGACAGGAAGCTTGATGCTTTTAAAAGGCAAACAACAAAAAAACCCCTGATTTTCTCTAAGGAATAAAAAAAAAAATGTATGGACCATCTACACTCTCCTCGTGTTGTCTTCCTACAGGAAAGAAATGACAACATGTCTGAAAACCAAAGCAACATTTTGGGCTCGTCTTTAATTAACCTCCAAATCTGAACTGTTGCACAAGAGTAAGAACTGGCCAATTTCTGGGCTGCGTTTTTCTGTGAGCTGCTGTTTCTGAGCCCAGGATAACCTGCAAATGAGTTTCCACATACAGATTTATGCCATGGTTACCACAGGTTCATGGTTCCTCTTAGTCTGATTTCTGGAGCTCAGAAGTTGCAATCATCACTTAGGGAGTGAAGCTGAGCGAGCAGCGGCAGAAAACCACTGGTTGTTCTCACTAGTATAAATATTCTTTAAAAACACCCCAGTGGTTTGCTGTGCTCCTGGTACACAAAGACAAACAGCAAACAGGCAAACTGCTCTGCAAACACAGCTTAACCACAAACTCCTTTCCCAGCTCAGTCCTGAGCTGTGTTTCTTCCCTGCTCACACTGAGAAATAAACCAAACAAAACCTGCCAGGGCAGCGTGAGGATCGGCTGCAGAAAAACAATTGCAATAACCTGGAACTATTGTCTTCTCCCCTGACCTTAAAGGTTCACTGCCATTTCTCCATGCAGCAGGAATAACCTGAGACATTCCATCTTTCTGACATGAGGAATGAGCTTCGATTAAAAGGAGCTAAAAGAAGAAAAGCTACTAATGTGTTTTATACAGTCACTGATCAGTCCCTGACATGAAATATTTCATTTGCTTTAGGACATTAAGAAGTGTTGTGTACCTAAAAACAACAGCTTGGATGATGGTATATCTATCATTACATACATCATAAAAACAAGCAGGACATAAATTTGTTTCTGCCTGTTAAAGTCTAATTACCTGTAAAATCATTACTTGGCACTTTAACAAATTGACAAAATCGACTTAATGATCCTTAACATATTAAAATTTGCAATGTGTTTCTGCTTGCTGCCTGTCCAAACCACAGTAAATATTTGCTGGTTCAGGTGACACCACAGATCTTAATTTTTTCTGCTAAGTACGAGTAATTGCAATATTGTCACTTGCCCTGGTGCCTGTATTATCTCATCAGTCCTACAGCTTGAGATGACAGCAGAGAGAGCTTTGTAGCATTCCCTCTTCAAAATTACATTAAATATTTATGCCTTGCTTCACCTTCTTTCTTATTATTTGGAAAGACATGCAGGAATCCTGTTGAGAATGTGGCCTTCAGATAATCCTATTTATGACAGCACATCCATAGTTGTGTGCCATCACTTTCTTTTAATACCTGAGATATCCATGTTACAAAACTCATGTGACAAGCTGCCAGACTATTCCCCCTGACCACCCACCTTTAGCTCTATACACTGATTTATTTTCTTTAGAGCATCACCTAGCAGCCCAAGAACATGACCAGACATAGTTTATTCTTTCCCACTGATATAAAAGTTTTCTCCTCTATGAAAATTACAATATCCAGATCCTGGGGAGAAAACCAAACCCCCTCAGAACACATCCAAACTGAAAATCTTGTGAGCCAGCATCTGCTATTTTATCTGGGAGATAATAACTTTCTACAGCAGTTGGTTTTAACTCTCAAAAGTCCTATGTTCAAGGCTGGAATATTTTCAGACACAGACTACTTAAAATTAATGAAGTGACTTCAAATAAAATGTTCTATATCAAAGTCATGAAGAAAGAAACTCATTAGATACTGAAGGAATGAGACTTTACAGGTGTTCTGATGCTATTAAGTGCATGTGCTATCCCTTCTGATTTCTAAAAACTGTGCAGAGCCTTTAAATAAGTTCTTGAAAATTTAACTTTGATTTTTAGTTACTTTAATGATCCTTTTCCTAATATTTAGAAAGTACAACAGAAAATATTTTAAGTTTCTTTTGCTTGTCTCTTTATAGTGCTTCCTTAATTTCTCCCCATAGAAGAATTTACTTCCCATTTTCATGACCATCCTATGAATCTTTTCTATTTCTAACAGATATTTATATCAAAAGATACAATTAACCCTAAAATCAAGGGAAGCCACTGAAGATCAAATAATGCTTAATGAAGGCACCAGAGAAACTGAGAAACCCCTTAACATTAAAAAATAAAATAAAAGCTGTCAGTACAGTTTATAATCTTCCAGGGTTTCTGTGATCTCTGTTTAATCAAATACAAATATGAGAAAAATTGCACCACCTCAGATTGAATAACTCATTTTTTAAAGTTATTTTGAAGCCATTGCACTACAAAAGTAATCCTCATATTAGAAAAAAAAAAAAAGAAATATTTTGAAAGACTGAGTTTAAGATGGTGTTTAATCAATCCTTACACTGACATATTACCAACTGATCTTCTAATTAAAACATGACAGTATCTTGATCAGCAGTCAGAGGCAGAAACATCAGTGGAAGAGGGTCATTATGACTGGATTTGTAACCTTCATAATTTTTCATTTCCTCTTTATCTTCTCTGTAACAAAAAATCATCTATTAAATTACACGATTTGATTAAAAAAATAAAGCATTTTTACCTTTTTCTTGTTAAATATATTATTCCTGCATCTGTAAGAGCGGAAACACCTCCATGAAATTCTACAGGTATAAAAATTGCCTATTTACCAAGTTCATCCTTTAAAAGAACTGAAGGATCTCTTTCTTAAACTTCAGCTACAACTTCAGCTTCCTATAACTTAAGGAAGGTTCTTCCCCCTCTATTTCTACAAAGGCCAAGCTGTCAGTCAGCCAAAGTGCAGTTATTGGTGGCCACTTTACAGACACTTGTCCTCAACCCTGCATTTACACTTCACAAAGCTCTTCCCTCCACTTCTCCTCATCATCTCCACTGCGTTCTGGTTGCTGTTAGAAGGAAGGAGTCTTTGTCAGAGCCTTTTTCACAGTCTGCTGTCTCCTCCACATGTCTGGCAGTTTGTATTGTGTTTTAGGTGATTTGTCACCAAACGGATTCTGAGGCAGGGTGGAGAGCTTATTCCTACATCTGTACACATTCATCTGAGAATTAGGACAAAATAATTTAAATTCAGTGAGGAGCCTGGCATTTTTTCTTGGAGCATTCTGCTTTAATCCTATTTGCATTTTCCTAAGAAGCCAGCTCCTTCTGAACAGCAAGAGGAGGATGCTACAAGGTCTCCTAAGGGGCTCTTCTCCGAATCCATTCATGAAAAATCTTACTCATGGGAAAACCAAGTCATCGCAAAGGATTCAAAATGTTCAGTACAAGAAAGGAACAAATATGCATGTAATGCTTAATGAAACACTACACTCCATGAAAATGTCAGAAAGGGAACGAACCTGTCCTTCTTCCCATCTCAACTGTAAAAATCATATTGAAGGTGAATCCCTGGAGTAGTGCAAATTCTCACAATATTTCTTAATGTGCTGGGAAAGAGGAACTAAGCCTTGGGAGACTCAAACATGAGAACAAGGAGATTTCCTGGCTAGAATTATCTTGCTGTTGAGACAAGCTCTATCTTCTTTTATGTATAGACACATCTTAATACAAGTATAACAACAAAAGCATCCCTGTTTTACCCTGTTTCCAGCACAAGTCCAAAACACAGCCCTACGACAGCTTCTGTCCCAGCCCAAACCAGCACAAGTCATTACTGATAAACAGAGCAACTACTACACAGTTTCCAAAACAAAACTAGATTTCCTCATTTCTATGAGGAAGTTCTGCTTGGGGTGTTAAAAGCAGGATCATGAAATTAATTAGGGTTCTTTCCTCCAGATAAGTGCACATGGTTCGTTAACATTAATGAGAAAAAGCTTTTTGTAGTGGTGGGAGGAAAATATACCCCATGTGCAATTAGACATACATGGCTCAGTTAAAAAAAAATCACCAAGCCCCAAAATCTTGCTGTCTCAGTCCAGGTCAGTGATGGGCACAAGGACCAGGAGCGATAATTTACTCCCTAGAACAATGTAGAGTGGTAAGACTGCTGTCCAACTCCTTCTTGCTATTCCATCTGTCTTTTGCTGGAACCAAGAGTTCTGGCCTGCAGGCTTTAAAGCATATAATAAAGACACTGAAATTTGGACATCACATCTAGTGGGGGACCTGACACAGAGGGTCATGAAAATAAAACCCAGAAAGCTGAGCATGAAGCCATACTAAGAGTGGCCCTAAAGCCAGAGACAGACTATTTCCTCTTAAATTTGGAGTCAGAAAGGGCCTGTTGCTCTCATTTCTGTGATGACCCATGTTTTCCCCTAGCAATTTAGAGCTAATCTGTTAGATTGATGACTTTTTTACCTTTGGTTCCCACTCTGTCCATTGTTTTTGATCTCTCTACTTCTCTTGTCATTCAATGCCTTGTTTTTTTTTTTCCCCTACTATGACCAAATTATTCCTTATGAGCATTCCACAGCATATTAAGGCAGTCACTGCTTAAACACATATCCACAAATCTAAACAGGAGAGATCCTGCATGCTGCACTGGAGGAATTGGTCAGTGGTACTTGCATTAACATAGGTAGAAAATTATCAGCATCTGTGCATTTGAACTTGCTTTCAGCTAGTGAGGATTTAATTCTAGAGATTCAAGAGGAACTTACACAACTAACTGGAGCTGTGGATGAAACCAGAAATGGCAGCTTCAGGCTGCTCCTGGAAAACATCTACACGCAGGGAAAAGCATTTCTCTGCAACAGGCTATTTTCCTAACACATCAAATGTTGCCACAGTACTGACTAGGATTATTACCAGGGATGAAAACAACAGCTCTGACCTTCAATAGATCTCAAGTGAGTCCTGTACTGCACTGTAACACTCCTACATCTTCCAAAAGTAGAAACTATATGTAAAAAGTAAAAGCAGTGCGCCATCATCAGAACCACTTTTAGTAGTTTGGAAAAGTGTGGTAAAGATTGAGAACCATCACTGTGGGGGACCAAGAGAAAATCCACTTCCAGAAATGACAGCAAGATTGCCCACGGCACTAAGGAAGGAGCACAGCCCGTTCTTCAGAGCATGCCAAATCTCCAAGTCTCTCTTTGATATGACTGCAGTGATTATCATAACCTGCATCCCACCCTAAGAGCTCCATATGTGACATTTCCTACTTTGCATAAATTCACAGGAAGGTTTCAGTTCATATGTTTCCTCCCAAATGTCTCCGTGTGGATCTCAGAGATGCAGGTTTACAGAAGCTGGGTTACATGGAGTAACTTCCATATCCATGTTTCATTCACATCAAATGCTTTATTTCTTTGACATGTATCATGCATCAGGCTTTTGGTCTTGTCACTGAACTTTCATTAGATGCCTAAGGAAAAGCTCTGTAAATGGTGCTGCATTTAATTTTACACTATCCTTGCTCACCACTACAACTGCACAGCAAAGTAAGTGTTTTATAGTCCTACAACTGAAGAAAATTCTCTGACTTTAAACACGAAGATAGGAAAAGCAGTAATTAAATCTTTTTACTGTTGCTGATGCAAATTAAAATTATTATTAATTTTTATTTGTAACATTTCCCTTATTTTATTCATATACCTTAGGGGAAAAAAGAGTATTAATTGGAATCTGAGGTACCCATATTCACTAAAAGTAGTAATACCACCTATCTATATGAATATGTATGGATGCTGTAATCTATCTTGACTACAGATCTCCATCTGTGTGTGAAATGTTGTGTTCTGCCATGCTGGCTGCTCTGTGCTATGTCCCAGAGCTGACTGCCCCAGGCTGAGCACAGGAATTCCAAATACTGCCAAGTCTGGAGTGGCAACAAGTCCAATGGCACATTGGCAAAAGCCATATTGCTGAATTTCTCACTGGCAAGGGATAAACTGACGGTGCTAAGTCATCCCCAGAACTAACTGAAAATTATGTTTGAATTTACATGTTTAGAACTCTATACTTTAAAAAAAAAAAAAAAAACCCTCAAAAACTTTTCTCCACTTGAATTCCTCTCAGCTTTTTTTTTTTTGGTGATCTCATTTTCCCAGTGAGAAAGTTGCAATTCCTCTTTGCCTGGGTATAGAAAGGCACAAGTGATATCTGCAGCTTTACCACAATTTGTTGTTCAAGAAAAGAATAAAAAATTCCCTGCCTCCAAGCTGTCAGATGCACTATACATTTCACATTCTCTAAAACAGCCATAGATTTTAGAAAAGTTGGTGTGATGCCTTTTCCAAAAGAAATGTCACTTCAGAAAACACTCCTTTAAAATATAGTTATGCATACATTAAGAAAATTATATACTATCTGCTTCTTTTTTGATTAAGTGTTCTTTTAGAGGAAAGACTGTATGCAAACCAATTCATACAATCAGATACAATATTTAACATCACTTCATCAAGAAAAGCAGTCCAAAAGTAATCTTCCTAAGATGATACCACACAAATTACACCAGACTTCCTTTAGAGTTTGATTAGGTGAAGAGAGGAATCGTAATCAGTGCCTTTTATCTCTGTAGTCTATTTTTATTAACAATAACCTTCCCAACGTGAGTAGTAAGCAAGAAATCTGTATTTAAAGTCAGTTATTTTTAATCTAATGGAAATTCTGCCTTTTAAAGCATCATGACTCAACTCAGCAGCTTTCCTGTTTCTGTTGGGTTTAGACTGACTCATTACTTCTCAGAGGACAGATTCCTGAGACAATGCTTCATTCTGCAAAGTGCTCAAGATGCTGATGATCATCTGTGCAGGATTTATTTCTGCTTTCCAACAAATAAAACCAATGGACTGCATTTGCAAATCCAGATGTTTAGTGTTACTCATAAACCACAAAGGCTTAAATCCCTCTGAATTCCAGTTCAGTGTATTCATTTGGTTGCCTATTACATAATACAACAAACAGCAAAGATTTGTTTTAGACCAATTTTCTCATTAAACACTAATAATGAGTGAATAATCATGAAAAACCCAATAAAGACTCCAACTCATTCAGCTGTTAAAATGAGCCAGATTTGAAATACTGGAATCTGCTGAAAGTCTGTCTTTTCTACAAGTGCACAACTGAAATCTACTTAAAAAAGAAAAATCCTATTATTAAGTTATAAAGAATTATCTAGCTAATGTAAGTTTAATTAAGTATACAGTCCCGGTACAATATTTTAATATTCTACCCTGTTTATTCCAGTGTAGAAAGATTTTGTTTTCATAAATTGATAGAGATGTCACTTGTCATGAGTTCTGCTAGTCCTTAATTGGAAATAATTTATTATATTTACCAGAAGTTGCAGTTAAAAAGGGGAAGACACCAAATTTCTCACTAATCATAATATTTAAGTAAACTCTGGAGCACAGGGTGATGGGGTGGGCTTTTCGTTTGTTCTTTTTTTCAAGAACCCTTTGTATGTTAACATTTTTCTTTAAAATGAAAGCTTCTGGAATTGGTTTAAAATATGCAGTGATAAAATCTTGGGACAAAGATTCTACTGTATAACCAGGAGGCTTTCTCAGAGTGATACATTGAAAAATAAACCCTGTTGTCCAGTGTTTCTGCTCCAGGCTCTTTTTCTGATAATTAGGATTTTCATTTATTTGATAGCCTAACACACCATGTTCCACATGGAAGATTGTACTGAGGAAATGTGATTATAAAATTTTATAAATGTATTTGGGTAGCTTGTGCCATTTTAATTTTTTTAAAGCAACAGCTTTTGGTCATTTGTTCAAATAAATGGGAGGGTTATTTCTATCATCAAGGGAAGGAGTTTTAATAATGAATGTCTGTCCTCAGTTTAGCCCAAGGATGTGATTCCTCATGGCCCTGCCTGGCCCCAGAGAGGAACAGCAGGTTCCCTTTCAGTTCTTTACAAAGGGGTCAACCAGACCAAAAAGAGATTTACTATTCAATGCACAACTTTTAATCTGCCCAGTTCATAAACTTGTCTTATCGTATAACTGTCCCTTAATTTTCAAAAAATGAAATTATCAGATTGCCAAACACTGCAGAGCGTAAGCCTTGACATGGAAAGACACCTGGAGCTGAACATCAAACACAAAACAATTCTTCATCGTTCACACTCAGTTCCTGCCATAAACCAGCAGTGACCAGAATCATGTGATTTGAAATTTGATCCAGGAGCAAACCTGTGTGATTTGAAATTTGATCCATGAGCAAACCCATGTGATTTGAAGCTCAACACCACCCCAGCTGGTGAGAGCTGTAGCCAACATAATCCTTGCATTGATTCATTGCTGTGGCAATTAAATGAAATTCAGTAATTTTTCATTCGGCAGTTCTGCCTTTAATACACTTGCAACATGTTTCTTTTCTTATTTATGAGTGTCTCAGGTTTGGTTTTCTCTTCACCTGAGAGTCAGGTGGTGCTTCGAGAGAGTCTTTTTTGCCGTCTGAAGGCTTTGAGCCAGATGTGAGAATGAAACAGAGTCTCCAAGGTCTTGTTTTTCTGTGTTTCTCAA
The DNA here is from genome assembly GCA_008694505.1 of Cyanoderma ruficeps. Classification (NCBI taxonomy): domain Eukaryota; kingdom Metazoa; phylum Chordata; class Aves; order Passeriformes; family Timaliidae; genus Cyanoderma; species Cyanoderma ruficeps. The sequence goes on from VZDJ01000601.1 coordinate 218,917, forward strand.
GTGTTTATTATTTCTTATCTTACAGTTTTCTCTGTGCCCGGCTGAGATGTTCACAGCAGCTCGGACACAGGACAACTCCCCCCATGATGGGAGGTCGTTACCTCTTATACAGATAATTACGTGTGTCTTATTTACAATCCTGTGCCAATGCTTATTACCTATCCTAAAGGGGTCATCTCTCCTCTGACCCAATCCCCTTAAACTACTTTGTGCCACCGTCACTGCAGGAAATGGATGCCAAGGGAGAAGAACCCAGGGTTCCACCCTAAATCCTCCATCTTGTTCCCCATTCTAAGAACCCCAAAACTACAAAATTTTCCACCTGGTGATAAACTACACCATTGTCTGTTACACCTTTGTGACTTGTAATTCCTCTCTGTGTTGGAAGTTTTTCCCATGGACTGAAATCAAAGCCTGTGTCTCCCTGGGCTCTGTGTCAGGCACCCTCCTGGACAGACCCCCCTGTCCAGGTCTCAAACACTCTTTCTCGGGTCCCAGACCCCTCTGCTGAGGTCTGAGACCTTCCAGGGCAACCAAAGGAACGCCCTGGACTCCGACATGAACGTAAGTGCGTGAATTCAGTATCTTGGCAATGTTTTTAATGAAGTCTCCTGAAAAGCATTCGTTGTTGAGGTTTAATAGACAAAGTGATCTATGTTAAGCTCTTTCGATAATTGCTATGTCTGAATTAAAAGTTTAATTTTCTGTCTTGATTTTGAGAAATACTGGAGTGGTTTATATTGCATTATTACACTTTTTTCCCCCTGAATTTAGAAAAGCTGATGGGATCCTACCTTTGCTTCTTGTGTATGCTTTGTGATATAATGATTATAGTTAATTTTAAATTTAAATTTGATAATATAATATGTTTTTCTCTTAATAAATTTCATTCAAGGTTACAGCCCCAAGTTATGCATTTTAGAGTGAAATACTTGCACACAGAGAACAGATCCAGCATACTGGGGTTAGTTATAAGAAAAAAACCCTGAAAGCCAAGATGCTATTCAAGTATGTTAAGTAAATTAACATAAAGCTATTTAATGGACAGAGCAGTGCAACTCAATCTTCTTCTTCTGTTCATTTATTTGCTTTTCATTATTACATTTCTATCTTGAGATGTAATAATGAAAAAGTAAATTTTAGCCAAAAAACCTCAGTCTGTGGCTTTAATCATGAGTTTGTTACAAATAGGGTATATGTGGGAAGCCTGGTCCTGTGAACACAAAAATAATACAAATATAATATTTTAACTTGTAAATATCTGTCTTGGAGCATCTTCTAAGAGAAATTGAAAGCATAACAAACAGGTAAATGCCAACCAGGTTTCCCAGCTGAGGGATGCTTAAATTTATGAGAGGAGGTAACAAAGAGCTAGCATCTTCTCCCAAACTTAAACCAAAAAGTTGGAAATTTGGTTTATTTGCATATAAGTGTGCGAAATGTAAGAACTTAATCTTTGCTTTAAGGGAAAATATTCAGAAGACCACTACCTGTGGAGCTGCTGGGCCCTTTGTAGATTGGGTCAAGCTAACCTTGAAATACTGATTAGATAAAATTAATAATGCATTTGCTCCTGTAATCCTGGTTATCCATACTTTAATGTAGGAAAGGCCATCCTCAGTGTTTTTATAGACTCACCAAGAACACGTATTAGCACAGCAGTCTGTCTGGTTGCAGCAGAAATGCAATTATGTAAATTAGGTGTGTGTTCCCTGAAGACTGCTAATAGAATGATTGACCTATATACTGTTTAATTTGTTCTCATGTTTTCTGTTTATTGTCTTCCAGCTGCACCAGAAATTAAGACTTGTTAAACTGCAGCGCTCCCCAATTATATATCAAAGGTGCTTGTGTCACTTTGTGTCAAAAACAATTCATAGTTTGCATGCTGCTTATCACCAGCAAGACATTGAGGTTTGGGTGGGTTTTATTTTGTTGGGTTTTTTTTTTAAGAAAAAAAAATCTCTGCCTCTATAGGTCCTGTGTTTTAGAAATATAGGAAAAAATCTCAACGTATAGTTAACAGTAATAATAATAATGATAAAAATGATANAATAATAACCATAATAAAACTGTTTTTAGAAATACACCAAGGAACAAGTAATAAGCTAAAAAAAGAATCTTTCTTTAACATGAAGTAGGGAAATTGCAAGGATTTCACTGGAAAGAATTGTTTTTTATTTAAAAACTGTCTAAATATTCTCTGATAATACATTGAGATGCTTTATCTATTCAGCATATCAAAGTTCAAGCAGAGAAAGAAAAAATTATCAGTAGTTGCCAGTGGGCTGTTGGTGATGCCATCACTATTTGCAGACAAGGCTTTTTTTCTTCACTGTATCAATTTCTTAAACCCATATTTTTTACAGTTGATTCCAATAAATGTGTGCAGAGAGGTAAAATGTAAGTGCTAAATGAGATATTAAATGACACACATTTAACTCCAGTGGCTAGTCAGAAAATGGATTTGCTTAGCATTAAGTAACAAATTTTTGATAAAAATGACCAGAACAACTTAACTGTACCAAACTGGTAAGTTTTAAGATGACAATGCAAGCAGAAAAAAAGTATCATTTCTTTGACTTCATTGTTGCTCACGTATATCAGCAACATTTAGAACCACATCCCTCTCAAGGGATCTCAAAACATGTTCAACTCTTTATAATCCTAAAAAACTCTTCAGAGGTTGTGTGAATTACACCTGTCTTTTGAGGTTGTACAGGACACAAAATTAAAGCAGCCAGGGGAGTGCAAAACTCTTTGTAGTTTGGGGACCTACAACAGGCAACCAAAATAATTTTCAAATGGTGTTTGCACTCTGACATTTTAAAGCTGCTCTCAATGGCACTGGAGCCTAAGATGGACTGTCAGTTCCTGGCCCACACTGAATGGGACTAGCTGTATTTTTAAACCAACTTTATTTTTGTGTGCCTGTTTGTGGCAAATTTGCTTTTCTTAAGCTGTAAATATTTGATGGGAAACAAATCAGGAAGTGAAAAGGACATGCAAACACTCACACTAAGCTGCAACATTCAGGAAATGGCAGAGGGTGAAGGAGCAGGGCACCGAGGTCTGACAGCAGCACAGGTTGGGGCTTGGGTTGGGTTTGTCTGGGCTGGTTTTGGGGGGCTCCAGGGTTGGCTTCTGAGAGAAGCTGCCAGAAGCCATCCCTGTGTCTGCTAAGATTCAGGTAAGCCAACTCCAAGACACCATGGACACTCATTCTGGAGTAGTTTGTGAAGGACTGCAGCCCTTGGGAAGGACTCATGTTGGAAATGTTTGTGGAGAATGCTGAATGCCTGTCTAGAGCAAAGCAATCGACAGTTCTAACACAGGAGAGGGTTCATACAGAGATGGATTTCCACTTATCCTGAAATTAGTGAACTGCAGCAGGTCTACAAAAAAAGACAAAAGCACATAAAGGAGATTTAATTTCAGAGGTCAATGACATATACCCAGGACTACCTTAAACTGTGAACTTTAGGGACTTCAGAGAGAACCCAGTGTCCCAACCTTGCAGCCTGGTTACCAGAGAGATGAACTCCTCTGCAGGGCACTTATAGCAATTTATCCTCTGGAAGATCCTCAGCTGAAGCCTCCCACCGAGCTGTGACATTTAATACTCTCATATGTACTGAAAAACCTTCTTGATACACATTCCCTGCTCAGGCTAAGCATTCAGATTGGGAGGGAAGAATTTCAGATATTGAAATTGTAAGTGGAGATAACAGTTGAAAATGTCAGCTGTATCTGAAAGAAAAATCATTTGACAAGATAGATTCATTAACTCTTCATTCTTCTCTGATAAAATGATTTCCCATTGTGTTTTTCAGAGATTCACACCTCTCAAATACTGGAACTCATTAAGATTGGGGTTTTTTTGTTTTTTTTTTTCTCTTTCCCCAAGAAGACAACACTGTCTTCAAAGTAGCTATTACAGCAGCCTGAGACAGCTGGCAAAAAAGTGTGTTCACAGATTCTGAACAGGTCAGGGACATGTTAACATGCTAAGAGAAGGAAATACTGCAGACGTTGCTGTGGATGGAATCTACATAGAGAGATCTGGCACAGAGATATCAGCCCTGCTGTGGGTGAAGCACAAGTGGAAATTCACGTTTAAGCAGCTGAAGAAAACAGAACTGGGAGTTACAGGAACAGTGATGAAGGACCCAGTGATCCCAGGACACTGCTCAGAAATAACGCTGGTGGTGTTTCCATTTGTTGGAGGTTTGCATGAATGGGATGGGACCACTGTGAGTGGTCTTCAAACTTCTATAGCAGCATTAGCCTCATGACAAGGTTGAGACAATTGAAATGAGGCAACAGCTCACTCCTAGCCAGCAGCAGCCAAAGACCTCTCTGTCACAGGGCATTTCAAAAGTTTTCCAGCCAACAGCACATTGCTAAAGCTCACAGACAATTGTTCCAGCCAGTCACTGACAGCACACACACACCTGCCTCAAACGATGCTTGCTTGTGTGCTTTCTATTAACAATACACAATGCTCCATTATTAACCTTAAAACCTCCTACTATCTTGCTAAGCAGATTTCTCTGCAGTCTTAAGGTCTCTTCCAGCCAAGCCTAAAAACTCATGTTTGTTGTTTCATGTCCTTGCTTGCTGTATCATTATATCTTCTCTGCTTTCAGGCTTTGCAGCTGCAGCTACCTGTAGGTTATCTATCCTCTCTGTTTCTGAGGCCTGCTTTTGCAGCTCCTGAAAATCTTCTTACCTTTATTACTCCCCATATTTTCATGCCATGGCCTCCATTCTGACACCATCTCCAGCATGGGAGGTGCAAGATTACGTCAAAAATGGGTAAGCAGATCACAGATGAACCATTTGATCTCTGTCTGAGGTGGGGAAAACCTGACACTGTAGCAGCCTGTCTTAGCGTTGCTGAAAGCTGAATTCCAATTGGATTCCAATGGGATATAAGTGAGCTGTCCAGCTGTTGCCGGCAAAGAGGGAATGGAAACTCAGACAGAACTTGCCAGTTGGTGTGTCTCTTGTCCCCTGTGCTGTGAATAAATTATCCTTGCTAAACTCGTCCTGTGCAGAAACCACCATGGTACATGTAGAGCATGGGGCGGATGGAATGAACTCACCCAAAGGTTTTGTATAATGAGATCAACTTCTTTTCCATAGGATATTGCATTCAATTTATTACAGTCATTTCCCTGCAGAAAAGTTCAAAATATGTTGGTTTTTTTCCCCTGTATTTTCTCACTTCCTAAGCTCACCAGAGGAGTCAAGAGTTATGAGTGGCCGTGCTTGTAAAAAATGAAATTTGGGCCAAATAATTAAGTTTATTGACTGTAATGTCATATTGTGTAGCTACAGAATTATGTCAGTTGTCAAAGTGTAATTCAGGCCATACTGTCTGTTGCAGTGTAAGTCTTCTAAATCCCACATGATTTATGCAACTCATACTAAAAGTTTTGAATATTCATAATGATCCTCACAATCTGTGGGCAAAATACACCCATAATAATTCACAAATCATTTAAAATAATTAGTACATTGGAGGATTTTCATTCTGTGATCAATAATTGAACAGTTAAAGGGGTAAAAATCTGTCAAGTGAATTATTCATGGTAAATCTCACCCACTGCAAGCAAAAACTTCAAAGAACACGGCCCCATTCTGCTCCCTCAGACAAGGAACAGTGGATTGCCAGGGTTGCAGATCCCATGAGGAAGAGCTCAGGTTCAGTGTTTTGTGGGAATCATATGAGAACTAAAATATAAAGAACTTAGCACAGGCCACGTAAGCCAGGGTTAAACAGACAACAGCAACTTTATCAGTAAACTGGATTTGATGGCTCAGTGCCAATATTCTGCATTGCCTTGGACAGAATCAAATCAGAGTCAAATTTAATGACCCCACTGGCAGACACGGGGAGTCCTGCCCAGCCACTCAACTCAGGCATTTTTGAGTCATTTGCTGAGCAAGATGAAGTGTGAAGGCTCCAGACAACAGAACTAAGGCTATTTTCACTAACAAACAATCCCTCTTTCTTTTTTCAATGTATCTTTGTGTTACAGAGGTGTAAAAGAGGTTTTGAATCATTGTTTTGCAACCAATTACCTAGTTTATGGTTATTTTATTTTGCTCTCCTCTTCCAAGTGCTATTAATTGTGATTATCTACTGATCAGATAAAGAGTACAGAAGTCTGGAATCCTGTGCTGGGGGTTCCAGATGTATCTCTTTTTAAACTCGAAAATAGTTGCAAATGTCATTTATTAACATAAAATTGCATTTCAAAATTACATTATTAATAGAAAAATATCTTGCCAATGAAGATTAATAGAATACCATTAGAAGACATGGATTTTCTAGCTTTATTAAATCAGTCTCCTAGGAACAAATTGCGTTAGGAGAAGATAATCTCACTGAATATTCCTATGCATGTGTTGAAGAGTATTTTTTATTAGCTCAATATATTAAGGCTACAGTAATGTGCAAGAATTAGTATCCTGATTTCTTATCACAAGTGGTACAGAGCACCGAGGCAGTGCTCCGCAATGAGTGCTTTGCTAAGGAATATCTTATTCATGGTTTAGAGAAGAAGAAAGATGATCACAATTTCTAAATTGCTAAGTTCATTTTAGAAGAGAAAGAACACAGACAGGAAGCAGAAATGAAAAATATGTAAGGCCTATATGGTATAGCAGAGGGTATAAATAAATCACTACATCTCTGAAAGCAGAGAAGTTTCCCCTCACCTGACCTCCATCTAGTCACTCCGAGGAGGAGATAGAAGAAAATGATGGATCTTTCCTCATCCTTACTATTTTTTATTTCACAGTCTGGAACGAAAAGATGAAAATCTCATGTGATGAGATTTTAATGTCATGAAATATGAAAGACAGCTAAGACAGGAATCCTGATCTCAGTACAGTACCTGAAAACTCTAAAGCACTATTCTCCAAAGCTCACTGTAACAGAGGATTTTGAAATGCTTGTACATAATTTGTACCTCTATTTCTGTTTTGGACGAAACAGAGCTTGCTCTTAGTTTAATAAATTCACTTACAGGCTAAAAGGAAGCATCAGGAACAGAAGGTTTAAAGGAGCATTGGGAATAGCTGCTTACAACAATACAGCTAAAATAAAACCTCTGTGAGGTGCTGAAATGCAGACTCTTTGCTCAGGGCTTAACCAATACTTTAGAGTTGGCATCTGTGACAAATTGGTTCTGGATTATTAGTCAGACTTCAGGCTATTGTTGAGGCATCAATCTCTCATTCTGTGGCATCTGCTCACTCACTAACCTGTGCAGCTTTGTGTCAGAAAGTCAATTTTTTGTCCAAGGATTTGATAGATGTTAATGTGATTGTTTCAGCCTCCATCCTTTTGTTCTAGTGATGATGGCTCAAGCTTTACCCTGCAGAATCTTTTAAGACTGAAGCTTGATTGGATAATAAGGCACAACTTTCTAATTCATCCCCCTCTCTTCTGCCAAAGAACAGATTTCACTGCTTAAGATACAATTCAGCAACCAAAACCCAAAAAGCTGAGTATAATTTCTCCCTGTGCCAAGCTGGAACACTGTGTTGTTGACAGATGTTGCTTTGTGGTGGAGTGTGGGACTGATGGATCCCATCTTGATGTCTTTGTGACTCGGGACATTTCCTGCTGACACTGCTTCTGGATTTAGATTGATTTTATTTTATTTAATATTGCATTATCTTACCTTAACTTTTATAGTAAGAGATATAAGACAAGTTTTGGAAATGTTTGACTTAAAATGGGATGGATTTTACAAGCTTTTACTTGGGTTACCTTAACTATAAGAGTATGGTTTAAAAACCAAAATGATAATATGTTTACCATTCTTTTCCATTATCACCCAGTGAACTAATCTCTGGCTTTAGCTATAAATACCAGTTAAGAGATATTTGATTAAATGACTAACCAAACATTAATGAATTTTCATTACTGTATGAGATAAATTATATATTAATGTAAGATCCTTTATGATACCTCATCAGCTTTTAAAAACGCAGTCCCAATCCCAATTATTTTTTAAATCAGCACTGTAAGTGATAACTAATTTTAATGCTCATATTCAGCACTGTGGAATCAAAATCAAAAATCTGTAGTGGAAGCATAAGCCTCACTTGAAAATTAGATTTTTAGTTGGACAAATTATGCATCTGATGGAATTCTTTTCTAAAAGTGAAGAATTCAACTTTAGATTTTAAGGAGAGGAGACCTATTTCATGTAAAGTGATGCTTGCTGTAAAATGGTAACACAAAGAATTATTTTAGTTTTCAAAATGTTTCAAACAGGGTGAGGTGGTTCCTGTGGAATGTGTGTCACAAACTGCAGTTCTGTGATAAAATTGATATGTGTTGGGTGCTATGGTCCCCCTAATTAGTATTACTGCTCTTACATATCTGTCAAACACAGGATGGACCAACAAAACCTAATTAGCTCTTTAAACTCATTTCTGTGCCACGTTTAATCTTGAGCTTGTCACATTTAAATTTCTTTAAACCTTAATAATATTCAAGATCATGCACTCGTGTTAGCGGCAACATGTGTTTGAGCCATAATGAATGGCTGATGGGGAAGTATTCATTATGACTCAGACAACTTTTTTTTCTTTACTTATCCTGGTCACCCATTTATCTTTTCTGTAAGATTTATGAGGTTGTTTTACTCAGACCAGTGGAAAACTAAAATCTAATAACTTGTTTTGCACTTCATATGTTGCTAATTCAGCCACATTCTTGATCACTGATACCTGTATTTTAATATCCGCCTCAAAATGAGTGCTTGACTTAATACAGATATTTAATTTGTATTTCACATTAAGAATAGACTAGCTTAATTGCATTCAAAGACTAAAATATCTGGGAAAAAATACCGGAATTTCTTAACTTCTTTATAAATATTTTGCAAGGAAACTGTAGATGTGAAGTTACTTTAATTGTCAATGTCAAGAGGTAAATACTCTCTGTAATAAAGTGATATTAAGATTTGCCATAATTTAGCATTTGCGTCTTTGATTTCGCATTCTGAAAAGCAGCTGCAGATGTTTGCTGCTCTGAGATGTGCTCCCAGTCCATGTTAAACATTGGTAATTTAATAAATGTTTTTAAAAAGCCATGTTATTAGGAAGCAATGGAAAGTCATTCCAGAAATAGAGCAGTGGTCACTATATAACACTTCCATTGAAGTTTTATACACAAAGTAGATGTAGGAATTCTTGTTGGAGGGAAATTGAGCCATTCATTTTCTAGGCTCCTTAATGCTTTTGTCAAACAAATCTGGATGCATAAAACAGGCAAGAAAGGCCTTCACAGACCTTTTTGTAGAAAACTTATAAAAAACTACAACAGACCTGTACCTCATTGTGTCACACAAGAATCAGATTTGGGCATTTTCAGCGGCTCAGACCAGATCCTGAGAATGACTTTTACAAGTAACATTGATGCCTTGAGTTTTATCTTTCCTGTATTTCAGGTTCTGTGCTGCCCAGGGCTGCAGCTCTGAGCTCACAGTCAGTGTCACTCAGCTCTGCACACAGCAGGGACAAAACAAATCCTTTTCCTGCTGCACACCAAGGACAACTTTCAGCCCAAAAGCACAAACAAGGGTGGCTGGAGGGAGGAACAAGAAGGATGGGACCTCACAGCCTGGAGCTGGAATTGGACAATTAAACCCCAAAATGCAAAGGGACCAAAACTTATAAAAGTGTGAGACCTTGTGGTCCATTTTGTGACTATTTTGGGCCCACCTTGAGTGTAGCCCTGGCCAGGTTCTTGTCCTGCCCAAGGTGTATCCTGGAGGCTTTTGAATACATACCTACTTTATTCTCTAGCTCTGTCCAGTCTCCATTCCAGGTCAGCCTTCCAAAGGCATCAGTTTCTGGTGGCCCCACAGGGATGGTGAGGTATCAACATCACTGATATTTCCAGATGGTTTTGAGTCCCTGAGCCTTGGAGCTCGAGTCACAAAAAGGCCAGGCTTGGGCACACGGACAAATCTCACCAGATGCCGCAAGAAATGCAGCGACACTCCTAAGGCTTGTCCTGGTAAGAAGCCATGCTAATATAATGTATAAGTGGGATTTCCTCTTTCTCTGGACAGCTCCTAAGTAAATATAGCCCACAAAATTTTCAAAGCTCCAAAAACATGGATACCATTAATGCCTTGTGGGGACTGTGCCAACAGAAATAAATTTTAGACCAATACTCTGTATATTCACCAACCCTACACACCCCCTGCCATCTGTCACATAAAATCATTAAAAGACATAAGGGGTTATCAAGGACATCTTTTTTTTTCCTTTTCTGATGAGGTAATAATGTTGTACATCATTTTGTATGAGGATATCTACAGGATGGATGGATACCCTGCACAGGGCATGTATAAAAAAAAAATCTTGAAAAGGGATGGCAAAAAAATTGTAGTGTTGCACAAATTGAAATGAATCATTAGGTATTTTTGCCTTAATGAAATTAGTTCATGTATTTGACTTCAAGATCTTAAAGGGAAGAAAAATAATGCGATATTCAAAGTTAGGCAAGGAGTATCTACTCAGAGGAGAAATGACTGCAATAAGATCTCTTCCAGTAAGTTCAGAATTCATATTCAAAATGAAAAATCAGAGAACATATCTATTTTGGCATGCTATAATTAATGACTCATTCGTATTGATAGCAAGGTCAGATTTTTTTATGTTTCATAAATCTTTTTAAATAAGAAATATAAGGCAACAGTTAAAATACATTTTTCTTCTTCAGTTCTCTGTGATCTGGATGGAAATTAGCCAAAAAAAGTGTCACCATTAATCCTCTAATTCTTAGCCTAAATTTTCCCGATACATCTAATATTGTGAATTTGAACAACAAAAATTCGCACTCAGTGTTGTTGACATACATGTTATGACAGAAGCCTAATTTTTGATGTAGACAAAACCCTAACCCTAACCCTCAACTAAATAGGAAGACGCCTCCATGTCAATGTGAGTACTTAATTTTTTTTCCTCTCTATTTTTCATTATCTGCCCTGATTAAAGAGGTCGATTCCTATTCTAAAAATGATGTACAGAGAATAAATTAATAATTTGCTGTGTCAATGCAATTCTTTTTAAGTGACAGCTGCAAGTTCTTTTACACTGCTTTGCTGTCCAGATGATACTACCCAATTTATTCAGGTTATCACATTTTCTAAGCTGTTACCCCTCTGGCAGCTATCACTCTCTATCAGAATCATAGGCCTAAACCAATACCTGATTATTTCTAGATATTTAGGCAGCTGTCCTGCTGATGTGATTTCAAATGAGATTTATTCCTTCTAACAGAAAACCCAGTGTTGATTCACTCAGCTTTATGGTCCTGTAATCAGCAGGAGGCAGCTATCAGGTAGTCTCCATTTTATTTAAACTCGCACTGACTAGCTCAGTTCATGCTTTTGTTCACTAAATAAAATGAAAATATGGAGTGAATAGTTTTCGTAGATGATTGCCCCACTTGAATACTTAGGGGCTGGTAAGAAGATGTCCTAAAGTGAAAGACTGAATACCGTAGTATTGTAAAGTCTGTACTTACTCAAGGCACTTCTCCAGTTTGGCTTTAAGGCTCAAATATGGACTGCCTAAAAGTATGACTAAAATAGAAAATAATTAAAACATTTATTGTGTCCAACTCTGTCAAGTCCCCTCCTTTTAGTAAGGCTATGTAACAATCATAGCATTTTTCTTTTATTTTTTTGCATTTAAGTACATTCACACAGCTGTCTTGTTCCAGTTACCACAGAACCATGGAATGGTTTGGGTTGGAGGGAACCTTAAACACCCTCTAGTTTCAAGCACCCAGTTAAACCATCCAACCCGAAAACTTAATGCACAAAGCCATTATTTGCTATATTTAGGGCATAAAATCATCTGTTTCCCTCTTGTGCAGTGAGCTCATGTCCACTGAAACTGAGCTGGATGTTGAGGTGGTTTCATCAATAAACTGGTAACGAAGAAAGCCGTACAAAGATTCGTGTTTATGGCTCATGCAGCTGCTCCAAGGAGAAGGCAGGATGAGAGAAAGAAGCTAACCAGGGTATTGTAATTGTGTCTGATTTCTTTGGGCCCAGGTTAACTCTCACACTGCACAAGTTCCCTGTCTCAGATCCACCTTGTAGTGCACTCCCCGTTGAAACCAGCTTGATAAATAAGATATTCCTTCTCAAGTATTACAAATCAAGTAGCACAAACCCAACTGGAAGAGTTGTGATGAACCCTTGATGTCATTTCCTCATCCCTCCCTACCTGAGCAGAGGACTGGGGACACTAAATCCCCACCCAAACCATCCTACTGCAGCTTTGGCAGTTGTGGCAATTTTGCATCTTATGTTCTTTTTAACCTGCCCAGGCCAGGGGCACAAAGAACAAAGAAATCTGCATTGCAATGTTCCAGGCCCACATTCAGGCTTCTAAAGTTGCCACCAAAATGAAATAGCATGTGCATTAGAGTACACCATGCTTCTTGGACAGTTTCATCATAATTTGTCATTCATTCTGAGATATTCATTTGTCTAAAAGCAATTAAAGCTTAATTGCTGCATAACCTGAATAATTTAGAAATGCAAATTAGGATAGCAGGCAAGCAAGTATGTGTTCATTAATTTCTTTGTTATCACCATCTGTTTAATTAAAAAAATGAGTTTTACTGAATGACAGCTTGCTAACTATATAAACGTTTTCCTTAATTGAAAATGTCTTTTGCAATTGAGGTCAGCATCTGACAAAAATTGTTTGAGCTTTTTCAAAAAACATTTTCTCTAAACAAATTGTTGTATTTTTAAATTCACATTAAAAAACATTGCCAACATATGCAGTGTAATTCAATAAATGACATCTTCATTCCTTAATGCAAAGCCATAATTTCAGAAAAAAAATCAGTGCTTTGGAAAAGTGATGGTTATTACATGAAAGGTATATGCGATTTATCATCTTTATTATAGATTATTTTCAAAACTTTTATAAAATCCAGACTCAAAATATGAATACCTCTGGCAAAGAAAAACAAAATCATCTGAAGGAAGAAGGAATGTTTCAAAAGATGGATCATATGACGCAGTATTTTTGTTTGGGAAATAAAAATAAAGTAGTTTTTCAAGGAGCATCTTCATAAAGAAGCTAGTTCTTTACACAAACATACAACTTTTCATGACTAATATTTATCAAACTTCTCCTATTCCACCTGGTTTTGTTCCAAATACCTTCACTCCATCTGTAGCAGGGTGGGGAAAACCTGGCACAGGGTGCCCAGAGAAGCTGTGGCTGCCCCTGGATCCCTGGAAATGTCCAAGGCCAGACTGAATGGGGCTTGGAGCAACCTGGGATAGAGGAAGGTGTCCCTGCCCATGGCAGCAGCGGCACTGGATGGACTTTAAGGTCCCTTCCAACACAAACCATTCAGTAATTCTATGATTTTTATATTCAGGAAAAAATGGAAAATCATCTGTACCACATCAGCGATGTTTTAATGTCATAGGCGTACTGGATCTTACATTTTTCTTGGATTGGTCTAAACAGAAGACTGGGGGCCTGGGGACAGAGCTCTAAATAAATAATGCACATGCCTGCAAGCCCACTATGTGTTAACCAGGATTTAAGCCATCAGTCCTCTACTCTCTATGAGATCAGTAAACTCAATATCTGGGACTGGAATTTGGAGGAGTGCAGAAGAGCAATGTTATACTCCTTTACTACAAACTCATCTATTATTCACCTTGTGTTTACACAATTAATTATATTACTTTACTGTAATTTAAGTTACACTTGGCTTCTACTGTCTCCTACTGCATTTAACAGAAATTTCTGTTATGGCTTCTGTATCAGCACTAACATATTTACAGAGGGCCTGAAAAGGTCCTTCTCCATTGAAGGCAACAGTGGTGATAAAGATGACAAAACTTTGGTGAATTGCACTGAAAAAATTCACCAAGAATGTACTTTCCCTCATTTTCCCTTTCTGCATCAGCTTTTGTAGTAAATTAGTGGGGTATGGGGACATGTATATACTACCTTTGAACATTTTGTGACTAGACTTTAAAAAAAATAATAAAATTATCATGCAAGGTCATGGTCATTCCCCTAAACAGTTAAATAAAGTGACCTGCCCAGTGTGACTGGGTGCCAGCACATAAACACAAAGTCAGGGTGACACTGCAAGGCTCAGCCTCGTGACTTGCTAATTCCGTTGCACGAACTGTCTCTGTCCTCAACTAAATGGTCTTTAGATTTTCCTAAGTGTGGTCTAAACATCATCTGACATTTGCAGGCTCTTCCTGAATGTGGAAACAAACATTATGATTTGACTATGATTTGACCTGGTGCTGGATTCACCCGCTGGCTCTCGACAGCCCGTCAAGGCTGGGTGTTCTCAGGAATGAGCTGAGAGACAGCAGTGTGGACTTGATATTTTTTGAGCTTGAAAATTGTTATCTTTTTTCAAGGGAAAGTTCTCAACAGTTTTTTTTTAAAATAACTTTGTGTAAACAATATTCTTTTCTCATAAGAACAGGTGTTGTTTGCTATTTTTGTTACTTAGCCAATAGGAGAGGTGTCAATCCTATGAACCAATAGCATGCCTTTTAGTGCAGATGTTATAAAAGGGCCAAATGAATTGTAAATAAAGCCTACTGATTTCTACTGCCTTCCGACTGGAGTCAAGCATCTTTATTTCATGTCCTGTTGCAACACAGCAGGGCTTGATCAATAAGTGCTGAGGGGCAGGCAGAAGCAAGGACAAGGGAGAGGTCTTATGTGTGGTTTCCAAGAAGGCTTATTTCCAAGGAGGGTGAAGGCACGAAAGACCCTAAACCCTGTTGTGCAGGGTTTTTATACAGGAGAGGTTCTAGGGGAGGGTACAAACAATTGTCCAATAGGGAAAGGACTGGAGTGGAGCACAAGGTGGGATTTGCAACAGTTAAAACACTGAGGAGGCACAAGGGAGGGGAACAGTTTGGACCAACCAATGGGGTTTCAAGGAACAGGGGATTTCCAGAGGATTTCCTAAAGCCAGGCAGGATTGACAGCTCGGGAGGAGGTGGGACAGGAAACTTTCTGTATCCAGGGGTGTCAGGGTGTCAGTGTCTGCTTACCCCAGCCAGCTCTGGCACCACAGCAAGCAAGGCATGAGTCATTGTCCTGGGACACCTGCACAACCCTGTGAGTTTCCTTGTCAGGAAATGGAGCAAGACTATAGCAGGAATAAAGAAGGGGCTCCGAAGAGGGTACAACCAGTGGAGTTTATTGGAACTCCCAGCCAGGGAGACCTCACCTCAGGGCGCCTGCCTCGACAGGAGCACCCGAGTACTGCAACTTTTATGTGGGGGTGGAACAGGGGGATGGGTTCTGCTGTGCTCCAAAAGGGAACAGCATGGGTGTGGCCCTAAACATAACGGGCACACACAATTACAAATCACAAGGGAGTAGGAGGGGGGAACCGGGATCGTGTCCAATCACTCAAAGCTCTCCCTGGAACTTTCCAGACTCAGGGAGAGGCCCTGAAGTGACAGACCGGACCTGGGGGTTACACAACAGGTGATTGACAGATAACTGTAACAGGGGCAAACCAAAGGGAAACCAGTCAAAGGGGTACGTGGAATGAACCATTACACAAACCAGTACAAGAACAATCTGGAAAATACGTGAGAAAATACAGACAACCAAATGCACGCTGCCACAGAGGGGTAGGTCTAGGCCAAGATGGACAACTAGGTGGGGGCATACAACTTGGAATGCTTCAACGATATCAGGGGAACAAACCATTAAGAATGGGATAAAACATTAAATATAATAACATACTGCAACAGTGATTATCACTGCAGGCTTTGGGTGACACACAAAGTTTGGGCAACTTTTTTATGACAGGAGACTCCAACAGGAACTTGAGAAATCCCAAACCTGGATCTGTTTGGGAGGAAAACTTGGTGTGACTTTGGTGTTTGTGGTTATTGTGGGCAGATCCACAGTTTTGTGAAATGGGGAAATTCCGTATGAACCAAAGAAACCCTGGTAAATCGCTGCAAGACTTTTTTATTTTCTTATGATTTGGAGCTACTCTAAAGTGAAGGTGGATATTAATGTGTTTTCATGGAATTGAAACTACGTGGGAGATTTAGCAGGTAACCCAAGCACTCCTGGAAGTACAGAAGGGTGAAAAATTGTGGAAAAAAGCAGCAAAGAATCCCACTGAATGTAAAAATATAAAACCCGAGCAAACAAAAATCAAACTACAAGTTATCGGAGTGGGTCTGTCAAAATTGTACAACCCCAGTGTTCAGAGGCATTAGTTTCTAAGTACCATATTGATGCTTTTATGCATCAAAGGATCATTTTGGCTGGATATTTTTTCCTTTCACTAGATGGCAATATTGTATTATATTCCAGCATTTAAGTAACGTTTAAATAAACAAGGCACAAAGATAACCAAGTAAACTGTATCAGTGCATTAAAGAAATTAAGGGATAATTAAATCAAAAAATTTCCTTCAATAGCTTGTATTTCCACAACCTATCTCGGTAAGAATACCACTTAGGTTTTCTCTTTGATAAACCACGCGCCACTTCTTTGGTGGCACAGTGAGATTCAGCACTTTTTCCCCCCAAATGGCTTCAACTCTTCCTCTGCAGTTCCCATTGAGAGGGATTGCCAATTCCTATTTCTACTCACACAATAACTAAAGAGAAACCAAAGACTAAGTGCAAACACACTTAATCTGATTAGTCAAAGTCATTAGCAGAGTTTTCTTGTTACTCCTGTATATATGTGGTGGCATTGTTTGGGACCCCTACTATGTGACCTTTCTAGTCCTTATAGCTTGCTGAATTTTCCTAACCTCACCAAGAAGTCACATGGAATTAATTCTCTTGAGCCTCAGATTAAAGATGTGTTTGTTTCCACTCTTTTCCTGTGTCTTTACAGCAAGAACCAAGTGAAGCAAGAAACATTAGATGAAGCAGAAGACTGATTTATTGGTTAAAGGGAAGGAAAATGTATTACAGAAGAAGAATGAGAAAGTTGCAGTGACAGAACCTGCTTCTGAGGTGTGTTCTAAACATTAATTGGACCAGGAAACAGAACCTCAGTCAAGCCTGCATGCTCAGGTCATTAAGCAAAAGATTTATTTGTAGTTTTTTTCAGATTCACTAGCTGTGTAACCTTGACAGGGATGATGGAGAGAGTTTGATTTCAGGTGACTGAACACCCATTTGCTTCAGGCATGTTTCTGGTTGGTAGGAAATAAGGTATTTAAGATTCAGCTTTTGAGAGTTGGCAAGAACTAGTGCTAGTGCACACAACCTGCAGAGTCTGGAGAAATTGTTTTAATGATGAAAGGTGATTAGGAACCACTCCTGATGGCAGCAGCCTCATTTTTCTTCCACAAAGCTACTCTTTTCCCCTGGTAAACTTTTATATGGTGGCAAATCAAAGCAGTCTGAGAAACAGTTCCCTGCCTCCTGGTCCACTTGCTATCAAAAGCTATGAAAACTGTCTTTGACTTTGAAAAAGTCATCTGGTGTGATCAGGACAGGTTTGACTCTGGTGCTGCAGCTCCAGCATCTATTGCAGTAAGAGACCCAGTGCTTGACAAGAAGGGGAGCCCTTGAGAAAAGCACCACAAGACACACATGTCTCCTTTGGGCACCTTGCACAAATACCCAGACAGAGAACTCCAGGAGACATCCAAGAATTTTCAGTCCAGCCCTGACTTACTAATGACTACACTTGTAACAGCTGTAAAGCAAGGCAATAAACCTTATATCACAGCTTATTACAAGCTATTCATTTCCTGACTCAATTTCAGGATCATTATATCATCTAAAAGAAATGAAAATTTCAGATATGAATCTCTAAGTGGCTCATTGTAGATACATATCATTGAAAACATTTTGTTGGTCTAACATAACTACCATACAACAGATTCCATTTCAGATCTTTCATTGACCTTTCCTACTATTTAAGTCTCTACTTAGATCATTGCTGCTCTCAAGATACTTACTTCAATTAATTTTACAAGCTAAAATGTTTTTTTCCTTTTTGAATTTATGTCTGCCTTTGGTTTTAGCATTTCTTGCCCCCTCGCTCCCAGTTACATCGGGTGTCATCAAAGACATTAGCTCTGCCTGCAAACCTCGTCCTACAAAAGACTCTTTGTATCAGCAAAATACCACCGATGCCTTTCCCTGGAAAGTGATGTAGTGAAAATTCATAAAAACAGAATGTACCTAATCCAGTTCCTTACTGTTATTGCCTTATGCAATAACATCATCCATTTGGCCACAGACTAACACAAAGGTAATTGGATTTTGGCTCTTGCTAATTCCAGTGGAAAGCTGTAGAACCTTACTACTAATCAATTAGAAACATCTTTTGGCTTCTAGTGAGATTTTGTACATGGAAAATCCACTTATTTTTCTCATTTCATCAGTAACATTTATTCTGAGCTTCTGCAGTACTCAGGGCAAGCATTCATATCTTACATGGCTAAAGAAATTGTTTATAGGCTGTTTACGTAAAATTGCTCCATTCTATTTTATGTAGTTTACATCTCTCTGTACTGAGCATGGGACACCATTTATGAACTGTGTTCAAGGGTCTCTCTGGACTTACTGTGCAATGAAATAAATTTTTGGAAGGAATAATTCAGTTTCCTGGAAGGAATAATTTAGCTAATGTGGCTTCATATCCCCATAGTACGCTGTAGAAACAATGTAGAAATAAAGATTTTTGGGAACTACTTTTTTGCCACAGTGACCTTGGCATGTTATTCACAACTGGATTGTGCCTTTGTGACCAGCACCAAAAAAAAAAAAAAGGGAAAAGCAAATAGTTGTCCTATTCAAGAAATTGTTCAATGTCTGTGCTCCAGTTCAGGGCTCTAATGCATCATCACATCAGCTTCAGTCATGGAGGATTATTACATTCTAACACCCTTTTTTTCTCTCACTACTTCCTATTTTCTTATGTGAGGGAGAAAAAAGAGAAAGCAAAAACCTCATGAATTCAAAGGCTAAGGGTATGTTCTTTCTCTTTCAGAGAGGTTAGAAGAAGGTGAGGTTAAGGAGTAAACTTAATGGATCATTTTTAGTATTCTATTTGAATAAAATTTAAATTAGAGAAGATGTATACCACAGTATTTTTGAACTGCAAGATGCAGGACACTATTGAACTTCTCCCTTGCTTATTAAATTGGTAATGGAATAACAAAGGGACAAATGCATCCTCATTTAAACCCATATTTAGTATGCAAATCACTAATAAGGAGGGTTTGCAAAATCTCTGATGCAAATTGTGTATAAACTTGCAGGGTGAAGTAATAAGTGAAAAATTGATTTGGGCCTCAAGCACTTTACAGCCTTTTATACCGAACTTAGACACGCGATTTATTACGGAGGTGCAACATCATCTTTACACCTACAAGTGCTCTTAGTGAATACTGGAAATGCTTTCTGCATATCAAACATCCCCACATCAAATACAAACGGTGAATGGGCATTCTGGCTGGGATATACATCAAGACAGTGCTGCAGAGCTACACCAGCAGCCTCGTTACTCCACAGTCCTGGCTTGTGGCTCGGGAGACCAGAGGAGCTGAGAACACACCCCACAACTTTGAGCTTTCTCTCTGGATATTTGGATTTAGGAAGTTGCAGTAATTCAAAGCAGATCTCTCAGACCTGTCCTGTTAAAATGTAAAAAAATGAAATGTAGCAGAGCGAAGAGCACAGCTTGTGCTGGTGTAGAGCAGCTCGTTCATGTTCCCTGGAGAGGCTGGAATCGCCATCCCAGAGCAGCCTTGGAAAGGGACAGCTGCCCCTCTGGACAGCAGCACCCATGACACTGTAGGTACAGCTTTATGCAAATGCCTAGAGGCAAAAAGGGGCATCTGAAAAACTCACTTTTCAAAGAGCTACTGTCTCAAAATGTAAATTTAACAATTACCTGTCAGAAGAGAATTAAGAAGAACTATGTTTTTTATTATATGATGGATATATGATGAGATTTTGGGAATTCTCTGTAATCCACGACAAGAGGTGGGAGGGGAAGTAAATCACATTGCAGTCAGCTGATCCCATGACATTTCTTTCATTTAAGGTCAAAACCTCATTATTTCCATATAATGAAATCTGGAAGTAGACATTGGTTTCGATTTGCCTCTAACCTAAAATTCCACTCAGAACATTAAATGAACTCACAACTTAATAGTGGTTCCTCTTACAAATGCCAGGAAAACATGGATGACCAGGGCAGCAAATGCCATGCCTGATTTTTAAGATACATAAATAATATTTATTAGATTCTGGAGTGAGTTTGATGTATTCTGCTGAGTTCAACACTGTTTCCTTATCAAAAATCTGTACCTTTATGTCCTGGGATATAACTGTTATTCACAATCTGTATCTGCTGATCTTTTGAAACCTTTATGGACAGAGAATATTTAAATACAGGTTCAAACAGCAACTTTTTTTTTATTCCAAGACTGACTTCTCCAACCTCTGTATGAAATTAATTTACCAGCGCTAAGGGATAATTCAAGAAACCATCAGATACTCTAAACAGAGCTCCCACTACTCAGTCTTTAGCTTTATCCTCATGAAAAGGCTTCAGACAATCACTTTGGTCTTGAGCTCCTTGGGAAGAAAAGGGACAGGAGAGCAAATGGAGCCAAAGAGACAGAGTTCACAAATTAAATTACTAGGTATTATAAGGCAGCAATGTAATCATAGATTATGGAGCTTCAAAGCTCAATACTCATGTAATCTTCCCCATTTTCCTATAAAATGTGTTTAACATTAAAAAAAAAAAAAGCCAAGGAGGTCTCATACTGAGGTCTGCTGTCTTTAGATACCTATTGATGAGGACGACTGAGGCATTTCAGTGGCTGTGTGGTGCACAAGGGGATCATTTCAGCTCCCTGGCCAAACCCACATGGCTCCCTCTTGCTCTGTTATTCCTTCATGTCTGGTCCAACCTGGGAAGTTTAATCCATTTTTGAGGGAAAATTCTGCACTCTCAAAGCTGCCCTTCCTCTCTGCCCCCTCCATTCATCACATTTCTGTTACCTCTCCCAACCTCAAATCTTTCTCTATTCGAAGTTAACAGAAATACAAACCTCAATGTTTTAACTATTGAGTTGTGAGGAGTTTGGGATTCAGGTTTTTATTTTTACTATATCTAGAGGTAGCTGAGTTTTCCAGATGGGAAGATGACGCTACAAAGCACAGCACATATTTGTCTTCATGAATTTCTGTTGTTATGTCTCTGGCTGAATATTCATTATGAATTGATCAGCATATTTTATTGGTATGTCTCACAGATTGTTTCTGGCTCTTGCTGCCTATCAACATGTTGATTCACCAACTGGTAGGCCATTTAATTTATCAGCTGTTTTCAGGGCTAATATTTAGAGGGAAAAGAGCACAAAAATAGCTAAAAAATAAAAAATACAGGAAAAAAGAAAAGAAATCCCTTTTCAACTATTGTATTCAGTAGTGGCAATGAAGCGCATCAGTACCCAAGCTCAGCCTAATCAACAGCTTGCAGTATTGGTATTGCCACGTTAAAACACAGCTTCAGCTGACCCAGGCAAAGGGGACTGAGCCAGCAGCTCCTATCTTCCTTCCCCAGACAGGCAGAGCAGGAACAGAGCTGATTTGTTTATAGCAAGTCTCTTAACTTCATATCTCAAGTGTCCTGCACGACACTCGGAGCTGCTGCTGTATGCCAGAACAGACGCCGGGCCAGTGCAGTGACCTCGGATCACTGAGGTTTCAGCTTTTCTGATGGCACTTGCAAATGTAGCTGTTTAGAAAAGTGTGCCTCAAAGTCTGCTTTTGAAGCGTTTAAAAAACCCCTGCCTCATTATTTTCTACCCTGTTTTCTGAAAAGATGGAATAACACTAACCCATGTATCACTGTGTGTTTCACACTTCAGTCAGCCCGTTGTCTGTGGCCCTCGAATATTTTCAGTGTCAGATTTATATATACACATCATAGATCACTTGATGTTTTGATACATATGCCTCCAACTCATGCTAATTAACACTTCCAAACAGATTCTCCACTCAGTCAAACCTTTTGCCGTCAGGGGCCCCCCAAATGAACCCTGAAAGGAAACCTGTTATTTCCACAAACTTGGAATTAACCTGCCCAAACCCAGAAAGCAGATGCTCAAGGGTGAGTGTGGCAGACCAGTTGCTCCAGTGAAGCTGTTACAAGTCAGAGCTACAAAGTTCCTTACAATCTTCACATTAATGTCTCCAAATGAAATGATGTTCAGGGGAAAAAAAAATGGAATTAGTTTAGCCCTGGGCCTAAATGTTAAAATCTTACATATTGTCCTAAACTCTTAAGAAATGGTCTGGGGAGGTTTGGTCAAAGGTTGGACTCAATGGTCTTGGAGGTCTTTTCCAGCCTTAATGGTTCCATGATAAAGGAGAGCCATACAGAATCATTACTGACACACATGGAGCACAGACCGTCCTCATGTGCACAGAATACAGAGAAAAACCTCACAGCTGAGAGCTGCTCTGACAGTGGCAGCTAAATGCCATCAGCTAAAGCCTATTTTACCTAGGGATTAATTAGTGAGGTATTCAACTCACACAGGAGGGCCTTTTCCAGTTTGAAGGAAGATAGTACAGGGCTTGCATAAATGAAAATGTGATGTGACTTGTCATTTAAAGAGCTAAAATTTAAGGACCATCTCTTTTTTTTACTGAGTCACAATGAAATTTAGGATTTCTTCCAATATGGATATCCTTCCAGGAAGAGCACATAGAACTGCTAGGGAGAAGATAAAGACCAGTGTCAGAAAATGCCAGTCATCCATTGATGAAGTTTTTGCAGTAGGAGGTATAAATAAAATCATAAAGTTATGAGAACATGTCAATACGCCTTTCTAACAATGCAGGGAAGATTGAATGATAAATTAGTACAAATGGAAAGCCACTTCTGTGAGAAAATGAGCAGCTCCTTATTTAAGCTTTACTAGATCCCTGTTCTCATGCACCACAGCCCATCAAGCACATCCTTTAAGGTGGGTAATTGGCAAGTCTGAAAAATGTCAATGCTCCAGACCAAACCCACTCCAAGCCCTTGGATTAGATTTTCAGGCAAGCTATCTTAATGACCCTTTAAATACAATACGTTTTTACTCTTGGTGGCAATAATTTGAAATTTTGTTTAATTTGTTTCAGCTTAGGTTCGTGTTTCACGTGAAAACTCACTGCCTTGCTGAAACATTTGTATAAAATCAGATTTATAGAACAACAACTGACGGTTTTTTTAAATAGATGTTATGATTTGACATTTTATGAGTGAGCAGCACTTAAAAGTGAGAGCAGTAGAAGGTTATGCCCAACGTCCTAAAATTGCTTGCATGTCCTGAAAATAATTCAGGTTTAAGAATTGATTGCTACAGCAAACCATGAAAATCCAATATTTAATTTACTCACAAAGAATAAGTCATAAAAGCTGATGCATTTTGCAAGGACATGTGTCTGTTGTTACACTCACAGACAAATCAACATTTTTGTGTGGAAATATGGAAAAGATTTCTCCATCACGATAGTCAATGAAATCTTCAAAATACCTGATGGTTTAGTTCTTAAACATTTCACTGCTCCAAGCTCTTTTCATACAGAATTGTGTTCACATTAGACTGACAAGGGCAGTGGCAAGGGGATGGACTCTGATCCTTTCATCAGCAGTGCTCAGCTGTATAAAAATATACAGAGAAACTTGAGCATTAAAAGGAAATTCAGTGATTCTTGCAAATACTTTTCAGCTGTACTTCTCTGCAATAAAATTTACATAACCGTATTAAATAATAATAACAAATAGTGTCTCTGAAGCTAAAATACAGGTACACATGACATTTTGTACACACTCAGTTTGCTCTGGAGGAGAAAATGCAGAATCACTATCGAGAACCCTGATTTGTACTTCATAAATTCTAAGCAATGTGTTCACCAGAGAGCAGGAGATATGAATACCTGGAGTTAACTCAATTAGACATATGACAAACATTCAACAGTGTTGTGGAAAACAAGTTTTGACTGCTTTATTAATACTTTTCTCCGGCAGAAACTTTCAAAATGCCAGCTGCAAAAGTTACATTTTACTAATGCTTCCATTATGCATCTGAAAATACAATAAATGGTGCACGGCAACATCTCAAAACTGAATTAAGCAAATCACATCATTCTGGGAACATAATTTCTGGAGAGCTGAGATGTTTCTCAGATAAGCAGACATAAAAATTTAATACCTTCCAGCACCTGATTCTGCACAGAAGAAATTTCAAGATCTGCTGTAACTAAACATGGGCTACATTTGTAATAATACAACCACTACACCATCACTTTAAATGTCACTATTGTTATTCAGCATGATTTCCTCTGTATGATGGCTCAAGTCAATTATAATGACAGATAGCATCCTACTGGCTTATCTGATTACCTCTGACCTTTTAACAGCTGCAGAAAGCCAAAACAGCCTGAAAGAAGAACTCATGCATATATGACACAAAACTGGAATTTCGTATCTGAGCCATAGTCAAGAACTCAATGAATGTCAGCAGATTTCTGACAAAGCTTATAGCAGATAATTCCTTGGATGGTTTGGCACCACGAGAGCTTGTCATTTATTATGGCTGAGTACTGACAAGGGACATAAACTTGATTAATTTTATATCAATACCTGATACAAAAGCCATTACAACATACAGTTCATTTTAAAAATTTGGAATCCACTGCCCAAAGTAACCATTCATTTTGAGTATTATTTCTTTTATCAGAAGCTTGGTTAGATGATTTAAGGCTGAGCTTCACAGGGAAACAAAAATCAATATCAAGTGCAATTGTGTATATTCAAAAAAGTGCTTTGTTTTTGAACAACAGATAGAGAAGTCTCCAACCACTCACATGTCCTTTCTTGTTCCTCAGATTGACTAATCTCCCCATGATTAGTGAAATGTGACTCTGATAACTAATCAAAAGCTTGTCTTTGTGCTGCTAAAAAGCCCAGAAACACCCAACCCATTCCTCATGCTGTTCTGAAAAAGCCATCCAAAATGAAGCTGCACCTGCTTCTCATAACAAGTTGATATTAATTTCAATTGTCTTCAAAATCTTGAATTAATTTTCATGGAATTTTTCAAACTGATAATACTGGTTTAAAACAGTTGTAAATTCTCTGTATGAAAGAAAACACCAGAACAGAATAATAGAATAGAAATTTGACAGTTCCACAACTGAGATGAAATCCCAGCTGTCCTTGGAAAAACACCACAACCACCACTATCTTTACCTGGGGCACATTTCCACCCTGAGAAATCACTGGTACCATGAGTTACCTCTATTGGCAGTCAGCTGAGGGAATGAATGGTACAAAATAGCTCAAGGTAACATTTATTGACAAATAAAATTTAAAGAAGAAAACCAGAAATACCAGAATCAGTTGACTTCTAAAACTTATGAACAACTATATTTGTAGAATCTGGCTAACTGAGAATAAAAAGGAGAAAAGTAAAATATCAACAGAGTTTTTTTTGTCCTGCCTGCTGTCCTCTAAAAACTAATTATGCCAGTTCATGCTTCAAAAGGAAAGCTGTTGTTTCCTGGTTGCTTGCTTTAATTTACCTTTCTTTGGAAGCTCATTGTTAAAAAAGGGTCTGCCCAGGTACTCCTAAAGGGCCCATCACACCCACACATCATTTTCTCACCCCCTTTTTTGCACCAGTTGCACATTTCTTGGGGCTTTGGCAGCCTCAGTGCTTGATTAATCCCTGACCCTGAGGACTCTGCCCTGGTCTGCAAAGTTCTCACAGTAAAAATAAGGACACCTGACTCAATGGAATGGGGACCTTCCCTCCAATGAGTTTCAGAAAAATAAATATTGAAGAGATGGAAGAATGCAATTAGGATAGTAATACATCTCAAACAATGTTAATAACCTTTAGAAGCAGAGAGAATACCCAGTTTATTCAGCTATCATAAAACAAATATTAAACATACTCTGGGAAAAAAAAGAAAAGATATGTAATTTCTGCTCAGAAAAGTAATTAAAAAGTGAACAGAATGGCTTGGCAGCTGCACAGTAATCCCCTCCAATATCTCAAACAGCCCATACTGGTGCAAGATGTTCCACCCAGCATCACCAGATAAGAATGTTGTAGCAATCAATGGAATGTGTCCAATTTACTTAAAGTCTTTCACCTACAGAGCAGAAATAATACAAGTTTCAAGAGAAAATTTGAAATATTCACATATTACACCTAAAAGGAGCAGCTGAGGTGGTTATGCCAGAACGCATTATTGTGTTCCTTCAAGAAGGAAAGCAAGAATTTACTGATTGTGAGGCCCAACTCAGTCAATACATGTCTGCAAGAGCTCAGCAGTCTCCCCTCTGAAATATGCTGCAGGAAGGGACTGCTGTGTGTAAAGCTCTGTATAGATACCATAACGTCTATTACAAGAGAAAAGTCAATTAATGGGCCATCCAAACCTTGCTCTGGAGTTTATCTGCACACAGAATAAAGTCAGTAGCAGTAAGAGTATGCTATTTCCTCCAACAGTGGAGAAAATGAGGATGGTTTAATCAATATTATGACAATTTAAGTTTTGCTACCCTACTAGTCAACTCAGTAAACATTTATTGTGCGGGAAGGGAATGTATTGGAAACAGGACAGTCAGAGGAGAAAAGACCAGTTAGTGGCTTCCTAGGAAGCCAATCCTATTGCATATTCCAAGAGATGCTTTACAAAAGAAATGCTCCTTGAAAGCCGGCTGGCAGATATTCTAAATAGCAGAGTCTTCAGTTTTATGCTTTCCTTACAGTTCTTATTTAAACCCCTCAAGTTTTCAGGGTGGAAGAGCCTGTCCAGCTCCACTCTGTGTGTGCTAAACAAGGGCATCAGCCCTGGGTGTTTTATAAAGGTGGAAGACGGAGACAGGAAAGGTCACAGTGGCATCGGGGTGCAGCCCATGCCTTGTGCAGGTGATGCCAACAAGGTGTTTGCTCTCACTGGTGCCTTTTTTGGGCTACCTAAAAACAGAGGCCAGACAGAATTAAGGGAATATAAAGCAGTGATATTTACTGGAAGGCCTTCAGGTACATTTCAGGCAGATGAAGCCCCCCCAGGGCCTACACTCAAAAATGGACCAGGGGTTGCAGGTTTTCACACTTTTATAAGTTTGCTCCATTTACATAGTGGCGGTTAATTTTCTAATTACAGTTTCAGGCAATGAAGTCATTTACCCCCACTTTGCTCCTCCCCCAACTCACTCTTGTTTCCATCTCTCAGGCCTGAGGCAGTGAGGTGTCCCTGATCCCCAGGCCTGGAGAGGAATTGTTGTGTCTGACCAAAATGGGAAAGCTCACAGTCTATATGGAGTTTAGAGTTCTACACTAAAGAACTGCAGGATTATGAATATATGGAAAATATAAAAGCTAAAATCCTAAGGCAACATCACAACAAACACCACAGAGAGGAATGGGTTTTTTTTTGCTATGGTAGTGCACTTTGTACCAGTCCACCCCTATGTGCTTCCACTTCACAATTTGGAAGCCAAGTTTGTGCCTTGAATAATGTCTGTGAAAAATTTGAGAATCAGCTATTTTTGGAGGACAGCTGAAACAAGGAGTGGAGCATGTAAGGTTTGAGCTGCAATGCTGAGGCCTGCCAGCTTCATTTCCACTCCTCATGCTGAGGTGTGCAAAACAGGGGGAAAAGCTTAACACTACATCTACTGTAGAGAACAAAATGGGGTCCAAAATGCCTAAACTAACCTCATCCTCCTTTTAATAATCCACAGAAAATACCTTCCTTTGTCTTTAAACCAGAAACTACAAGCCAATTAATGCTTTGTGAGAAAAAAATTGTTGTTAACGTTGTTTTTCAAACTCAAATGGTGATACTTTACAGTAAATGGACTTTATTTAATGCTCAATTAAATTTTAATTGCTTGGTGACACTATTCATAATCATCAAACTAGCTAATGTTTATTAATCACCATTTCTGATAGAGTATAGCATCTCAGATTTCCATGTGAATTTGGGAAGACAAAAATAAATTTGATACAGTTACCAGCTGAACAATCACATTAAACACACCTTTCGCTTTAATGCTCAGGTGGCTTTAAGATATTTGAAACTTTAAAACAAATAAAGTACAGGTAATAAATAAACTGTAGATATTAGGGCAAAAACATCTCTCAGACCTTGAAATCACTGAGACAGCACCAGAAAATAGATTGGAAGTCACTTCACTGGAAACACTATAAATCATCAGGAAATTACTACCTCGTAGCAACTTCTCAATATCAGATATTTTAAACACCACCATCCTAATTTAACAAAGTTATTCTCTGACAGCCACACATTTTAATGCTCACCTCACTATCAGCAGGCTTTCCTCATGTATTCCTCCCATGGCAAACCCAAATCCTCCTAAGGAACTTCTTCCCTTTCTGCCCTTTGGGCTTTAGGCTTTCCAAGAAGCTGCTTCTAATTGGAAGTTTGATGCTAACTGGGGGAAGTAATTAAGCCCTTCATCATTCCCCACTGACCTGCTGCCTTGTAGGTCATGCATTTCCCACCACAAAGATCAGGTGTTAGTAGAAAAGCAGAATAAAGTGAATAGGCATTTGGAACATGGATTTAATGTGTGGTTATAATCAACACAGAAAATTCAAGTTACTGCCACACCAACCAGATTTTTAACTGTAGGCAGCATGCGTGGGCTGATTTTTTTATTCAGTTTTTTCTTGTGTTTGGGGGGACCTAAGGTGATGACCAACCTGTCTTCTACTGTGAGAGGTGCACAAAAAGCTAATTGTGGCTTTGAGCAACTCAATTCCTTTAGGAGTGTGTACACATTTATCATGGATAGGTGTGAGAGCAGGTCGTGAATTGCTCTGGAGAGAAGGGAAAGTCTTTCTCTGTCATCAGTTTTCAGGTTTACACAAATTTCAGCCACTCTCTTCATTCCAAGGCATGATTTTTATGCATTGGAACCATTTAGCCATAAAAACCCAAAACCAAAATACCCCAAAAGTTCCCCCCCAAAACAAACAAAACCCACAAACAAACAAATCTCCCAAAGCCAACCAAACAAAAAACAGTATTTTTTTTTCACTCCTCTGTCACCACCCAGAAAGTCCTTGTAGAGATCACTGTGTTGTCTTTAGCGATTGAAGTCCTCACTCTGGTTTTCGGGTATCCCAAAAGTGAGCTCTGGTGAAATCTCCTGCATTCACCTCACACAGCGGTTTCCAGGTGCACATCTGCAGGCCTTGGACAACAGAGAAGAAGGTAGGTGTGAGATGATTTAAAGGAATTTATTAGGCAGTTGAAGGGGAAAAGTTCCCTCCTCTTCCCACAGCACAAATGTGCTTTAAGGCATAAACCATTTCCATGATGGTATTTTCATCTTTATGGTGGTACTTTAGGAGCATAGTGGTTCATTTCCTGTTGGAATGCTTTGTTGTGTCCTCTTGTGAGCCATGTTTCCTCTGGTCCTTCCAATAATTCAAATAATCTACCAAGACCAACCTTTCTTGATGTTAATTACTGGCTGGCTGCCAAAAGGCAAAATTAAATTCCATGCAATTTTTTATGTAATAAATTCATTATTTGATGAAATGCCCATCTATCCCAGAAAATATTTTTAAAACTTCTCCAGAATTCATTTGGCAAAGTTTACTTTAGAAATCATATTATCCTCTATAGCACACGTATTGTGAACACCTAGTTTTGAACACTTGAGCAGTCTCACATTTAACAAGTTTTACATTTACTTCTAGGACCTTATTTATATTGCCAGATAAACGGCTCTCAACATGAAATTATCATCAAAATTCTCATTCAAAGATGTGGTAACTTTATTTTTTAACATGTTTTTATCCTCTAAAAACTGCTTATTTTGTAGTTAAAAGTGCTTTAACTCCCCCTTATTATTTTGCAATCCTTTACACAACATGTAAGATACCAAAAATTTTTCCTTAGGGTCAGCCTGTTGGTCAGAAGACTGAACCCTGTGTTGGGTCAGGAATTAGAGAAGCACCATCCTCCCAGATGTGCTCTGAAAGGTGCCCTGGACAGAGGTGCTGGGGGAGGCGCAGGGCTGAATAACCTCCTGTGCTGTCTGGATTTATCTCAAGGAATTGTTGCATTATCTTGATTAAAACACACGAGTTGCAAAGGGAATGGAAACGCCTGAGTCCTCATTTTCAGTGAGTTCACTGGGAGCTGCCTCCCTGCCCCTGGAGTGCATTAATACCTCAGATATTTTGATAGCTGAGATAGTGCCACAGGAACCCAGCACGTACCACAGTCCCCAGCTATATTTAATTAGGATAGCAAGTGTGTATATATATTTTTTTTCCTCATTCTGTTAATACATTATGATTGAATACTTGTCAACCCACAGCACATTTCCAAAAGTGGCTGAAGGTTATTGTTGTAACAGAAGAGCAAGTTATATGATAGTCTTCCACAGGGCTTGTTAACATTATCAGAATTACTGGTGAACAGGAAAAGTTGTCCCTTGGGTACAGGATAAAGAGTGTAAAATGCTATTACCTTCCTTTTAGTAGGTCTTTCAATAAAGGTCTTTTTAAATAAAGTCAAGAAAATGACATAGCTCTTTTCAGTTTTCCTGTGAAGTAATTACAGCTGTAGATCCTTGACTTTTGTGTAATTTCTAATGAAAATTAACCAGTGTTAAATATCGATTGCTTTTCTCTATCATTAGGCTTAATGAACTAAGCTTTAATACTGTCAAAACGGCATCGAGTTACGTGAAAAGATGCTATAAGGAAGTGTCAGCAGTTATTCCAAGGGCTATTTTATACACAATTTATGAAAAAAATAAATATACCGGATTATTTTCAAACCCAGCGGTTTTCTGAAATGCCTTGGAATGAAATAATAGCTTGCTCTTTTCAGAATGAGCAGCTGAGTCTGGAGGTGGCACTGTTTCCCTTCAGGAGAAAAGTCAATCCCACGATGAGATCGAGTCCAACACACCCTGGTGCAACTGGTGAATTTATGCAAGGGACACAGCTCTTAAGGAACGTAATTAAACTGAACATATGCCTGATATACACTCTAAATCCTCTGATATAGTCCTCTGTATAGTGTAGGATATGCCACCCCATTTCTGTTTGGGCTGCAAGTAATTTAAGAATTTGAAGATCAAGACTCTTCAGCAGATTTACTTAGATTAAAATTTAATGAATTAATGAATCTAATAACCTTAATTGGCAAAAATTAGTTTAAAAGACACAAGAGAGGATAGAATTCTGCAAACAGGACTTGCTAACCCCCTCCAAAGGGTTTCTGCAGGTAGCTTCATTTAGGGTATGCCTTAAAATTATAATTCCTTGTCATTTCTATTGTCTTGGCACATCATTCCAGCCTGCATCCATCCTTACTTCAGGAATGGTGACGCAATCACATTTTGAAAATAGGTAAGGCAATTTCTCCACCTTCAGGCAATAGACAATTTAAATCCCAGGATATTCCATCTTCAATCCTACTCTCTGGCAAGCCCTCAAAACAAACAATCATTTCTCTATATAAATATAAATATTTTTATTTTGAGTTTTCCTCTTGGATATTCTCAATTCCTTTCTCAAAGTGTTTATAGGTAGTTTGCATGAAAGAAAGGTTTCTGCCTGTCAAAATAGGGAGTGACTATGGATTTGTGTAAATTAAGCAGTTCAAATTTCAGGTGAAAACTTAAAAAATGTCTTGTCAAAGTATCCAGAAAGCAAACCATGTTCTTGATGTCACAAGAGCATCACTCAGAAAATGCAAAATTAGATAAATAGCGCCAGCAATGGCAGAAGAAAAGGACTGTCAACCTCAGGGGAAATTAAAGGAGATATGCCACTCTCTGGCTGCACAGACTCTCATTAAAGGCACTGAGCAATGTGTTTAAGGACACGTCTCAGCCTTCTGCTTTTTCACTCTCTGTCTCTTGCCTGCTGTTTGTTCTCTTTCTTCTCTATTGCCCATAGTATCTCTCCACCTCAATAAATACAATAAATAACCTTCTTGCTCACTAGTGTTTGGAACTTCCAATATTTCACCACAATTCACTTATGACTTGCTAACAAAAGTAGATTTGGAGCCTTCTAGAGGCCCCAGTGACAAGAATCCTCCAGTCCACAATGCTTTGGGGCTATTCCCTCCTTATTTCCATTCCTGGGTGAGGGATTCTGCTTCAAGAGCTGCTATGAAGGAGATTCCACCCTCCACATTCCACTTCCCCAGGTGTGTGAGCAGCTATCGGAGGACAGGAGGGCAGATTGACAAAGGTGGGACATCAGGAACCTTCACTTTCCCTGTTGAAGGACACAGAGAGTAGCTAAAGGGGCTGAGAAGGAGATAGAGACAAGTCTGAGCCGCTCCAGCAAGGACCTGCTGTTAGATCATTTACATTTTGTTATGGTTCCACAATATGATACTTTTTGCAATTCGACAACCTGCCAAAGACCTTTCCCCAAATCTGGCATGCCAGGCTGAGAGATCCTTGTGTCATCCTTGAGGGTCTTGGGCAACCTGCTAAACCCATACCTGCAAGATGTGGGTTAAAATAAAGATTATTTTCTCTGCACAAACACAACAGGTGAATATTTTGTGTAGCTAGAATTAGAAGCCTGTGCAAGTAAATCAGATTCAGATTGAAAAAAAAGGAAAGTGAAAGCGTTCCAATGCTTTCTTCCATGAAGTAGAAAAGGACTCCAACTTTCTTAACAGGTGTTTTAGTTGTGTTTCCTGATGCAGTTTATTGAGCGAATGCATTCTGAGAGCTTTAAATTGAGATTTATTTGTCCTTTTGCTAATCATGAATCAACCTTCTTTTAGATCAATTAACTAAATCACTCTGGAGGCAGCTCAATGCATTCTTTATGGATGAAAACCTTTGTTCTCTATTGCCCATAATATCTCTCCACCCCAATAAATACAATTAATAACCTTCTTGCTCACTACTGTTTGGAACTTCCAATGTTTCATTGCAATTCATTTCTTATGACTTGCTAACAAAAATAGATTTGAGTAAAACATCAATATTAATACGTGCTTACATTCTCCCTTGTGTTCTTTCAAAAGTACTTAGTTTTCACAAAGAAGTTTATAATGGTATTACTCATGTCACTATAAAACCTCAATGGTTTTTTCAGAAACTTACAAGTAAAAATATGTGACTATCACAATGCATACTAGTGTTCTTTCTTTTATTTTGCACATAGCATACATAAACCCAAAATAAATTTAAAGTTTCCACTCTGAAATTCCCAACTAGAAAACTCAATTTAATTACAGTATTTATTAGCACAGGAAAGTACCTGCTCCTAATTTCTTCTGCAGTTTCAGCAAGACAGGGCCCTTGATGTATTACATTTCCTGTAATAGTACTTATATTCTTCCTTTTGTTAAAAATCATCCTGAGATGATAATTATTCTAGCTGAGGGCCAGGGATTCAATAACAGCTGAGACAAACCGTGGCCTGCCAAGAACTGGGCTGCTTTGCTCAGAGAGCATTTGAGTCAATTCACATTTAATGAGAGAGGCCAGAGGCCCTCTGGTCACCTCGGAATGGGATCCAGCAGCCCCACATTGGCCTGGAGTTGTTTCAGGAGAGCTCTAGGGTAGCAAAATTTTAGCATTTTAGCAAAATGTTCCTTCCCCAGAGGGTGCTGGGGCACTGCCCAGGCTCCTGAGGGAATGGGCATGGCCTCAAGGCTCCCAGAGCTCTGGGAGCGTTTGGACAACGCTCCCAGGGATGCGCAGGGTGGGATTGTTGGGGTGTCTGTGCAGGGCCAGAAGCAGGCCTGGGTGATCCTCATGGGTCCTGTCCAGTTCAGCATATTCTGTGATTCTGTGATTCTTTGCCATGTTTTTGAGGCCTGGTTTGTGGCACATCAGATGTGAGGTCGCTGTTGGCTGAAGGTCCAGGGCAGTTCCTCACTGAGAGCCCTCACAGGGAGCCTCCTGATCCTCTGGCACCTCCAGCAGAACTTGGGCAGCAGGTGCCAACTTTGCCAGGACCTCAGACAAGATCTGAGGCTGATGGAAGATGGCTTTGGGTCTGGGGGTCTTGTTTTGGCAGAGTGGGGTCTGCAGACTCCCCTGAGGAGAGGGCAGGGGATGCCCAGTGTGGGACCCAGTTCCAGACTGTTCCATCCTGCTCTGTAATGGCCTCTCCACACTCAGGGCACAGCTGCAGCTGGGAAAACTCTGGGAAAATGACTCTGAAGGAGGATGAAACAGTGCCCGACAGAGAGGTGTGAGGGGAAGAGTGTGTAAAACAGCCCTGGGGACAGCAGAGCCAGGGGAGAAGGAGAATAAAGTGCTCCATGCCTGGAGCAGAGAGATTTCCCTGAAGCCCATGGAGGGAGTGTGAAGGAACAGATACTACACTGCACCCATGGCAGGGACTTTGTGGTGGTTACTGGTAAGTGATCTCCTCATGTTTTCCTTGACGACAAGGCTACTATGTGGTGTTTCCTTCTGTGCTGTGGAGGAGCAGGAGTGTGGGATCAGCTGGGTGGGTGTCTGTCCAAGGGCAGGCCAAGGGCAACCCACCAGAAAGGAGAACCCACAGATTCACTTTTTCCATGAAAGTGGAAACCATTTCACTTTCCATGAGAGGAGGACCGGGAGCGTAAGAGAATACCTGGACTGCATGGCACAAAAGGCTCTCTGCTGTGAGGTGACCCAGGCTTGCTGTCTGGTGTGGCATCCCCTAAAAGGGGATGGTGGAGCCTCTCTCCCCATTCACCTGCCTTGTTCACCTCCCCAAAAACTCTTCACTCAACTGGTCACCAAGAGACAGGACACACACGTGCAGGAACCCCTCTGTGGGCCAAGGACAGCCGTCCCATTTCGATTTGTCCTATAAATCTCGTTGCACTGGAATGGACTGACTGAAGCAGGCTTGGTGACAGCCAGCAAAATCCAATTTGTGTCATTCCTGCTAAAATGCCATGCCTGTGTGGCTTGGCCTGTCAGCTGCTGCAGGTAAAGGATGAGGAAATGAATGTACATGCAGTGCAGGATGAAACACAAAACTGCCCTCAAATATTGCTCATATTATTTTGCCAGGCTAAGCGTTCGTATTCATTACTCCACATCTCCATCACTGCCTAATTTCTTTCCTCATCTGAAATCAAATGCCTGCATTATGATCCTTACTAAGATTGCAATGAAAACTGAAGTGAATGTGGACAGTTGTTTTATTGCCTTTTTTATTTTTTAGAAATAAAATTAATGTTTCTGTTGGAAATAACTGCACCGAGGGCTCAACAATATTTTTTTTTTGAAACAATCTTTCAGGTCAGAAGAAGTTATGATTCTAATTCTCCATTCCACAGTGAATGAGGATAGAAAGTAATATATTTGTTGCACAAAATTTTATGGGATTTCTAGGGTTCCTACAGCATTCAAAATTTATTCATAAAAATAGATATACAATACACTGTATTTTTTATAACAAAACAAACTGCTAAAAATATCAGCACACGTTAAGCTGTAAAACTCAGAAGTCAGTAAGGTTCAATGCAAAATTGACATATATTTCTGGGAAGAAAAGAATGCAAAACTGGGATCAAACTGCATGTTAAAATGTGAATTGACAAGTGAGATGTTTCAATAATAATAATAATAATATTAATAATAATAATAATAATAGTAGCAGCACTGTTGAAAAGCCAGCCCAACCACTGACCTCTCCATGGCTGCAATGAGACATCTGTATGAATAAGGAATTTTACTGTTTTTGAGATACTCTTTATCATCTTCCTTTCCAAAAGCTATAGGGCTCTGGAGACTCCTAACTTTTCCAGTTAATTAACCTAATTCATCATGCAATTTTAGTGTCAAATGTTACACTATTCTTAACTCCCATTTCAAAGACTCATCCAGGAATATATTAATTTTCTCATTTAACTTGTGTATTTTATGGTTTTACTATTTCTAGGTATTCTTAGGATTATTTTTCCTATGTCTAGAATACTAACTCTAAGAAATATTGAACACCAGAGATCAGTTTACTGATTCCCATAGGAACAAAGACATTTTTATGTATTTATGCACTGGTCAATGCCTGAGGTTGTATTTAAAGTTGGTCTTTATTGTCTTGTATACAGAATTCAACCCAACATCAACAAAATATTTTCTCCGACTCATTTTTTTTTTTTTTCAATCAATAATGACAAAATCAGTCCATTTAACGTGAGTAGCCTAATTTGACGTAAATTCTTCATCAAATACTAAAATCAAAATAAATAGGATTAAATTTTCAATTTGAATTGCTCTATTTATACTGATGGCTTTGCTTGAAAACGCATCGTGCCTATTTATTTGAATAGTTTCAAAACTTGATGTGAAGCTGTCTGAGACCAATTTTTTTTGGTGGGTTTTTTTTTTTTTTTTTTTTTTTTTTTTTTTTTGAGGGTGTTNACAAAACGTGTACCTCCTGCTTCATCTGCTCTGAACAAGCGCCACGGAGAGAAATATCAAAGGTAACACGAGCAGGGTTTCAAAGTGAGCACGCGAGCGGAAAGTTCACTGGTGTTCTGTAAACTTTCAGCGTGGCTCTGGGGCACCACTGCAGCACCGAGATAAAAGCAGAGATGATTATCTGCTCCTCTCAAAGAACACTCTACCTGGGAGATGTCGGGAGGGTTTGGACCACGATCAGTATTTTGCAGATTAGATGTTTATCTATAGTAGATAAGACATTTTTTGTTTAAATGAAGCTTTCTTCTTTTGTTTCTCATGTGGAATTTCCTTGTAGCTCTCTTGTTATTTACACCCTTGATACAATTTGTAATGTATTTGCATTCAGTTAATTTGTTTTTCTGAAAAAAACTCGTGGAACTAGTTATTTATTCACTTCTCTTATCAAAAGCCCTCATGTTCCAAATATTAATTTCTTCTTCTTGCATCTCTTCTTTCCCTTCTTAAAAAATATCAGTAAGCTACAAAACAGGGATCTCTTGGCAGATATTTCACTGAATAGATTGGACAGTAGTTGAAAACATGAATCTTTTGTGATTAAAACCAATATCCAGGTTCCTATGGTGATGTAGTGGTATCAAATACTGCACCAGCCCATGTCCAGTCCTACGAGAGCTTTCCAGGCTATAAACTTCAGCATGATAAAAGTGTTCTCAGACTCAAGGGGAATTTTCTTCCTCTCTGAAGACTTATCTCCTGGTTAGGCAGGCTTGTGATACTTGCCTGCTGGAAGATTTTCCCTTTCATCTACTTCTAATTGGCTGCTTCCCGTGGAACAGGAGCAGCAGGAAGCTCCCACAGGGAGCCAAGGTGGGCAGTGCTGGCTGACTGGCTGCTGATGGATCCGACAGAGAGCCTACACCACCTTTCCCAGAATTTTTAATGCTGAGAGGAGGTGGTTCCTTTTGCAGGAAAATAATTCTGGAGGGAGAGAAGCAGAGTTTAATCGTCCTTTTATCTGCAAAACTCGTAATTGTTCACAGGAAGTTTTCTCCTGTCCGTGACAAACCCCGTGAGTTTGGCACTGTCACTTAAATTGTACTGAAAGCTGCACATAAAGCTGTTTGCAGGGATTTTTTTAATTCAAATCATTATGACCTAATGATCAAGCCATTACAGCAAAGTGCTAAAAGCAGAGACATACCAGCAGTAAATATAGCTTGCATCTATGCCAGATTTGGTTATCTCCTGCACTCTGTGTTATTGCTACAGTGAGCAATAATGTGAATCATCTGATTAAAGTCACTAACAAAATTCTCAACATCAAAACTGATGAAGTCAGTGAAAGCTCTGCCAAAATTTTACCTACTGTATTCAGCACAACGTATTTGCATTTTTATGCAGTGCAGGATGCAATCGTTGCTTTTTAACCATATGCTTTTAAAAATCAAGCAAGCACATTTTTAGCAAAATGAATTTGGATTTACAGATGTTCCAGACTGAGCCTCTGCTCTACTCAGGAAATACTCTTCCTGTTATTATTGCATAAAGCAATATAAAAGTTTGAACAACAGTTGTATACCTTGAACTGCAGTGACTGGATTCAGTGTTTATAGGTTAAAGCTCCATTAGGGAACCAAAGCACAGAAAAATTAGAAGGAGCTTTTTATTTTTATTTGTACTTGCGTTTTTATTTCTCTATTTTACAATTAAATTCCTTGCTCAACCACATCCACAATATTACAAAACATCAGGTATCTGTGGTTTTATTGTCAGTCACCCACTGTTTTCCTGCTTGTGGAAGCCTCTTGGCTCTGACACTGGTAAATACCACAGAATAAACTGTTTCTATATTTAAATCTATAAGCACTACATGGTTAGCAATAACTGTTACAAGTATTGATTTTATCTTTCTCAGTTCAGGATAGTAATTCCATTTTCTGATTGCAACTTTGCTCAAACATTAAATTAGAAGATGTAGAAAAGCAACCCATTGTTGCAAAGTGATTTGGTGTGGTTTGGGGCTGTTCTTTTTTTTCATTTGAAAACTTGCTTAGTGCTTGTAAATCAGCAACCACATTGAAAAGCAGCACACACCTGTGGTGGGAACAAAACCAAGTGATTAAGAATAAACTACTCTAATGTCAGCCCAGTAAATGAATTGAAATTGGAAAATATGCAGCAAAAGTTAAAAGCAAATACACAAAAAAATCTAATTTCAATTTATTGCACAGCCCGTGCGACAGCATTAGTGAATCTTTGGCTGCAATTTTCAGGAATACCTGTGTTTGCACATCCTGTTTCCTCAGTGCCCCACCTGTCTTAGCCTCAATCCCAGCAACTGCTTCACAGTTGGATATTAAAGATTGAGGAAAATTTCTCTGTGCCCTGGGTGACCCAAATGTCGTCATGACCTCATACTTGAGTTGCAATAAGGAGAGCCAGCCCCACATTTATAAATGGTTTTGTTCTTGGAGGAAACAGGAGCCTTTCAAGCCCAGCTCTGCTCTGAGATGTCACTGAATTTTGCTTTCAGCTGCTTTTGCACCCTTTGTAAATAACTTACAAGGCATTTCTTAGCCTTGAAATCCTAAACTGGAACCATAGAATTGAGCTGGACTGTCTTCTAGTAAAAAATGGGAAATTCAGGTATTCACAGCAATGCTATTTGGTTTTAGGCATAGGTACAAACATACACCGAGTCAATTTGGTTGATAAAATTATAGATTATTCATTAGTTTAACAACAGTGGAATCAGTATTTGTGATTTTTTAGTATATGCATCCTCTGTATTTACAATTTAGTCAGTTCAAAACTACTGAGAGAACTTCCAAACTGATTTTTATGTGGTGCAATGATCAGTTCTTCCATCAGACACTGCCATAACTGGATGAAACTACAATTGCACAAAGCTCCTTCAGGAGGAAATTTGATATCTAAAAAAGTCCGAGGCAGAATTAGCAGCTCCTGAAAGGGAAGGAATAGAAAAACAAAATTCTCACCTTTGTCACGAGCACAGTCTGTGACTGTAAGCTTCTAAAATTATTTACCATAATTATATGTCAGAAGAAAATGGAATAAAAGACGTTCCAGAAGTGCAGCTCCTGAAAGCACCAGACAGAAGAGTTGTACAATAGATACCTAACAAGACATAACCAAATATCTCCAGCTAATGGTGAAGTATTGTAGATTTGGAAATATTTGTAGTAATCAGAAAGCATTTTTCTAATCCTAACATGAAGATAATATTTCCAGTTTAAGTACCATAGACCACAATTATATGTGCCCTTAAATGACAATAGGCAATCTAAAAGCTTATTATCCTACAGCAGTGGTGTCTTTAATTTTAATAAAAATAGAACTGTGACATGCCTGACCTTATAAATAATATTGATGTAATAATTTTAAATATTATTTGAATGTCATAGTGATAATAACAGCCTAACTGGACCCATAATTAATACAGACTATGGAATTCTGCTGTTCTACTCAGCGTCTGGAATAACACCAGCAGAAAGAGTAAGTGAAATGTCCTCTTTGACCCTATCTCTACACCAGAGTATGACAAATTAAAGACATAAAATGTTTAAATGACATATAGGGTACACACAGTCTTTCTCCAAAAATAACAGGAGAAAAATTAACTTTTCTGCATTGTGGATCCTGAACTATTCACTGTGGTATGTTAAGGAATTGACATGTGCTCCCATTGACTTTAGGAGTACAGGATCTGTATTTCAGCCAAGTAATTTATAACTCTTTTTATTAATAATGACAACAGACAGTATATCAGCTCCACTGCAATAAGAATCACTGGTTGCTCACAGAAACTCAGTGCTTATAAAACCTCTGACAGAAATCCACTTATTCTGCTCACTACTGCCTTGTGCCTGCTCCTTTCTCTCATTAACCATTCTCCTTTCTATGCTTCACACATGATTTCTTCTTTCAGGGTCTTTTCTTATTTCAATACAAAAATCATATATAGATATATATATAAAACCCCTAAAATATCCACTCCATCAAAATCTCTAAAGGCAAATCTCATATGCTGAAGGGTTCAGTAAGGTGGAAGAAAGAGGTTTTCTCAGGTTTGTATGCACTGTTCATTAATGAGGTCCTAGAACATCCCCATTTGTAATAACCACTCATTCTGCCAGCAAAAAAGGCCACAAGCTGTCTGGAAGTGTTCATGGAACTCCACGCTGGCTTTTATATTCACTGTAAAATCCAGGTAACAAGAGAATGAAAATAGAAACAAATATAACATTTATGAGAAATAAAAAGGTAAAGGGACTCTGCATTATCAAACATAAAGGAACTAAAGAGCTGTAGCCTGTCACGTGGATTTTAAAGGCAGCGGGAGAGTAGCAGCAATGAAAGGTAATAAATTGGGAAAGGTGTGTTTTCATTAGTGTTAGATACACACATGTTTGACAATGGACTGGGCTGTGAGGCTGGATGGGGAAGGTTTCAATGAATTCAGGGGACTGCACTCAGGAATCCTGAAAAGATTTACTGTCTCCACACTCTTTGTCCCACCTTTAAGGACAGAACCTGCTGTGCTGCCCTCACGGGTCTGGTTTGCAGCACGGGTCTGCAGCCTCTTCTTTCTTTTTCTTGCTATGGATAGAATTATCTAATAATAAAAGCAGAGGAACATGTATTGACTACAGCAGTACAAAGGAGACACTCAGGTGTCTCCAAACATCCTCAGCCTTCCTGATCTGTGTGGCATCAGGTAAGGTTGACTTGGCTTTATAAATTCAAGCTCTGAGCTTCAAAAAGCCAGCTATGTTATTTCTTTACCCCGAGGCATTTTGGCTGTGTTTTATGGCTTAACACAGAATTGTTCCTCTGTACCTTCAATAATTCAGAGTTCTAAAGAGCCACTGTAGGTAGGGCCCAGCAGAGGGTAAGTGAGGACACCATGGCTTTGTCTTTGATGCTAATGAGACACAAACATGTTTTTCCCCCAGTGATTTAACTAATACCTAACAGCATGTCACTGTCAGATCATGGGGAAGACATCAGGATTTTTTCCTTCTGTACAAAGTCAGCACTGCCCTTGTTTAACTTACCTCATGTTTAAGTGACAGTTTCTCCTTAATATTTACTTGTGTACTTCATATTTAAAGAACAGCTTTCTACAAACAGTCACAGCAAAGATCACCAGAAAGAAAAAAGCTCAATCCAGTAGAGACAGCAACTTATTTTATTCTAATCATTTTTAATATCAAAGTATTTTCAACACAGTTGATTTTCCCAAGCAGTTTTTTTGAGAATTATATACAAAAGTGCCAAAGGTTCTTTAAGTACTCAGGCTTAAAATTTGACTTTTCAATTAGCATGACAATGGTGTCAGTGTTAATAACCACTAACCAGAATTAAAGAGGACATCCCGAGGCTCTGGGAAAACAAAATGTCTTGATGCATAAGGGTTTCAAGTATGGTACATACTCATCTAAAAAGATTCAAAAAAATAAACAAAAAAGGGGGAAAATTGCCTGAAATATACAGGCTTTTCTAAACACTTTCTTGTTATTAATTATCTACTTCTATTTTTCTTCTTTCTATGCCATTATCAAACTTCCTTTCATTACCTATATCATGTCTCTTTCTCCACTGACTTGGTGGCCCAGCTCCCTTTTTCATTCCCTCACCATCCCTTGGGGTTTTGTTTCCCTTCTGAGATTTTCCAAACTCAAGATACTCTCCACCCTTCTCTAAATACTTGATTAGATCTTCATTAGTAACTGACTTAATTACTGTCCTCTGCATGGACTGCTTTCATGTCTCCAAAATTTTCTAAAATTTTATAAACATCTTTCTTCTTTTCTTTCAACAGTAAGAGTTCTGGTCTCAGCTTTTTTTATTGCTTTTGCTTATCTTGTGCTTTACGCTCAATATGTTAATTCAGTTGTACTTAGGAGTGCCAGTATGCATAAAATACAATAGACTGGGGAAAAAAAAGAAAGGTACTTAATGGTGTATTTGTTTAATATTTTTATCTTGTCTTTCTAAGAAAACAAGATAAGCATTTTTATCAGATCTATCCTCAAAATAATTCTGAAATTATTCACCAATATCAACCACATTAAAAGCTGTAAGACATCTCAAAAACAAAAGGTCCTGGGGGCTCCATAGAAATCAGTGACTACAAGGAGTAGAAGATATAAATTAATTTTTGCAGTGAAAGAAGACAAGTGGATCTTAAATCCACCTATGTTTACTGGCCAGCCACGCCATCCATCCTCCATCCTGAGCATTTTCCAGTGAGAACAATGGGACGACGGAAAAAATCAGATATTTGATGGGCAGAAAGGGCAAGATAAAACTTTTTTGCACAGGTCAGCTGCTTAGTTTTGTGCAGAGGGCTGTTTATACAGATAAATCTGGTTGTCCATCTGTCAAACACGTGAAAAAAATCATTCCAGAGTAAAATATTATCTGAGCAAAACAAATGAAATGAATTTTAAGAAGGAAACACACAAAAGACTGTGTGCAAAACTTATAAAGAAACCCTGACTTAAGCCAAACAATTCCCAGCTGATAGCTTCATTGATTTTAGGAGATGAAAGGCTTTTAATAAGGTGGAAAGAAAGAAAAAAACCATTTCACACAAAAGCTATAGGGAGAGAGTAATAAATAGGCATTTTTCCCACAGCCATGACTGAATTAACTTGAACTGGGTCCAGGTATCTGAACTCATTGAGTGATAAGCAAATTACTGAGAATTCCTCCAATTAATTCCCTTGTTGCTTTAGGGGCAAAGTTTGTTTTTGCTGTTCTGAAACTATCACAAAATTAGGTATTTTTTTAACCGACTGCATATAATTACAGTACTAGTATTCTTCTTTGGGTAAAAATTCTTGTATGGATTTGCATACAGAACTCCTCTGCAAAACATCATCTGTACAAAGATGCTTTTCTCTGGGGGCTACATGTCCTATTTTGACAAAAAACCTTTGTGCAAACGCTGAAGCTGGATTATAAGCATCCACCAGCCATTAATAGGGATTGGAAAGAATCAAGGCACTTACTTCTTCCTTCAAAAGTGTGATCCCATGTGTCTCTATTCCAAAATACAAAATGGAACTCTGAGAACCTTTGGCTGCCCCATTCCCACTGATCATCACAGACAGAGACCAGTGCACGTTCCAACCCCTTTGCAACAACTCTGCCTTTCCATTTTCTTATGAAAGGACTTGAAATGCAACAGCACATCATGGAAAGGGAGATGTTGGAAGAAATTGCTATTCTGTATTTCCTCTGGATTCAGCAATGTGCTTTGTGAAACACCGTGGAAGGCCATGGTCCTGTCTGTGCCTGGAAGAAGTGTTCCCCATAGAAATACCTGCTCTTTTTCTCCAAATTTTCACCAAAATATCCTCTCACTTAGATAATCCTGTACACAATTATTCAACTACTATCAGCGGCAGATATCATCCCTCCTACCTCTACATTACCTGAAATTATTTCTATTTATCCAGCACAAAGTACATTGTATCTGGGTTTGCCCTGAGAGCCAGGATTGAGAAATACATCAGTTTTGTTACAAATGTGGTTGGTTTTACAAGCACCATGCCT
This sequence comes from Cyanoderma ruficeps, assembly GCA_008694505.1. NCBI lineage: Eukaryota > Metazoa > Chordata > Aves > Passeriformes > Timaliidae > Cyanoderma > Cyanoderma ruficeps. The sequence goes on from VZDJ01000601.1 coordinate 263,008, forward strand.
GTTTGCTAAGTACCAGATCACTGAAATATTTCAGTCCCTTTTGGAAACCAGAAGTGCTGGAAGGAAAAGAATTTGCCAGTCTGGTGGGATCTTTGTTTGAATCCAGCTGTCAAATCCAGCCTGGTGACACTGCATAGCGAAATGCTTTGCCTGAAAGCTGATATTTCGTTTGTGCCAGTGTGGCAGCAGCACCCTCTCCCCACTCCACCCCACAATCATGAGGTTATTTGTTAGTTTTGGCCATTGGTTTTGGTAGTGAATTAAAGTTTCCTGAGTTTGTTCTCTGCATGAAGTTGTTTTCCTGTCCCTCTGTGACACCAGCTGGGAAGAAATAGAGATTCCAGCTGGAAGGAGGTGCAAAGAGGTCACACCTCAGTATGAAAGTGCTGTGTGGAAATTCTTGGCATGGAAGAGATGGTGAAAAACTGAAAGCAAGTAAAGAAACCTAAAACAGCCTTAAGGAAAGAATGTGAGACTTGATGAGCACAAGACAGATCAAATACGGCTTTAGAGCTGCTTGCTATGAGAGTGCCTGGGATCTGAACCATTTGCATTCCACTCTAGTCCAGCCCCTGGGAACCCACACGTTCACAGTAGAGCCTTTTCTTTATTTACCATTTCCCAAGCTGGGTACAAGGAATTTTGACAGGGATATGTTCAGTTTTGTATAGTGCAGACGTGTGAGAGAAGAGACAGTCCCCCTAAGACCTGGGGAGCACACCTGCTCAGTAATTTCTTTTCATTTTCAGGCTTGTCACTTGACTTCTTTCCAACACATTCAATATGTGTCATGTTGATTTTAGATCATTTGAGTGTCTTGAAATTTCATGTGGAACAAAGCCAACACACACCATACAGAATGTTTGCATTACGGCATTAAAGCTGTTGTCATTATCAATGGGAATTTTATCTAAATATTCTACAAGTTGAAAAGCTCTGGGGGCGGGGGCAGTTTAAGCCTCATGGTCTAGGGCTTGTAAATATTCAAATATTAAATGGAATATGACATTTCAGAAGCTTAAAGAAAAACAAGTTAACTTTCCCTATGCCTAGTATGCCTTTTACTGCTGCAACAGGAATTCAAATTAAATAATGTGGAATCCAAACCAGGAAAAAGAAATGGCATTGTACGGATAAGAAACCTTTTAACTTTTGTGCAGTATTCTTTCCTTTCCATGATATGGACACGTCAGATATGATCATGAGGTATTGAGTCCGGGTAGTACAAGGCAGATTTATTTTATGATTTTGGATCTTCTGTCTTTCTGTTTGATAAATGAAGTTAGTAGTCATTAAGGAATCTAAACAAAAGAGATCTTCAGATAAATTAAAAAAATATTAGCTAAATCTAGGTGTTAGTGTTAGGTGATTTATTAAAAACAACCATATTTGTAATCTACTTATTGGACTTAAATTGTACTTAATACTGACTTCCCATTCTATCATAAAATATTTGGACATGATATAAACTTTAATTCCATGATCAATACCTTCAGTTTAGTCAGAAATGTCACTATGTCTTAAGGGACTAGGAGTTTATTTAAGCAAACATGAAGGTAAACACTGAAAGAGGAAATCTACTTTATCTCTCATAAATATTTTACTTTGTCTCATCAGCTGTGCTAAAGAGATTAATTGTTAGCACTGTTAATTCTCTTCACTCCTTACAGCACAGGAATTACACTGTGATTAGCAATGGTCAGGCAAAAGCAGCTTATACCAGAATGTTCCATCTAACTTCATAATTGTTTATAGAACTCGAATCAGGATGGAAAACTTTATGAAGATCTTTTTTTTTTGTCTTCAGAAATACCAGGGAGACACCACCACCACCAAGAAAACCCAAAATAGTCTCTCTGTGTCTCTCTGTGAGCTACCTTGGCACTAAACTGTCAATTTTTGGCTTTTAAAGTGGGTGTGATCGAGAGCAAGTGATTGCTAGAAAGATTGATTGCTTGATTGTTTTAATACCATTCTTTATCTGAAATATTCCAGAGACTATAGCTGGGATTAGGTCCCAGAATTTGGATCAGGGTGCTAAATCCCCCTCATTTTCTGGGGCACAGAGAACTTCATTGTTTGAGATTTGGAGCTCAGGGACAAATTACTGATTTTATACTGATTTTTTGCCATAGGAAAAAAAAAAGTTGAAAAATATGCAAAAATCTCTGTTTAAACTTTTATACTGCTAGGTTTGAAAACTTTCTGTTTCATATACCCAAAATTTTCCGTGTTTTTGACATAAATTACAATCAAAATGAACTGAAAAAATGTCTATTTGGTTAGCTAAACACAAACTGAAATGCAATGCCAGTTGTTTGGCAACCTTATCTCCTATGATTACTGTCAAATATGAATTCTGCTTTAACCAGGTCAAACAGAAGAAAAATAAGTTTATAGAGAGATGTTGATAGAGTTTTCACTGTTCATTTGAAATGCATATATAATGTTAGTCTGTAAATTCACTTTTTTTTTTTTTTAATAATGGGAACTCACCACTGACTTGCTAAAAGAGAAGCACTTAATGACATTAAATGCTAATTTCCTCCTAGGAGGAGTTAAAATCTTGCTCTGTTGTGTGCTTTTGTCTCAAGAGAAAGGCAAAAAAACCAGAGGAGGTTTCAGGAATCCTTATTTCCAAATAAACACTGCTGCAATAAACACTGCTGGCCTTCCCACTTACAGCACATTAAAATATGACACCATACAACCTCCTTGTAAGAGGAAAAAGGTTCGTGATGCTCAAAGGTAAGGCAAAAATGTATTTTAGGCAAAAAAAAAGCATGAAGACTTTTATCAGAATCTGTAAGGAAAAGCACATTAAAACAGTCAGGAAAGGTTGAGGCAGCCTGCACCGCCCTGTAGCACACAGAAATATCACCCTTAATTTGCCCATCTGTCCAACAGCTGTAATGTGCCATCTCTCCCCCTCTGTCTCTCCCTAACCTGCAGATAATACATGACAGAATAAAAAGGTACCTGATCAAATGGGGTTTTACATACTTTATCTAGGCATTTGGGGCCGACACACAGCATTATTTCTCACGTGACCTTCTCCAAGCCTGCAGAGCAGCATCTCCTCACTGCCTGGAGTTGCATCTGGGCTCCTTTCGGAGCCTTTGCTGGGATGTCAGATTCATTGCAGGCAGTTCAGAATGGCATTTTTTTTGCTCATAGTGCTGTCAGGGAGACGACAAGCAAGAAACAGCACCTCAAACCTAAACAAGGGAGATTTCAACTGAATGGAATTTCATCAGAAAATGTTTTGTTTTTTTTTTACCAAGGCAGTTTTCAGAAGGCAATTTCTGCTGAATTCCTGATCCTCTGCCTTATGTACCTAATAATTCAACGTTCAGATCCAAGCACTCAGATTTTTTCTAGGGTGGGAGAACATTCATATATTAAACATAATCCTAACATCTTGATCATGACTTGACAGTTTGGAAAGAGGATGAAAAAAGCAGTGGAGGCCATTTTTGGACACAACATTTTATCCACACTCATTCTTTTGTTCTCAGAGTATCACAGAAGTTAATGAGCTATGAAACACTATCAGTCTTGAGTTATATTTTCAAGGCAGGCATGAATTATTTTCCCCACGAACTATTGTTTCAGGAAGAGGCTGAGATTTGTATCTACCATCATCCAGTGTTTCCTGTTAGTTGTACCATACAGCTCCCAAAATAAACTCTTGTGAGTACTTTTAGACCTTTTAGCTAAAGGCAATTTGTATTTTCCAGACACTTCAAGAACTTTATTTTAGTGGATTCATAATTCTGTTTCTATCTATAACTCAGATACATGTAAGACAATGCATTTATTGCCTCATACTATTTTTATTCTCAGGAAGGAAGCTGAATTGAATACTGCACCATAATAAGCACAAAATTGCTTAACTGATGTTAAACACAATTAAAAAGAATACGTAGGGCAATAGGGGAGTTAGGAAAACACACTAAAATAGTTTTTATGGCTCTTCATTACTGCAAGTCTTGCTTTGCTACACGGAACCATCACTAAGGTGGAGATGAGCACTCACAGCCCTAATGCAGATAATTTTGTCAAGGTCATTAGGTGTTCAATAGTGTTGAGTAAAACTGGAAAAGGATTGCACCTGGCTGGCTCTGGGATGGTTTGTGTACCAGGAAATGGGAAATGTGGTGCAGATTGGTTACAGATTATTCTGGGGGATTAGTTACACTGCTTGCAGATGCATTTGCTAGGGGTAAAACTAGGCAGACAACAGGTTCACAATCTGCTATAAATTCTAATTTTGTACCAGGCACAGGCCTATCAATTTGTGTCTAATTATATTCTTCCATGTGAGATATAAAATACCTCAGGGTTTCTATAATAAAGGCTCATTAATGTGGACGAGAAATAATTCTGAAACTCTTTCTACCAGGGCTAATGTTAATACAGATTTTAATTGCTCTTACAGGATATTAAAACACTGATTTTTTTTTATATCAGTTTTAACCTAATCGTTAAATGGACCCATTTTTGTAACCCTATATTTTCAAGTATTGCATTTTACACTGGTAATTGCGTCATTACCAGTCATGTTGAACCAGAGAATAAAAGATGAATGCAGAAAGGATAAAAGGTAATATTATCAAAGATATGTGAGAGTCAATGCCCTTCAATTCATTGTGGTTCCCTTTTCTATCTTTAAAATATCCTTTTCTGGCTTAGATCAGTGAATATCCTAAAATGTACATGTAAAAACAAAGCAATAACATTGTGAATAAAAGAGGATTAGTATTACATTATTTAAAGGAATTTAAGTTTTTCTGTAAGATAAAAGACAAAAGCAAAATCTCTCCAATACATACTTACACTTTTAGAATTAAAGTCATTAACCTTTGGTCTCAAGGATATAATTCTTCTGGAGGTACTCAGGGGCTCAGAGGGTGAAAAACAAGCAGAATAACATCCCAGACCAACAGTACTTGACTTCAAGAACAAGTAACCAGCAACTCTGTTCCTCCGTGTCCCATGTTTTATGGATGCGGAAGAGAAAAATATTATTTTGCCCACTATGAAAAGCAAATTCTCCATTGTCAAATTCCTCAAATACCACAGTATTTCAAAAGCGTTTTGGAAATGGCATTCAAGTATATATTTTGTACTGAAAAAGAATAATATTCATGGACTCGGTGGTGACGGAAGAGACACTTTTATGCGCACCTTGTCAAACTGCAAAGTACCACCAGCCCTGGGACTGCTGTCATTGGAATAGATGACAGGGGCATTTGTCACAGGATGCAGCCTGGGCTGCACAGCCACCTGGATAAATAAAATGTACCATGGGCAAAAGGGTCTTCGTGGTTTCACTTTTGTCAGGAGGAGGGGGAAAAGACAAAGAAACCTGAAAGGTTCACACTCGGCTTTCCAAAACACTTGCAGATTGAAAAACAAAGCTGATTTGAAGAGGCAGTTTGTGTGATAGAACTGTCAGGTCCTTTGTAAAAGGGAGCTGAGCTAACAATAAACTGATAAATAGATTCATAAAACCGGGGTGTGTGTTCAGGGAAGTGAGAGAGGGACTTACAAATGTTCTGAAGTTTTGGTAGCATCGATGAGAAGCAGGAACAGAAAAATACAATATTTATTTTTTTTCTGTGATACTGTGCTTAGCAACATGAGGAATATATTAAGGCGTCTTAAAGAATTCAACTTAAAATCTTACCAAATATCCTACTCAGAAATTTCCCTCCTTTGACAATTGCATGAAAATATCCTGAGGATGATACTTTTAAAAACATTTCTAGTGAAAAACTCTGCTGGGAGCCTTGGGGGAATTTGCTGTATCTTCTTGCAGGCTATAATAGGGCACAAAAGAAATCTGAGTAATGTCCATCCAGCACTGAATGGAACAGGTAGGACAGAAAACAAATAAAAGTTGTGAGAGGAAGAAATCAGCCAGCTATTTCACACACCAAAATTCATGACCAACAGCTCTCGTGCCCAGGGGATCTCTGCTTTCAGGTATAACAGCTGAGTTTTGGTAGAAGACCCTTTCAAGTGATGCCGTAAACTGATTCCACTTAAGAACTGCAAAACATATATTTGTCTAAAAAGTGAAATAGAGGGGAAGACTGTTTTTTTTTTTTTTTCCCTTCAGGTTTCAGAGCCCTTCTAAAAACCCAGTTGCACTCACAAATGTCAGTGCCTTAATTACCAGGTGAATTCATTTCACCATTAACATGCCATTTAGAGGTATGCACCATTACCTTTCCAGGCTTCAGTTTAGAAATAAAACGTGAATGAAAATTAGATGACCTAAATATCCTCCACAATAAAGAGAAATGGATGGTGCTGGGAGGTGACAGCCCAAAAAGAAGAACTGCAATTCTGGTTCTGCAATGAAGTGCTCTCAGAAATGTCTCGGAGCAGACTCATCACTGCAAGAGTGTGGCAGCAACCTGAGGGACAAATTTATCTCCCTAGACTCCAAAGGCCTTCCCTAAGCACCTGGATACATAAACACATTGTATTTGTAATTTCTAGCCTCAGATTTACCTTCAATAATCTTTGGAGACCAAGACAGAGAGAGAGAGAGGAAATAGGATTTATGACAACATTCACATGAAAACACTGCATTTTTAAAAATTATTTGTATGATTTACAAGCTTGATTTCTAGTATTAATTCTACTCAGGCATCCAGTCTTTCCTTCTGCCTTCTTTTTAAGTGTTTTTACTAAAACCAGCCAAACAAAAATAGTAAAAAATATGTGTTTGGGGTAATAACTGCTTCTGTTTCCTGAAATATCTTGGGCTTATATTTTTGTTTGGTATTTGTATTTCAAAATGACTTATTGTCTTCTTTCTTTCCATAATTCTATATATTTACAAGATTCTCAAAAGCAAATTAAGAATGGTTTTTCTAACAAACTAACAACATAAATGTATTAGAAGTCATTCTGTGAGCTGTAGTTCCAAATGCACCAATTTTTGTGCAATATGAAGAGATATATGTATCAAATCAATACCAAACATCCTTTAAGAGCAATAAAATATTAAAGAAGGACTAATTTCTAATAAATACCTCAGTCCTGGAAAGAGCTGTGGCACTCTGATATTTATATTTGACTCAAGGCTCACAGTCTACACAAAGGCTGAGTGGGTTTAATATCTGCATCCAGTCATGACTTCACAGAGGTTTGGCACAGGATTAGTGAAAAGTTGAAAATATGTAAAAATACTGGATTAATTTGCCCTGTTAACCCAAACTTTTCACACTCTTCTTCTTCCCAAGAGCTCTGCTCTTCCCATCACATCCTGGCCAAAGCAAGGTGGTTTTTCAGCCAGGAGCTGAGCACTCAGAGCCTGAAAAGCAAGCAAGCAAAAAGCAGATGTGACTTGACCAGGAGACATAAAAAATCCGGTGCATAAAATGTCCTGCCTGAACCTGAGATCAGGTTGCCAGTTTTCAATACCTGTTACTTCAAAATGTATCTTTCAGGATATTTTGAGTCCTCAATCCCATCCCTACTTTGGACAATTCCTGGTAGAGATTTACATGCTACAGCTCATGACACCCTTTTGTTAAATGTCAAAAACCCCTGCAATTCAGAATAAAAAAAATTTTCCTTTGACATTTATAATCATTCCTCCCTGTGAGGAGAATACAGGCACATTTCATTCCTACCCACCAGTACAGCACACACAGGGAAATCAGTTTGAGTAGCTCACATTTCTGCCTTGGGTTGGCTTTGTGGGTTTGGTTTGCCTATTTGGTTTCCTGTGAGAATCCTTACATTTGCATTACATGTTCTTTTTTTACAATCTCTTTAATCTTTGCAAGTAATAAATACATAAATAGAAAATCAGAACCTTGTGCCGTAGTCAGTTATTTAAAAAGCACAGTCGTAAAATGCTGAAACCCATGTTTCCAAGATGAATTTATACAGGATTGAAGAATGGTTCACTGTTAATCAACTCATTTAAACTGGAACAAAAAAATGCCAGTTAATGTGGCATTTTTTCCATTCACCACATGCCCATATTAAATGAAAAAAGGCTGAAACAAGTAGTAGTTGTTTTTTTTCCTGTCTTAAAACCTGACAATGCATGAAGAACCAGACACCAGCCACGAGTCAGAGAGATTTGTAAACCTTCAGGGTAAAATATTTAATAGGATAGCTATGGTAATACAAAGTTTTATTCTTGATGAAATTAAACTGAATTATAGGAACTGTAACAGATTTTCTGCAGAATGAAAGGTAAATAATGAGGCAAAGAGTCATTGCTTATGGCCTATACTGATGTATTTATGTAATTGTCAGCTGGTTCATCACCCACATGGGAAAGATTTGAATTTTTAATAGATTTTAAGTTCTTGAACAGCTGTCCTACAATGTAGTGGTACTTAAAAGAGTTTATACATTTTCCTAGCTGCTTTGTAAGGAGACGTTTGGCTAGATGTGGAACACTGAGCACCACTCTGAAATATATTCAAATATGTACGAAGTGAAAGGTACTTTTAAGCTAAACATAATTTTCTGCCTAAAGATTTTAGTTTTCATTTTAAAAGCAAATAGTCAAAGAGAGGTGGTTTGGATTTATGCATATGCCTAACTCTGTGCATTTTAGCTTCCACTCTTTATTTTTTAGAAATTACTCAGTGCATAAAGATAAGAGGATGGCTCAGACCCTGGGTTCTTTTTAAATTAAATAGCCATGGTAAGTGTCAAGATAATTTTTCAGTCTCTCTTGATCAGAAAATATTTTGAATTAGCACCTAGATTTTTACTAGGCTTCAGAAAAGGTGAAAAATCGGTGGACCATGTTTAAAAACCCAAGAATTGAAAGTATGCCTAATCAAAAGTACTTCTAATTATGCAGATCCTACAGGTAAGTATCTAAATTTGCAAATAACCAGAAGAAACATTTCAAAACCAAGATTACATTTGGTCATGCTTCATTCTGAATCTAGGTGTTTTATTTCTGCTTTGGGAGACTTTTACTAAAGAAATTGTACATATGGTATGTAAGTGTAATTTCTACTTCTCTGAACATATAAAATCATAAGGACATAACTGGAAATAATATTTATTTTTTTTTACAAAATTGAAGGACATAAGTGAATAATTTATATTTTCATAATTCTCTGTGATGGATTCAGGTCATGTTTTCTGTTATACCAAATCTGATTGCCAAATTGTCAGCTCTAATGCAAATCTCAGTTTTAATCTCCCCTGCAGCCCAATTACAAAATTGCTTTTTGATCAGTTTCCTGGATTTTAGAATTATCTGTTCATGATAAATCAAAAAAACTGATGTTAAAACTTGCTTTCTTTTGTATGAAAATAATAACTACTTTGTGGAGCACTAATAAAAATGGCAAGAAATTCTTAGAAATGAATTAAGATCTTTCCATTCTCAGAATCTGACGACCCCAAAGTTACAGGGTGCATTAAGGAAAGGAAGAAATAAAAATTTAACTGTTCTTCTAGAAACTGATCTTACAGAAGCAAGGAATTAATAACTAATAAAGAGTGCTGGTACAACTTTGTGGATACTGTCTGGACCTAAGCCATCATTTTGTGACAGGAACTAAGCTGCATCTGGCAAAACACCTTGCCTGATGGGGGTAAGAAAAGGATACAAAAATGTAGGGGAAAATATTGATAATAAAGGGGACAATTCTTTTGAAAAGGATTTCAAAAATATTGCTAATTGACCATGAGAGAGACATGGGAATACCAACTTCCCNATTATTGTTATGGTTATTGTTATTATTACTATTTTATTGATAATGTTATTCATTGACAATGTGCTCCTCTCATCCCTAGCACAGGCTGAATTCCATGTGGCCAACTCTACATTTTATTTTTTGTCACTGTCAAAAATTGGTTGATGGTAGGATGGGACAAATTTTCCTGCGTGCTTTGCAAACCTTACACTTGGCACTTGGTACCCCCTGGATTTACATGTTTTACATGATATAATCCACAGGAATCTCTGAAATATAGAGCACTCACACTATGTTGTAAAAGGATAAATAAAAAACCCACCCTAAATTGGCAGACAACTTTAAAATTATGCTCCTATTAAATGCTTGGGATTTTTTGGCTTCGGATCTATTTCAGAAATGAGTTATCTGATGAACACAGAAATTGATGTATGTTTCCCAAACTTCAGAACAGAAGAAAGAAATTAATCACATTTTTGCCTCTCAGTTGTTATAACAATGATGAATGATGTACTCCTCTAGAAATGTTGCTGAATCATCCAGTAAATTGTTTGCTCTACAGTAGGTCTCACCCACAGATATGCTGACCTTCACTGTGTTCCTGACAGGCTCAGTTATCAAAATCTGTTTTTCTGGCACAAATTCTGCTTTTCCAAACCCGTAACTTGTTCATTTGTAAAAAAAAGGCTGCCAGTAATTGAGCCTGTTTATAACCTTTCTGTCAGGACTTTTTCTTTGTGTAACTCCAAACAGAAGAACGTTACACAGATTCATAATGATGCATTTAGTGAAGTAACCCATTATCAATGTCATAAACACATTAGTAACTTGATTTAAAATGAGGGCAAAATGCAACTGTTCTGCATAATGAAAGCTGATAATTCAGGAGAGTTAAGCTCTTCATCATTTACATAACTGGCTAAAAAGGAGCTAAAAATAAAAAGTAATACCTAGTCTTTACCATATGATGCACATTTCTTCTCTCAAGAGGTTTTCTGTCTTTCACTACCACCAGCCACACAATTTTAGAAAGGATGGCAGTCACCCTGGAAATGGCCACACAGGTGACCACAAAAATTCCATGCCATGGAATTGTCCTGCAGCTACACACAGGAATGATTCTTTCTGAGGTGAACATTCAAACACTCATGTAATTTTTAAGCCTACCATTTTTAAGCTCTACTTAAATGAGTAGAAAATGAGCAGAAAAATCCCTTTAGCTCTTTGCTTTAGCCACAGACTCTGCCTTTACTACCACAGTCCCTGGATGCTGGTGGAGAAATGCTGATTGCAGACAGCATTTGGGTGCATTTTTACCTGCAAACTCAAATTTCTTTGGCCCCACTAACTAGGTGAACCAGTCGTGCTACTCCAGTATTATTTCTCTGAAGTAGATGGGTAAAGAGTTTATGGAATAATATCCTACAGCCAGAATGAACTTAGTCATTTTAATTTTACCTGGAATAGTGTTCCTGACAACCTGTAGTTGTTATAAGCAGGTCTTTGCTTCCAATTTTGACTCAAGCAAACTCAGCTGGTCTGTAAGGCAAGACAGGCAAAACTTCCAGGACAGGCTCAACTTGACATATGACATTTTAATTCTCTTCAGCTCCCAGAGGAAGAGTTTCTCCTGCTTAGGTGGGAAAACCATACCCTGTGGAGAAGTTGTAACACAGAGTGGCTCTGAGCAGCAGAAGAGAATGAACACCAAATATTACCAGTGAGAAGCTTCGCTGCTTTTCTGCAGCAGCACAACCACGGCTCCAGGGCTAACTGAAACCCATGAAAAAGGCCCAAGAAAACTGGGAAAAAGCACTGAAATGATGTGAAATCCTGATTCAGCAAATATAAGATCAGCAGCTCAAAGCAACCTCAGAATCTGTCACTACAGGAAATGCCTTGGAACAGTTTTCCTTAACAACCTCAAGAGATGTTTTAATTGCACAGTGGTAGGAGGAAGAATATTCACCACATGCGAAAAGATCTGTTATATGCATGACTCTGAGGGATGTGTTTTCCTACTCTATATACTTAAAATGTAAATTACACCAAGTGCTTATCATTTATCATTGCTTATCATCAGAACCACATTATCATTTCCAGGCAATACTTTTTTTATACTTTTTTACAACCACCTTTAATGGTACAACAAACTAACAAGTTTTTCAGAGCATTAACTCTGTAATTGCCTCCTTTTTTTCATGTAGTAACAGATGGGTGTTTATCTCTTGGGAGAAGGGAATCAGGAATCCTTTATTTGCAAAGCAATTTTCTCTCTCATTGTAATCAATACCTTTTATTATGTATGTATTAAAATCCAGTTAAACAGCAAACCCAAATGCATCTCTGTACATAAAGATAAAAAACTAAACTAAATAGGTGAAATGGTCAGTTCAACTTTTTAATGCAAGATGGTGCAATCTTTATGCAGAGCATGAAATTCTTATTAAAAGCTCACACTTCATTATCCATATTTTGACGAAGGGGTGAGATCACAGGAGAGACTGCAAGAGTCCCAAAAGCAAAATTATCAATTTCCAATATTTAGTCTTATGATCATGGTTTGACAGTCTTTCTACAATGGCACAATTCCTGCTGAGTGGTTGGAGAATACAAATTTTTGAGCTTCACTGCTGATGCACACAGGTTTGGAAAGGAACAAACTCACCTTTGTCTTTTGCAGTCCAGAGTTATATGCCTTGAAAAGGTTCCCAGATTATATTTTGAGCAATTGTTAACAAATCTAAATGACCATGATAGTTTACTTAATCAAGAAAGAAAAATAATTTTTTTTTATGATGGTAACAGTGATTATTCTGTACTATTGTACAACAAGTAGCATAAATTGTTGGAGGGAACTAAAGATCATGAAAATGGGAAGATTGAAGTATTTCTTCCCTTTTCTTTGTTAAAAAATTTTAAACCCACCTGTCATGTTCTGAGCTGTAGTGGCTTACTCTACTTTTAGAGTACAAGCTGCATTTTCCATTCTGGTTTGACCATTTCACCTCCGAGTGAGTGAACCAAGTATTCAGATTCAATTTTAAGCAAACCTTCTTCTCCAAGCAAAAATTAACACCTCAATTAAAAAAAATTCCTACTCCATATTTTAAATACTCCTTATTTATTTTTATACCTAAACAGAAATAAAATGCTTTATTTCTAATGTAAATAAGAGGTTAAAAAGTCACCTTTTTGAATCTTAAATGGATAATCTTCCATGCTCTAAGGTTCTTTTCCTTAAGAAGTGGTGCTTTTTGACCCTCATATTTTATGGAAAAAAAAGACTTATAAAGTTATTTGACATTTTAATTATTATCTTTAATAAAAACCATAGAAAGATTCATAAATTCACTCAGTAAACACAACAGTGGTCTAAAGAGTTCCTGTTAATATTCCATGGATATTTCTGCTAGTGACTAAAGCTGAAATGCAGAAAATTACTTACAGTTAGGTCCATTTTTATCCTTGCAGACTCAGAGGAGTTGCCTATGAGCAAAAGCAGACCTATTTGAAGGACAATCTGCAATAATAATCATAGGTAAGACCATTTTCCTGAAAAAAAGGAATTATTTTCTATTCAACAGCTGGTCCACGGCAATGATATCCCATTGCTGTTATTGCTCTATTTGGGTCATCGGTAGCTGAAAGTGAAAATAAACTTTTGCAGTGGCAACGGAACAGATTCTCAGGACAATCACCTACAAGACAAAGATTTTGGATAAAGTTATTATAGCTGAAAACCTGATCTTTTCAGAAGTTTCTCTTAGCTGATCACAGGCACTTTTCAGTAATATGAATTTCTGCAGTGAATAACAAATAGCCTGGGTTCTTTATTTAAGAGGTCATATTGATTTTGGAACCAGTTGCAGTTAAGAAGATACATTAAGAATGCATTGCATCTTAATTATAACCAACTCAAAGGTGCAATACTTTTTATGGGCATTAAACAAATCAATCACCATAAATTAAAAATGACAGAGGCTCAGAACAAGAGTCTGTACCTGATGCTTTGAGTCTATAACTGGATAATACAACAACAATACTAATGAAAATAAACTGCTGGAATTCAGTGTTTGCAGACTGGAAGTTACATATTCTATTGCTAAAACATGAAATACAACCACTTGTATTGCTAAGATGTATTTTCCCTCCCCTTTTTTTTTCTTTCTTCTCCTTTGTTAGAATGAGCTTTGACAAGTTATCTTGATGTATTTTTCCTAATTCAATTCATCTCAATGCTACGTGATCTGACTAGGGCAGAAAAGAATTAATGTTTTAAATATGGACTAGAAACGTATGAGTGAAATAGCATCTACACATGTCCCCTGGAGAGACTGAAAAAAAAAAAACCAAACAAACCTGAATTAATGAAGAAATGAAGAACATACAAATCAATGAAGATATAATTTGTTCATACTTTGATAGGTACGTTTTGAATAGTTCTGAAATTAAAAAAAAAAATCTGTGGTATTTTTGCTGCCTTTTAAAAATTACCTACCTTTCTTATTACGAGAACATTTGACTAAAAGCACCTTTTTTTTGTAAATTTGGAATGACAGGTCTTATGCCCATGATCAAGATATCTTAATAACAGCAAATGTTTTGAAGAGGACTTTAATGAAGAACATTTTCCTGTTCTTTCCCATTTTAATATTTCCTGCCACAATGTTGTGTTGTGTAACTTGGTCAATTTTGTTTTCGTTCTGGCAGCAATATTGGCCACATAAAATGAGGTTTTAATGATTTTACCAGCCCTTCATGAAAAGAATTCATAATTTTTTATTAACATTCTTATCCAATCATTTTTCTTGACGCAACAGCTTCTTTAATCTTTGCAGTGCCTTAATCCCAAAGGTTAGTGGAAGGAGCAGTTGTCACATCTGACCTAAAAATAGAAGCATTTTCAGCTTTGTTATCCTGCTGGAATATAAACTATGCTGGACAAAACATATTTGGAAGGGACATATTTTGTCCCTTTGCGACAATTGCATTTTCCCTGCCCTAAATGCCACGGCAGTGGTGACCAAGTGCACAGACTGGCTGCCAGCTGTGCTTACGGAATGGTAAATAAGTTTCATAGAGCTCAAATTATTTCCATGGCTGCTTCCTAAATCTCGTAGCACTGGAAGGCCTTAAAGCAGATATTCTGAAAAAAAAAAAGCACACTGAGTGTCCAAAGAAATTGTGCCTCTTTAATCAGGTAATTACCTGAGTGGTTAATCCTGTTCCCCATGACATTGGCATTAGAGCCGTAAGGCAGAAATTTGTTTTGTCTCTGTCAGATTTTGCTCAAAGCCAGACAGAATATAACAGTCAAAAAAATTAAAATTAAAAAATCTTTTAATAAACAGGTACCAAGATGACGCTGTTTTACACCACAACAATACAGACTCTGACCTCAGAAGGCTGAAAATGACTCCTTTATTTTTGGGATGTGTCTCTCTTTTATATTATTTTACACAGACCAATTTGATTGGTGAAACAAAGATAAACCTTCACCCACATTGGTCAGACCAGAGGGACATCAACAAGTCCCTCCTAGGGAAAGGAATGAAAACATAGTACAGTTACAAAAACATCTCCTGTTTACAGAAAAATCTCTGGGAAAAGAATTTCAGAAAAACAAAACAGCTCAGTCACAAAACAAGGGCTACACCAAAAGACAAAAACCTTTTTAAGAAGAATACAAAAATGATGAATAATGTCATCAGAGTCCATGGCTGGATCTGGTCCCCAGCTCAGGTGGGGCTGAGCTGGGCTCAAGACCCTGGGTGGGGAGGATGCTCTGGGACACCGAGGCCCTGCAATCCTCTCAGGGCTTTGACACCTTCTGTATTTACAGCACATCAACAGCTCATGTTTTCAGAACTTGACCATATAAATAACTTGTCAAAATAAGTAATTAACATAGTGAGGTGAGCGTTCAGCTAGATGGCCACGAGGTGGTTTGGAGCGTGGATTGAGCAGGGTGTGCAGCTCTGCTCACCCTCTGTGTGCTGCTCGTGGGTGGGGGTGTACAAACTACAAACACAACCCAAGTTATAAAAAACCAAAACTGCTGCAAATCTGCTTTTACTTCTTGCTGTTTTCAGTGCATTGAAATTAAACATTGAATTTGTTCCAGCATTGTGCTGACAGTTAGATACAAAATTCTTTCGGAGTGGCTCCGCACTTAGAGCATTTAACAATAATTTTGATTCCAGAAAAGCTTTGGGAAAATGGTAACTTGAGAAGATTTTGTAGAAATAACAGGAAAAATTAAAACCAGAAGTCGTCAGCATTAAGAGAGATGAAATGGAAAAGGTGAAGGTGGGAAAGCAGTTAGGCAAAAATGTTCAATACTTCGACTCAATTATCACACCTATGACAAGAGTATTAAGGGCTAATCAATACAAGAGGGATATTATGTAGCAATACATCAACAGGTGGGTTACTTCTGCAATTATTTTCTAGCAGAGACAAAAACCTCACTTTGTAAGAACAAATTATTATCCTTAATTTCAGAAGAAACACAAAAGAAGTTCTATGCTTAGGGAAAGTGAAACACAAGATTTCCTTATGCCAGTCTATGAAATGGGCTCACCGAAGCATCCTGAAGAGTCTGGCGAACCATCGGGAATAACCAGTTAAACTCATTTATGATTAACAATACATTAATAAAAACAACTGTTGCAAAGGAAATGAAGAAATGGCATGAACTGCTCAGATTACATCAGTCAGCAGCCCTTTTAAAATGTGTTTCAGTCAATTAAATCATATCAGTGGCTTTTTATTGGTACTGGTTAGAACCTATGGACTGGTCTTTTATCAGGAGCAAGTTTAAGCATATTGCACTTTAAGCAGAGCTCCTGTTAACACAAATTTTAGTATTTCAGTGCCTTAGAAGAAGATCAAGTGGTTAAGCAGCTGACAAAATATAACAATTTGATGGATTACATTTAAATCATCCAAATATATTTTAATAAAAAAGTAATTTTTGACTTGCTTGAATTCAAAATACTCCAGACATTTTAAAACCACCTCTGTAGACAAAGAAGTGTGTATAAATATAAATATATCCAGTATGAGCAGCTGGATAAGGTCACTGTCTGAGGAATGACATTGCTTGCCTAAAGCATTAAGCATCTCCATATGGCATGTCTTACTTTTTTTTAGAGACAATGTAATTTGAAGTGAATTAATGAAAATTACAGTATAAGGATGTATGTGATGCTTGGGGATATGGTGCTAGAAAGGTTTAGGGGGTATTTTACTCACATTTTTATAAACCCACTGAGCAAATCTCAGACTTCAGCCATTGTTTTTGAACATGAAAGAGTTTGAAAATCCTATTAACATCTTTGTGGAAGTGCTCTTGCAGTACTGCTGCCACAGAATATTGTATTTTGCATTATCACTTATTACAGCAAAATCCTAACTTGTGAATCCAAGGGAGTTCCTGAAATCACTTCTGCAAAATTATTCTTCTTTCCTTGCAATATTTTCAATCGTGTGTATTATCTTATTGTGAAAATATAATGGAGTGCATGACATCAGTCTCTCTCCTTTTCTTAAAATAACATAGTTTTGTGCAACTAAGCCAATGTCAAATTTACTTTTGTGTAGTAGTTTTGCAGTCTTTCTAAATCACACTATATTTCTTTTTCTCCCTGGAGTTATTTAGAGTCTTCACTTTAAATGAAATTTGGCCTTTGAGAAACATAGTTTCAGTCTCAATTACCAAAAGGCTTTACTACAGCAAAGGATGGACTTAGAGAGCAGTTTCAATAGTTTGCCTGTGTAGCTTGAGATTTTTTTTTTCCCACTATAGCTGTTTAACAAAGTAAATCCTAAGTCTGTGCATATGTAGCAATGTACAAAATGAGAATGTTTCTGATTTTCAGATCTAAATCCTACTAGTGACATTCCTAACCATTTGAGGTGAATCTAGTAATAATTTGGCTTCATTGAGGAATAAACCACTTCTAATCCTGATCAGATTTTGTCAAAAAATTAATTAGAAAGACAATTGTCTGGAAAACAGGAAGTTCAAAGAGGCAAGGAAAACATATAAGGAGAAAGGAGATCTACAAATTTCTCACTTTCTCTTGCATCCCTGCAGGCGGTTCTTGCTTTCAGGCTGGACTGCAGTCAGTTCAGTGACTTTGTGAGCTGCAGTAAACTCTGCACAGTTCCCGGGGAATTCTCCTGGTTATTTCTGTGGCCTGGATGCCTTTTCCCAGCCCCTGCAGCACTTCCAGGCTCAGCGGGGCTGGAGCAGCCTCCCAGCTCTCTTTGCTTGCTCAGACCTGGAGTCTCTGAGCCTCTCTCACCCTTGAGCTGTTCCCTCCCTCCCACAGAGCAAACTTTCACCCACAGGAGGTTTCTGCTGAACCAGATGTCTNAAAAAAAAAAAAAAAAAGAGAGAGGAAAGCACCAATACGCAGATATATGACTACATTTAAACATCTGTTTATGCACGTGTTGTATTTCTACTTAGTTGAATGAGTTCTATGTTTTTCTTCTACTCAGACCAAACTTCATTTCTGGCAAACCCTGAACGTTGCAGGTATTTAAAATTCAAATGGAAACATTCCTTTCAGAATAATTTACCACTCCTGTGAGAAGGGTCTCTTGCCCCCTGCACCTTTAAGTGAGTGTTGTGTTTCCAGCAGAGACATTTCTCTCTGGTGGCACAAGTGCTCTGCACCTGAGATAGGCAGAATGAATCAGTCAAACAAGTGAAACTTTCAAAGTCCAGCAGGATTTTCCCAGATGACAGAAATTATCCCAGGTGACAGATTATATTTGATAATGTCCTTAAAGCATCTCACAGAGGAGAAGCTTCATGGTTCCACTCCAAGAGTAGCAGCACAGAGCATCCAAGTTATCCAAGCTTCAGGAGGCAGAGCAGGAGCTTTGGTTCCCATGGAACTATAGGGATAACCTCACTTTAAAATCTCATAATTGAACCCCCAGATTTGGAAAGAACTCCCCAAATACTCACCATGCAAATCAGAAAATAGCAAGGCAGGCCAGCCCAAGGGCTCACCATGTCCATCGGTAAGGTTTTCCAGTCAGCATTGCAGGGCTGGGTGCTGTGTTTAGAGATGCACGTAGTTTGTATAAATCAGAATACAGTAATCAAATATCATCATTCTTGGGTGCCTTCTGTTGTGTTTAAAGATATAATAACTCAATCTGGATAAAGAGAGAAAACGCATTAAAAAGCCATGGAAAAATGCATGATGGTTTGGGGATATTAACTGTTCCTGTGCTCTGTAGTCAGGTAAGAGCAACCTCTGGTTATGCAAAAGTAAGCAGCAATGGATGTGAATTAACTTCCAGAAATGAAATCCATCATATGACTTCATTTTCAGCATTTGTTTTTTCTCCCAGATAAGCAATTAACTTTTACATCTCAGTGTCAGCAAGAATCAATTTAAAATTTGCAAACTGTAGAAAATTATGAAGGAAGTTGAATGTTAGAAGCAGATTAGAGCAGCAAAGATTTAATATCAGGTTGGAAGAGTAAAACACAGCTGGAGAATAAGTTCTTTTAAAAAGAATCTACAAACTCATGTAAAAGCTAAACATAATTAAGATGATGGTACTTTATAATGTTTTTGGTTCTATTCCAACTCTAAAATCAGCTGATAAATCCTCTGTGGGCTTTGGTGGCTTCCACTTCTTCAAAAAGCTTTCATTGAGGGGAGAGGGAGATGGAAAAAAGGGGCAAAAATACTGGAAATAGTTCAGCAGCCAAAGTGGTTCTTGAGATGTCTGGGCTAAGCATAAGAAAAAATAATAAAAAAATTAAAATAATGCCAAGCTCAGTTTATAAATTTTAATCAAAAAGTGAGATCCCTTTTATGGGCAGGTTTTATCTAAATTATTATGTTTGATTGCTAGTTTATTAGATGTCAGATTTAATTCTTTTATGTAGGAAGGAAAAGCCACCTTGGATATCAAAAAATTGTTCTGTGGCTAATATAGAAATAACACAATCAAAGCAAGAGTTTAATTGTTGTTTTAATAGCTATGAAATCACCTGAAAATAGGTGCTCGGTTAATTTCTAATGACTGACTGTCAAAAAGTCTTTCCTGTCAAGGCCACTGTCCCAGGTAGCACAGCTGAGCCACTGACATTTGCTGAAGGAGAAGAGGAAAAACTTAACAAAGTTAATAATATTGCACCCTGGAACTTTCTGAGATCGGTGTGAATTTAGGGAGACAAGTAGTTTCCAACCTGTAGGAGTGGATGTCATGGTTCACTTGTTCTGTTTTGTCCTGTATTCAAAATTAACTGCTCCACAGAAACAACAGCGTTTCCACCATCAATCATTTCATCCATTATTTATCATAAATTTGTTCATCAATTTTGTTTTAGAAGAAACTACCTGAAAGCCAACTAAGCAAAAGGCAGATGCTGCCATTGCTTATAACAAATTGATTCTGCTGTGATCAATAATTCCCATTGTGGCCTAACTGCAAAGCCCTGAGAACCAGGAGAAGCTACACACACAGGCAGAGTGTTTTTAAACAATCTGTAGTAGACTGAAGCAATCTAGATTTAGCTCTTCATTTATATCTAGCGTTGCCACATTGGACCATCTGGTCCTGTTCTGTTTCTGCCTCATGAACTAGGAAAATGAGTATTCCTTTTCCAAATCACAAGTCACAAGACTTAAATATTCGGTGATGAATTACTACAGAAAAAATTAATTAATAGAACATCTGCCTGCCAAGAAGACAGAGTGCAAGGAACTAATCTGTTACAGTTCCTAGCCCAGATCCCCCCATTACTCTGGCAGATAACAAAAACCAGAAGGCAGATGGGTCAATCTGGCCAACAATTTTTCCATGATGGTGTAACTGTCACCTGGCAAATGGAACTCAAGCAAAAACCTCTTTCTGTCTGCCTGCAGCAAGCTGGGTACTCTTCCAAATCCCTCTCAGCATCTATCACTGTCTTTGGGAGATTCTGTGACTTTGAAAGTCTGGTGCTGAATTACCAAAGTACACAAGTCCCATTATGTTATAACGGGTTCAGGACGGTGAAGCCACCCCTGAAAACACTTCTCACATCCCATAAATTGGCACTGCCGATGTCAAGCAAAAAGGACTTTTCTAACATATGGTATGGCGACTTGTAAAATCTGTAAAAGTGAATGTCGTGCCTAAGAATAATTAGCTTCAAATTTTTTTTTTTTTAATTGAGCATTTGGAATTTATTTATTCAGATTGAATATACAGTGCTTTTATTTCACTCCATCTTTGCGTTTGCTTTGAGATGTCAAGTGTCATTTTTACTTTGGCAAGGGGTCTTTTGATTAGCAAGATAAAAGAAAATGTTTGTTCTGTATAAATTTTTATTTTTTATGTTACAAATGACGTGAATGGAAAACTTCTACTAATGATACAGTTCTCATTAGCAAACGGATCCCTTTGCCGCAGTAATCAAATAAACTTTTTCTTCCAGTCAGTCTTCGCTCATTTTTATAATTACTGTCACTGTCCCCATTTTTTTTTTCCCCTTTCTGTTCTGAAGCATAACTTGAAATATATGTCTCTGAAATCTTTCTAGGGGGTTTGCCATAAGGAAGCTGATGGACAGGACTCCTGGTGGGGTAGTGAACTTCTTCCAGCCACAGAACTAAATCCACAACCAGGCATAAAATCATGCAAAGAGAAAGCCACTGCATGAAGGGAAGGAAAGAACTGATACTTCTGATTGTGAGTGGTCAGAATTAAATACAGAACTCCAGCTGGGGTAGAGAATCTGTGCTCTGTGCTGCATTGAAATAATTCACTGTTGACATTGTGCAGGCATTGCTCGGAATGGATCCTCACCAGTGCTCTTGAGGGCACAGCCTCCAGACTGTTCGATGGCAGAAGTATGTATGGGTTCATGAACTGACCTCTTGTGTATAAAATGAAAAGAAAGAGCACAAATGTGGGAGCCTGCAGTGAAAGAGGAATATTTTGTGAGCTGAAAAGGCTCTGGAAATCAATATGGCACAATGAATATGGAACCTCAGAGTGCAGTTCCTACACAATTGTAAACAGACACTGTTGAGGATCAACATTTTCTGTTCTGTTCTCCAACCCTTTAAAAAAAATGCCTTGTTTAGCTGTACTTGAGCTATGAGGCTTTTATGATATTGGATTTTTAAACACAAAAGCTACAGCATTTCAGCCTTGATCTCAGGTCAAATCTCCATCTGGAATTATTCAGGAGAGATTCACAATGTGAAATGAAAGAAATTAGAGCATTAAATATTCTGATATGACACATTGAGAGATCAGGTTATGACCAAGTCAGTGTTTATTTCATTGACTTCTGATACAACGTGGGCCTAAAGCATTCCCAGCTGTAAATTTCTCCAGATTCGGGGGTAAAAGCAGTAATTGCCACCCCTCCCAAACTCCAAAGCTGAAATTCAACAGGATTTTCTGTCCCAGCTGGTCTGGTCAGAACTTAAATGTTTGACATAACCTGGAGAATTGCAAACCAAATATGTTGAGAGATGCCAAAGCCAGCTATAAAGTGGTAAAGTATTGTGGAAAAAATCAGGGAATAAGGATGTTTGAAATTCTGTGACCACCTCAATTAAACAGGCAAAAACACTGACTTCAGTGAGTTGGGTCAAAACAGAGAGAAAAAAACGCTGTTTAAAGAAGAGTGAAAGGTTTTTTAACTTCAGAATAGATTATTTCAGTTGGAAAAGACCTGCAGTGATCATCTTTTCCAAGAGCCTGACTTCAGCACTAACCAAACAACCACAAACAAACAAACAAATCCCCTCATAACCTTTATTGGCAAGGAAGCAACATTTGCTCGCCATTTGGGTCAACTCTTGCCCATTTCTCAAGATAATTTTTTGTGCCTGCCATCAAGAAACAACAGCAAAATATCTGAAAATGTCAAATCTCTTTAGTTCATCCTTTCAAAACCAAAAAATGTTTAAGAATTCCCCTTTGGCTTGTTTATAGCAACAGCGGAATAGAAAACCATGTTTTGTCCTCTGTGTTTCTTCACAAGAACCTTTAAAACTTCAAGTTCAGGGGTCTGAACACATTGTGCTCAGTGACCTTTTGCTGCATCGTGTCATTTCTGTCTCCTGTGTAGAGAATTTCTGTCCTTTTTCTGGGAAGTCTGGGGATGAAGTTTCACAGTGGGAACTGGTGATTCCACCCAAGCCAGAATAAGTTAAAGGAAAAAGTCACTACAATGTTCCTTACACTCTGCTTAAAATACTGCCCCTCTTGAGCCAAATAAAGCCAATTTCCATGTGAAGACCTCCAGTATGAAAGCTGATTTATGATAGCTGTGAAAATAATTCTTTCCTTATGTTGGGAATAGTCACAGTCAATCAGTGGTTAGTTTGCTGCTATCACTTGAGTTATTCCTGTAAGAATCTGTGCTGCAGAGACTGAGCAAACTCTTGGCTTGTGCCAATTGTTTAGGACTCTTCTTCACATACAATTAGACATCTTTTATCATATTCAACCAACAAGCAGCCTGATAACAGACAGAAATGTAGATTATATTGTGCCCAAACATAAGCACCTTGTACTCTCTCAGTTGCTTACAAAACCAGCCTTGTTCCTGGAGCTTAATCTCTGGAATCAGCAGATAAAACTTCTGTTCTTTTCTTTGCCGTGCACTTTGCAGTAATTGTGTTACATCTTCATGTCTTGCTTTATTCACAAGTACATCACAATAATTTCCAGTTCACCGACATGGACAACCTGAAATATTTTACAGGCATTGGGGAATTTGAGGATCTAGGGAGAACTGTGATAGAGATGTAAATTACTGTTATGCCATGCATATATTCTCATTTTTTTACAGTATTATCTGATGCATTTCATATTTTGAGCTAACTTCCACGTTCCAGGATAATTTTAAATTCCACACTTTTCCATTATGCAGGCGGAGATAAAAAAATTATTTTCAAAAGAAATAATTTTTTTGTTCTTTTCCAGCCATCTCATTTATATTTATAAGCAAATGATATTTTGGGATGCAGAGCTATTTTCTACGTCTTTTTAGGATCTCCTCATTCACAATGCCTGAGTTGTATTGCAGCTTCATACAAAGACTACTGAACCCACGGGATGAGAAAGTGGGGTCTATATCCCATATTTACCATGTTTGCTTTGTCACCTCAAAAAAAATTGTAGGAAAACCTGGAAATCCAACATATAACTGCAAAATCAGAAGTTTCTGATAACTGGATGTAGGTGTACCAGCAAATCTTAAATCAAAAGGTTCCCACATTTAGCTCTGTCAGGTTGCCTCCTCTCTTCACATCCTCGTGGGGCTGACATTTACCAATGTTAAGTCAAACTATACAGAAAAAAAAAAAGGCAAAAAGGAGATGTTGGAAAGATTGACTTCATTAAATGGCATCTGCATTCAACACAGACTACAAAGCAGCGCACAAAGGCATCTTTGTACACTGCTGGTGCTTCACTGACATCTGAAGAGACTTCTAAGGTGTAGTAACTTGGCAGCTCTTGTAGCAGAGGAGTTTGTTTTTCTAAGTTAAAGCAAAACAACTTTAAACATTTCTCTGCTTAGATAAGGAAGTGTGTGAAACGGGAAAAAATTATTCTGGGCAACTTCTTTCTGCAGCTCCCCCCCACTCCAAGAACACCATAAAAATATTATTATTTAGGAAAGCTTGCCTAAGCATATTTTGTCAGCAAAAGTGATTGATTCTTGCCCTTGGTGAGCCTGAGATGCTTTTTCTCCAGCAGACAGCAATATTCTGTTAAGTGGCAATATCAGCAGGAGGCTGCATTCCTCACAGTCCAAAACTTGATCTTGGCATACGTGAGGAAACAAACATTCTCCCATTGTGGCTGAAATAGTTCAACAATTCAACAGTACAGCTGCAGCCAATCTACCCCAATGTTCCTGGATGTTCTCAGGCTCCAGATTTCAACTCTTTCTCCAAACTCTCACCACTTTGAACAGTCCAAATGGGAGATTTTTTTTCCTCAGATGCCGAGCACATAGCTGAAGGAAAAAGATTGCTACAACTTGTGCACACACAGGTCACAGAAAATGAGAAATTCAGTCAAAGCACTGTCAAAAGAATAACTTTTGAGCGATCTCAAAAATACCAGGTCTTCTGATCTTTCTGACAGGGCTGTTCTGTGAAAATACAGCCTTTTGTTTTCCCAAAATGTAAAGTACAGAAGATGACAGGTAACACACCCAGAACAAGCTTCTAAACTCTACCCCCAGAAAGGAAGCCTTCTGAAGAATGCCTTAAAAAACTCAATTGTTCAGTGAAACTAACAAACAGAAAGATTTCCAGAAACTGACAGTAAAGCCACTTTCTCTCATCACATCATTCTCTTTTTCAGAATATTAAAGGTTTTTATCTGTCATTTTAATTAAGTGCAGACTCCCTCCACAGTCCCCTTGGATGGACTAGGGCTACTTACACCTTTGCAGTGGTGCATTTTGGGTTTTACCAGTTTTCTGTATGCATCTTTTCTTTGTTTTATACTCTTTTTATATAAGTTACGATGGTTGGTCCCATGTACCCCCATGTTAAACCCTTCTTGGTTTCCCCCAAGTGATTGTCAGGTGTCAATCACAGTTGTGGGTCCTGTCCATCACTTTACAGCCTCGCCCTGATGTCTAGAAGGTTCTAGTGAGGACGTGGAGTGATTGGCAGAGTCTCTGGTCCCCACTTTCCCCCCAGCCCTTGATGTATTGATTTGTTCTATTGACTGTCATTTATGTTCTGGGACACTCCCTTCACCCTTCGGATTGGTTCCAAGCTGTCCCCTTCCCATTTCCCCACCCCCATACCTGAGGTGCTGTACAGAGAGGACAGTGGCGTTGTCGGGCTGACTCTCTGGGTGTGAAGGAGTTCTGCATGGACTTAATAAAACCCAGCTGAAGTCCCCCACCAGAGCCCACCCTTTTATTTCTCACCACTGTTCACGTTTCTGCGGGGCAAGGACCCACAGGATCGGGGAAGTATCTCAGGATATGGAATGGTACCTTCTCTGCGGCTCCGGTGCCAGGCCTGGCCAGGCAACACGGGACAGGGATCCTGAGACACACCAGACCACCACGTACCTTGAGACTAAAGAACCCAATTTCTTTGAAAGCAGCTGTCTGCATGTGCCTAAGGATTAAAAGAAAAATATAAAACCCGTAGGAACATGCAACAGTACCAATATCAAGTTGTCCCGGTGGATCTGTGATGGAAACAAACATCCTTAAGATCCGATAAAAAACCTGAAAGCCCCAGGAAAAGACACGTGGATGCTGCAATAACCAGGATCAACCAAATGAGAGGCTGGATTCCTTGAAATTGTTATGCCAAAAAATCCTGGGGTGATAAATTTGCCAGATGGAAAAGATATTGTGATTGCTAAGTAGCTTATGCACCTAAGAAGGGGTGACCTGAAGATGAAAACAACCACAGGCATTTTCTGAGTGTTGTCTGCTTATTCTTGGTGATGCCAAGTTGAAGTTGGGAATGCAGTAATATCCTGGATAATTCCTGGTGTCTCTGAGGACAGAAAGAAATCCTCCCCAACCTCAAGGACTTCAACAGGACTCACTTCAGTGTGTGAAGAGCGGGATGAATAAGAGGAAATTATGAAAACATTATTGTAGTACTTTTCCAAATATTTATCTTTAATTACTGGTTATAAAACCCCCTTATTTCTAAATACTTAAAAGTCATTTTAATATTTCAGTGGATCTTTTTGCTTTGTAATCAAAGCCTGTATTTTTGTACGGAATGAAATCAGGCTTCTGTAATTTTAAGGGGTACCATATCCATCAATGTACTAGACGCAAATAAAATTGTTTGTACAACTATTATAACATTTTATATGATTAAATCCCAGTTGTGGAAGACTGAGGGTAAAATGTGATATAAACTACTCTTAAAGTAACAATTGAAATTTGGTTCTGATAAACAGGAGCCTTAACCAAAGGTAGGTGCCGTTGACTTTCTGGTGAGGGATTTGTGAAGAAGACAAGAAATGACTGTTTCTGCCCTATATTTCTTATTCTGACAGCATCCTGTTTTATCAGGAGCAGTGGATGGACCCAAAGGCTGTGTGTAGGTGAGAAATGAGCAGTACATTTTTTCTTTTTCTGCTCACAATTTCATTGAAAACAACCCAACCAAGAATATTCAACTGCAGCGGTTGTCTTTGTTGTGGAAGTTATTTTTACAAAAATGTAAGCTTCTCATGTTTAAATAAATTATTTAAAAGAGGACATGTTAATGGGCTATCATAGTTTGCTTTCTAACATCAGGGATTCTCCATGGGTATGAAGAAAACATAATCACACATATGGTGGAACTAAAATGTACTATTTTTCTTGAATGAAATTCTCTTGTTAACTCAGCAGGCACTGCATGAGATCACATATCATTTTTCAACCATCTGCACATCTCACAGTATTATGGACAGAAAATTTCTATTACTCAGCCACTAAGACTTTATGCTGGGTGACTTTTAAGTGTGGATTCCCTGTAGTATCTTTCATCATTGGAGGCAAATTTGGCATCTACGCAGATGCCTCTTGCATTTTTATAGATTTCAGTTCAAAGAACAAACTTCAAGTCTGTCCTGTGCCACTCTTGTTGCCAACACCTGATGGATCAGACATCCCAGGGTAATTTGGACACATGACCTTTGATATCACAGAAGAGATAGAAAAATTCATGACTCAAATTTCAAAGTGAAATACACTTTAAGAAACATCCAGAGTCCTTGATTGTGATTAGTTGTTTGATAAAAGAGAAACATAACAAACCAAATAACAAACAACCTCCCCAACCTTCACATCAACAGCTTTGCTGTCAAAAGATCAGAAGCCAACATGTTAATGAGCTCTTTTTTATGAAATGAAATCACTGCTGTTGGTGTTTAGTGAGTTCTGATTAATTCATAGTTTATCTGATAGTTTATCACAATACAGCGCTTAGGGGATTACCAAATTTAAGGACTGTATCAGGAATTTCAGACCATGCCTCTCTTTTGGTGTTGTTGGCTATCAAGGGGCCTCCAATCCCCAGGGACTCTGTTACTCTGCCATTAAAGACATCTTCCATTTTTCAAAATAAAAATCTCAATATATGCACCAACAACAGGACATTTTCAGGAAGCTCTGACACAATATTCTTGTTTATATGGAAATATTGTGGAGGTTAAATTCATTTTAATTTCCTGAGTCTGTACAGGTCTGCTTTCTTACTTGAGATGTAGCATCTAATCTTTGAATATCCTGAAATTAATTAAGAATGTGATGAGTTTTATGTGATAGGGTAACCTGTTCTTAGGCTTTCATTATTTTAACATGTTCCTTGGTATTCCCAGCTGACCCATTTCGGAGTCATTGTTTTTTTAGAAATACATTATGGAAATTCTGTTTTTAAATGGATATGTCTGTCTAACTGTAGCTAAGTAGTTGAATAGATAAAAATCAGGAGTGGAGATAAACACCCAAGACTTTTTTTTATCATAACTTAGCTCGTGGGTTTTCCAACTAGCCCTGCATAATTCCCTCTGTGTGCACATCCAGCATTAATGCAGAGAATAGACAACAGTGGACTTCAAGCAGACCCAGTGTAACATCAAAACAAGGAGGAAGGAAAAAAATGTTATCTCCACACCAACTGAGAGCCTTTTCTTTTCTTTCCATGAGAAAAGGACACTGATGAAACAATCAGTGCTTCTTGGTGTCTTGTCATAGAATATATTAACTGCAAAGAGTTCAACATTAGAGGCACCAGCAAAAACTGCTGGACTGGGATAAAAGCAGTGTGGGAAAAGCTGATCCTTTTTTTTTGCCACTCAACTCCTCAATATTACATACCAAGTAATGGGGTCGGGGCAATGCTTTTCTAAAATTCACTTAATTTGTAACCAAAATAACTGTTCAGAGAAATCCTGCAGCCTATGAGCTGAGGAAGTGCCTACAGTTAAAATCCTATTTTCTTCCCCTTGCTCTTATTTTCTCTAAGCTTGGTACTCATTAGATTTCATGTAAACCCTACTTTGCTTTTTTCCCGCTATCAAATTATTTTGGTTTGCTCTGTTTACTGTGGTAAAGGAAGGCATTAATAGAGCCTTAATTTGCCTGTGGCCTGCTTGGCGATGCTCAAATACAGCGATTTTCTAGGGAGGTTTTTACCTCTGTGGGTGGAGTAACATGACACTACCTCTGTTCTGAAAGTGACATTTAGTTTGTCCTTAATTTCCAGTACCTCCCTTGTATCTCCCTTTCATCTGGCTGCATCAACAGTGTTCTTCCCAAGTTTCCATGCAGACTTTGGCCTGCCCTGCTTGTGTGAGACGCCCTCAGGTGCTGCTCTGCAGTGGCTCCAGCGCTGTCCTGGCTGTGTCCCTGCTCCATATGGGATGGCTTGGGTGGCTGACCTGGAACAGAGACTGGACAGGGCCAGAGAATAAAGTGAATATTTATTGAAAGGCCTCCAGGATACACTTTGGGCAGGACAGGGCCTGACCAGGGCTACACCCAAGAGGGGCCCAAAATGGTCACAGAATGGTCATGTGGTCTCACATTTTATAAGTTTTGGTCCATTTGCATCTTGGGGTTTAATTGTCCAATTCCAGCTCCAGGTTGTGAGGTCCCATCCTTCTTGTTCCTCCCTTCAGCCACCCTTGTTTGTGCTTTTGGGCCTGAAAGTTGTCCTTGGTGCCCGGGATTTGTTTTGTGTCCCTGCTGTGTGCAGAGCTGAGTGACACTGACTGTGAGCTCAGAACTGCCCCCCTGGGCAGCACAGAACCTGAAATACATGAAAGATAAAACTTAAGGCATCACATACATAATGCCATCTACAGCCTGGAAAAATGCCTCTGCCACCCCTTCCCTGCCTCTGTCTCAGCTGCCCACAGGCTCAGTGATCAATGCAGAGCAGCCAGAGCACTTTGTGGTCACAGGCTGTTCTTTTGATGAGCTTTTAGCTGGAACCGGCCATCACTGAACTTCCTACAAAGCACAGCACGGGTTATGCAAGGCAGTGACCCCTTTGCTGCAGAGTACTATTAATTACTACATCATTTGTAATTATCACATGAAAGTGTAATGGCTGGTTGTCTGGAAACCTAATTTAGTGGCCTGATACTGTCAGGAACCATATTTTTTTATTATTTTTCATTAGTCAGTAGTTGCAGTTGTTTTAACTGCAGAGGAATAGGTGTTCTCCGCAGATCCACATCTGGCTGCTGAACCTCTGGAATTCTGGCAGTACACTGGGATCCATTCCTGGAGTATTGTGCATGAAGAAAACCTGGAAAACTGTGCCCTTAATTTCTAAATTTATTTTCTTCTTGGCTCTGTTCCAGCTAGATTCTATCTACAGTTATGGCTATTTTTTTTAAAGATGGCCATGTGTGGTTTTTTAAATCATGACAGATTGATTCAAGAGCTCTTGCAGGATAAAAACTTTTTTTTTTTGCATTATAAAATCCAAGATTTATCACTTTTTGATTTTGTATAATTTATATTTGAGTTTTCTTTACCTTAAACGAGATCCAACCTCTGGTTGACATCAGCTTTTTCCTTTACCAGTACTGTTCAACATCTAATTATTACTCATTTACAATACAGATTTCTGTAGAGCATCTTCTATTCTGGCTAACACATTAAAATTTTGGGGCTAGAGATATCCTAAATAGAAAGCAACCAGGAGTTTTTGTGCAGCTAATCACAGCCTTAGAATATATTCCATGATTAACACAATCTTTTGAACACAACAGAAGTTTTAGGATTATAAAGAGAATGTTGGACAACAGGATTTTGTCTAAATACTGCTATTTTAAAATGCAACACCATCTTCAAAGAAAAAAAAGTCTTTAAAATAATGTATGTATTTTGTGTTAATGTAGTTAAGAATTTTATTAGCATATATATTAACTTCCAGAGTATCAAATTTTTGAGTCTGTAAAATGCTAAGAAACGTCCTTTTTAATAGCACACCTGTCTAAAAGGCTGTGCTGAAGGCCCATGACCTGATTAAAGGTGGAAAACAGCATGGCTACACTATTTATTGACATTTCCTTCTGTTGCTGCTACTAAAACCATTATCTTTTATTGTGTTCTCCATTTCCCTGCATGACATTTTTAGCATTGCCAAATACTGTTGTTTAATTGTTTCTTAGGGGTAATGAAAATATAAAATGGGGAGTCATTATCTGTGTGGGAGAACAGCACTGGGAGATTTTACTTATGAATTCATCACAAAGAAATGGGAGTCAGTGGTGTGACAGCAGAATAAATGGAAAATATTGTGGGATGTGCTATCCCAGAATGATGCTGGACTTAGGACACAAGAGACAAATTACTCTGGTAAACACAGCACCACTGACAGATCCAGAATACCCTGCCCAGGCTTGAAAAACAGATCTAAGAATAGATATTGGCTACTGAAAAGAAACTGGAGGAGAGGAGAAAGGGGAATAAGAATTTTAGAAAAAAAAACAAAAACCAAAACAAAATTAAAAAAAAAAAACAGCTGAGGAAAATATGGAGTTGATTTTTTCCTCATGTGTAAAGATAAAGACATAAAGGATCAGAGGAAAGACAGAACCCCTCATGCAAAAGAAAAAAAAGTTGTGGAGCTTTCAGTGGTTCTGAACTCCAGGCCAAAAATAACTGAAGAACTTTTGGGTTCAACTTGAGCAATACTTTGCTTTACAAAAGCATGTACAACTTTCTGCAGTTCACATATTTGATTAAACTCATTTGGGGATAAAATTATGAATCAGAAATTACAATAAAGCTGAAACTAAATATGACTTTGAACTACACTAATATCTGAACTTATAATACACTCTGCTGGCAATGTTGCATTACTATAAATGTCTGTGTTATTGTCATGATACATAAACATTCAGGCACCTGAAGAATGTGCTTTAAACTCATGTTTGTAGTAATTTGCCAAGCCTCTGGTGTTTAATAATGCAACAACCCGTGCTTAGCATTAGCAAAATAATTTAAGTGAGTGTTTTGCAATGTTCCATGAAGAGCATTAATGCAATAATACATTCTAAGTACTTAAAAAAAGGAAACCAACAATACAGCGATACAGCTAAAAGCTCTATTAAATGAATGTAGAAGCAGCAGACATTGTAGGTGACTTGAATTAATGTTTTTAAATTAAAGTTCCGACTGCTGATATGTTTCAAAACAGTCCTCCTCTGGAAAACAAGGAAACATGACTGAAAACAGTGAAAACACAAAACTGCAAAGGTTTCATTGCAATAATTCTGTGATTCTCTTTTTTAACATACACACCTGAGGTGACATGGGAGGTTATGTACCTGTTAAAGCATTGTTTAGTAGCAAATACCAGGCGCTGTGACCTGTCATAATGCAGGATTTGAAGATAAAATGACAGTGTGGCACATCACCAAAAAAATAAACTTCATGTTGGTATAATGTGCCCTTCAAGTTATCTCATTGGTATTTTCCTTTTGGACAGTAATAACTGCTCCTAAAAAAGTTCCTTTCCTGAAGTAGGACAAAACAGATGTTTTTGTTTTAGCAATGTTCATCATGCAGAGAGAGGAATCTTGAGACTGCCATCACAGCAATTCTTGCACACATTCTTGTCAAATGTGGGTCTCATCTGCAAACAGCACCCAAACAATGGCCAGTGGGCTCATTGTGGGATGCTGATGTAGAACCTTTCCAAATTTGACATCCAGTCCCACAGGTACACAGGATTCATCTGCTCCTGAGGATTGGACCAAGCAACCATGCAGCAAGGGCTGTGTTTCCTGCTTTTTCCTCAGACTCTGGCATTTCCCAGTGTGGGCACTGCACCCCTGTAACTCTGACCAATTCTCCTAAATTGCTGTTGAAAGGAATCTTGCAGGATTTTCTTGAGTAGCACAAGATTCTGCTTCAGATTATGCTGCTCCACATCTCACATTCTGCTTATACAGACAGCGTATCACACACAGACAAAATGTGCCATTTTCATGATGAGCAACCAAGAAATAATAATTCAACTTTTTTTTTTTTAAATTACAGCTGTCAGAATTTTGATGAGAATATTCCTATGAAACAGCTGCTGTTACCTGACTATGAAGTAGGATATTGATCTAGGAAAATAGTGAATAAACTCTTTCTTTGAGCTGTTTTTAGTGTTAGCTAAACTTGATGCATGTTTCATTTATATAATATTTTAATGTTGGAATACCCAGATATAACTCCTATTTCTTCTATCCTGTTCTTCTCCCTAATTATAATTGTCTCATGGTTAATTACAGAAAGAGAGCTAATGACATCATCTTGCATTATATGAGATAAAATAAATTCCTTTTTTTGTTTCAGAGTGATAGTTAATCAAGTAGAAGAGAGCTGGTTAAATCTTCTGTCTCAAGCAACCTCAGTTCACCAGCTCCTTTCCATTACTCATCTGGGTAAACCATGGAGTTACTCAAGAATTATGGTTTTATTCGTATTACTAAAAAAATTACAGGAACATAATGCAAAAAACAAAGTGTCAAGTCTTTCTATTGAACCCCTCTCCACAACACTCACATGATGCCCCAATAAATAAACTAAAAACAGCCCCAGCATCTGCATTCAAATCCAAAGTTTTCTGCAAGCTCAAACTGAGAACAAACAAGGTTCAGGTTTGTAAAGGAGAAGCAAAATCAAAACACTGATCTAAAACCCAAGAAAAACAGAAACATTTTCCAGCCCTTCCACCTAAAAAAAAGCTTTGAAAGGCTGACCAAGATAATCTGCTAGGTTATTTTTGTTATTAGAAATCAGTTATTTGAATTATCTTGAGGCTTTTTAAGAATATTTCCTGGAGTAAGCAGTAGTCATGTGAATTCCAAAAGAAACTCATGCTGTGAGGAAATTGGAGAAGGGATCTCAAGTCACCCCAGTGCCTCCAATAAAATGAGACAGTCACCTCCACAAAAAATAAATAAAAAGTGTTAATTCCATTGTGGTTAAAGAAATCAAAATGAGACAACGAATAAATTAGAGTATCCTTCAAAGAACTGAATTCATCCCTAAGTGAAGGACAGGAAAAATTCCGGCATGGTAAATGGAAACAGAGAACACAATGAAGATCTATCATAAATTCAAGTCCTGGTAGAAGAGGTTGTAGAGCAAATTCAGCAGAATTTTGAAGAGTAATCTCCAAGTCTGGATAGTATTTTACACACGAGTTCTAAAAGAATTCAAGCATGAAACAGTTGAATTATTCACTGCAATTTAACTCAAAACTGTCTCAATAACAGACAGATATTTCAGTGCCAGGGGCAAATATGACACCAATTTTCCACAAAGACAACTGCAGCAGAGATATGAAAAATTACAGCAAATAAGCCTGGTTTCCTTATCCCCCAAACTGGCAGAATTTGTGATAAACCCCCCATGTATTAGCAGACACCTGAATAAATAAGATATCTTTAATGAGTCAACACAGCTTTGGTTAAGAAAAGGCAGACTTTGAAAATAAGTAGATAAAAAAAGTGACTGATATCTCACATTCCAAAAGACCTTGTCCAGGAATGTCTCTAATACTCGGAAATATTGATAGCTCTCAGCAGTTATTGAAAATTATGCCTTGGGGGAAAGTAGATATTTTAGGTAGAGAAAAAAAAAAAAAAACAAAACCAAAACTGTTCATGTTTTATGAAAAATAAAATTTGAAAATTAAAAGACGACCTGTCAATATATCATACACAGAGGCACTTGCATTCTTAGCACAATACAGTTTTCATGCAGGAAACAGCAAAAATGATTTGAGTCCATTGTCCCAAAACACTCGAGAATGGCAACATATGAAAAAATGAAAAAGCTTGAGGAGCTGGCCATTTTCTTGAGCAGAGTAATTGCATTTTACATGTCTAGATGTTGGTTCACCTGTGGTCTTCAGAAAAACAAGAGATATTTAATGTAAATGTGCATATATAAATATGTATGTATTTAATATGCATGCACTGCATTACTGTTGCATATAATCACGGGAGGTGAATTAGATTTGACAATCTCTATATAAATTGCAGCCTCACACTGATTTCTTCTTAAATCATAGCTTCAACCTTAGTCAGCTAAAAAGTACTTTAAAAAAACCCCAAGATCCTCTTACTCAAAAAACAGTACTTAAAGGAAATTCAAAATAACTTGCAGCCATTTAAGAACAAAAAAGAAAACTGAGAACCAGTTTATGGCGAAGTCTCAAAAGTTAGATAACATGGACAGTGATTTTTAGGAAATCAGTTTGTGACAGCTGGGTTCAGATCCTTCATTCTTCACTCTCCATGTGCCTGGAGCCAGCTTTAGCTCCTTTCCTTGGTCCTGTGGGTTTTGGCAGCTTCATTTTCCAGACAAACCATCTGACATCAGCCCTGGATCCTGCTCTCCACGGGTCAGACTTTTTAACAGTATTTAAAATAAACACACACCCTCACCGAGGTGCTTTGGATTGTCCCTGTGTGTAGCCAGTATTTAAACCCTTTTTTTCTTCAGAAATTGATATTTAATGGTAGGTCCAGGGGGGTCTCAGTGGCCTGGAGACTGGGAACAAGTGGAAAACAAAAAACAATCACAAGAAAACAAAATTCAACTGGTCATTGTGTAAAACACAGCAAAACCAAACAATCATTAAAAATACAGAGGACAGTATTCACCATTCTTTTGAGATGCCATTTGTTTCCATCCTAGAGATGACCTGGAAATACACTTGGATTTTCTGGAAGTGGAAAATAAACATGTTTGCACATTACATGCACAAACTCCTTCCCCTTTTCCCCCAAGGTCTCATTCTATGCCAATAATGTATTTGGGCTATAAAGGACTGAATTAGAGGCGACAGGAATTGTAGCATAGAAATGATAGATCATTTTCAGATTTTCCTAACAATAAAAGGAATTGAATATTTAATTAACATTATTTTCTTTCTGATTTTAAAGCTTTGGGAACTGTTACAACATGTTTATGTTTGCATTTAAATCTATTTCAAATAAATATATGACTGTATATAAAAGGCAATTTAAATACATATAATGATAAAATTAAGTTCCATTACTGCAATATTCTTTATTTTCTACAATAACAATTCACTGAGATTGTTATCCTTTTCTTCTTAATTGGGTAATGTATTTTCCTCAATGCAACTGTTTGGAAAACAAACACTGGGTTTCTTTGAGGCAATTTGCAGACATTGTTAATCTCTGTAGCAGTTATGATGCATATTTTCCTCCACCACTTCCATGATATTTTATTATTGAGCCGCAAACCCCTCATTTTACACGTGAAATGCACCACCACAATTGTGTTTGTTTCAGCAATATTTGTTCCTTTTTTCCTTAGAACTCGTAAACAACCAGACAGGCAGGAAACAGAAGGCAGACCGAAATGTCCCACCTCTGGAGGACGTCCCATGTCTGCTCCCTTCCTGGCAGCTGGTGACTGCTAAAAGTCTGAGGAGCTCCATCAGGATTTCTGATGGAATTGGGAAATCAGCACTCCAAAAGCACAGCAGTTGTTTGTATGGGATCTGCTTCACATGGCCCCAGGGGCAGATTAGAAAACCAAGTTAGAAATATTTCTTAGAAAAATTTCAAAAGCACCTGGGAAATCACTTCTCTCTGTGGCCCCTTGCTGCTTCCCTACTGCTGATTTTATGCATATTGCTCTTGCAACAGGGCTGCTTGGACCTCTACTTTGTGCTGGGTTTGCCTTTTTTCACTCTTTCCTCCAACTGCAGTGATACTTCTACACCAGTGAAGCTTCAGAGTGGGGGAAGCAAACTACAAATGAGGATGAGGATGATGCCCCACTGGGGGTCGCTGGTCCCCTCCTCACCTGACCTTAATCCCCTTTCCGGGGTTGTGGTTTCTCCAAGGTTTCTCCGACTCCCAACAGTTCCCAAGCCAAGGCAGGCCAGGCTTTAGCACACCTGTGGAGCCCAGTCAAAGTTAAAAAACGGATTTCAAAGTTAAAGAACTGGACTTTTCAGTTTCCATCCAAGTCCATTGCTAAACTTCTTTCTGATTTTTTTTTTTTTGGCC
Source organism: Cyanoderma ruficeps (assembly GCA_008694505.1). Lineage (NCBI taxonomy): Eukaryota > Metazoa > Chordata > Aves > Passeriformes > Timaliidae > Cyanoderma > Cyanoderma ruficeps. The sequence goes on from VZDJ01000601.1 coordinate 299,760, forward strand.
CTGTTATAAAAAAAGTTTGCGACAGCATCTTTCCACAGTTGGAGGCACTTTACTGAAGAGCAGATGGACTATAATTTAGTTGATTTATTTCCCAAATAGTGATAAGATATCACCTATATGATTTCTTGAAGCTCTTGTTTCACTGCATAGATTATGTATTATCCTGTTGAAGGATTTTGTTGTGAAAATTAGAACTTGGATGTAATGAAATCTAATTTAAACAATCCAAACAGAGAGTTAAGAGAGTCACACAGGATATTCAAGAGTCTTATGCCTAGGAAAGCTCTTCACAAACCTAAATTTAGTGTATTTTCATAGAACATTTAAGATATCTCTGATATTTCAGTGGCAGAAACAAATTTATTTTATCTATCTCTAAGCAATACTTTTTATTTTTACAAAAATTACTCCTAGGTAATTAGGATTAGGATCAAGTCTAAATCAAAAGAATACAGAGTGCTTTGTATAAATGGCATAAGCCTGGAGTAGAAGTTGGATAGGAATAGATGATTTATACTGCTTTGGTTCAGTGACCTGGGTTCAAAGTCAGCCAAGGATAAAATCAAAGTAGGTTTTTCAGTCTGAATAATATAAATGTTATGTGGAAAGATTTATATTCTGAATGCTATCTAAGCAATTAATCCAAAGGGAATTATTTATAATTGCTAATTAGTTAGACAACTACAAACGATATAGAATGGAATTATATATCAGTTCTCTTCTAAAATCTCGTGGGCTAATGTAATTGTGTTCCATTAGTATAAATCCCTTTACAATGGAGATTAAAATAAATGGGACTGAAACTTCCTTGGCTTCTGTTTCCAGTCCTGCTGTAATGGATGGTTTGAGCCCAAATCCTGTAATAGGATGATGCTACCCAGCTGAGGGACTGTCAGAGGTCACAGGCTGCTCTCAAACTTTGTGCTCTTTCCAGCAGTGGTTATTTACTTCTATTTCTTCTAACATTTACTTCCACTATTTATTTGTTACTTACAAAAAGTGGAAGCAATCTTCTGCTCTGTTTGGTCTCTGCCTTTCCATCAGACACAACCCTAAATACAACAAATAACTTTCACTTTCCTGCAGGTATAAAAGTGTCATTTCTGGTTTTGGATTTGCTCAAGACAGAACTTTTTACCACCATCACTACAAACATTTGCATCAATTATTTGAAAGTTATTTTTCCTTTTTTGCCTCACTGGGAGATCAAAAAAATGTCAGAAAAGAGTGTGGGGAGGTTTTAGGGCTTTGTGAGGAAGCGCACTGACGTTAAATTCCTTCTCTCCATTATCAAAGACACTTCCAAGATGGATAATTTAAACAGCAAACAACATGGGAATGGCTACACTGAAAACTAGATCCAAATACACCTTCACTATCCACAGAAGCACAACAATGACATTGGAAGGATTCCTTGTAGTTTTCCATGCACCTGGACATCCCAGACTCCAGCAGCTGGAGGGGTGCTACGGCTGTGCCCCTCTCAGGAGCTTCCTGAGGAAGAGGATTCATCCCACAGTTGCTGCTGCAAGACAATGGAATATTTGTGGTATATTTTCACAGAGATTTCAATTAACAGCAACGAAATTATATTATTTTTGCAGCTCTTGGAAAGTTTGTTGAACTAGAAATATTTTATCCTGGTAAACCCAAGTCCCCTTCCATAGTTCAAGGGACTAGTGCTCTGTAAAATGAAATGGCCCTATTAATCTACATTGAGAGAATTTACAGTCAGTTTGTGCAGAATAACTTTATCATTTCAAGAGCAGTAAGAACTTGATTTACATGCTGCTACTCATAAAGGAGGAGGTGATAATTTTCTTTTTTTCTTCAGAGGATGGGACACTCTGCGGTGGTTCAAAGTGAAGTTTGTGTGGGAAAAGGTTGAAAACATAAACTGCTCCCATCTTCAGAACCTGTCCAGTTGCAGATGCTTCCAGGAATGTTGGGGAAATGGCAATGGAAGGGAGATCAGCTGGAACTTTGAGATTAAGTGTAGATCAGAGCAATTCTGGTCACTGGGACAGGACAGCCCTTGGGTGGCTCTGGGCATGCGACAAGTCGCTGAGAGACAACTTAAAATCTAAGCAAACTAACTTAAAACCTAAACAAATTGATGGGTTTGAAGTAGCCTCTGTATTCTCTTCAGGGTTTTCCAAAATGCTGAGGAAAGGCAATGGAATCAGGTTCAGGTGTTTTTAATGCATTAGAAAGTTCTGTGTGCACACAAAAATGGATCACTTGCATTGAACTGCAGGTTTGTGCTGCCAGCTGTGCTGAACAAATAGGTAGCTACTGTGAAAATGCCATGAAGAAGACATAACACTACTCCTAAAAAAAGCAGACATAGAAATTTCCCTTTGAAAACTGGATGAGAAGTTCACTTGAAGAACAAACTAAGCTAAAGTACTGCTGTATTAATTTGTAATTTAATATGCAGAGTAATTCTGAGGGAGAGACAACTAAGGAAGTCAAATAAAAAAGCCCAGTAACCACTATTAGGAACTCATTGATTTGTTTGCCCAATTAATTTTAGACCTAACAAATTACTGTCTGCCACGTGACTGAGAAATTGTGAGTGCTGCGTGGATGGAACTATTTGCACAGATTGGATACCAATAAAGCAGAACGTGAAGCCATGGGGGTTTAGACCTGTTTAATTGGAATTTCAACAAAATTAAATTGAAAAATAAGGTCAAAGTAAACTGGTTCTGGTTATTGATATAAATTTCATGTAGTTACAGAAAGATATTGAAGCAATTTATTTCAATCTAAAGTTTTGATTCATTGTGATATATGTAATTAAATTCATTTTGTAGAAGCTTTACAAATGCTTAAATCTTCAGTGAAATATTACCCCTGTAACAGAAAGTTTAAACAAAAAAAGTCACATGGTTATCTTTTGGATTTATCTTCCTTCCTTTGGGAATCCTATTCTACTGCTTTGCCATTCATGTACAACAAAGATATTTCCAAAAACTAAAAAATTAGAAGTTAGTTCCCGTCCTTCCTTAGGTGGGAACTAAATCAATGTCAAAGATGAAAACCTCCATCCCTCATTAGGTGCAGACCTACAGACAGCCCTGAGGTCTGTGGTGCTGCTGAACCCTGTGTTGTATGTGAGGGGTTTCCCCAAACTCACTGTAACTCCAAATTTCAACCTAAATCTCCCCTGTGACCTAGTTACATTTTTATGTTACTGCCTTAGGTGCTTACACAAAGTGTATTTAGTGATGAAAAGAGATTTCTCGTGATAATAAACCTGTTGTAAGGAATGCATTGAGGTAAGTCACCAAAAATAAATGGGAAAGTTTTATTCCCATTGAGGCAAATCAAGATGAGGTTGAGATTAATTAAGCAGGAAAGTACAGCACATGACACCTAGTCTAATAAAGACATTTGCATATTTAAAGAAAGTGAAACAATATCTGTTTTAATTAAGTAGGCTGCTCCTTCAGGTTAATGCATTCAGGGGAAAAATTAAATCTGTCTTGAATCCCTGGAAGAAATGGAGAGTGGCTGTAGGAAATTGGCCTCTGAAATGTGATTAATGGACTTGCATGATGAGGACTGATTCCTGTTGAGGCATCGGGGCTTGCTGGGAGCCAGGTGCTGACACCTGGGGCAGGGGGGCTGCAGTCTCCAGACACAGGGCAGTGGGATCTCTGTGGCCCCCCTACAAGCACAGATCAGTTCTCAGGTGTCACCTCTGTGCAGAGGTTTTCCTTCTCTGGAGGTTTTCCTCCAGCTGTCCAGCGGTGTTGGCACCAAAAGATTTGACATCTAATCTGCTCCAACAGCCCGAGTCTCACATTTCCTCCACTTTCTCTTGTAGATAAGAGGGAAACGCCTCAGCAGCACCTGAGGGGGCACCCAAAGGGTGAGTGTGGGAAATGCAGGCACAGAAAATTCTCAAAATCTTGTGCATGGAAGCCCAAACACAGAAATGAATACAGGGTTCAGCCTGAGACCTTGGAAACAGCTTCCAGATCTAGAGCCCGTAAGCAAGAATGTGGGTTTGTAGATTAGATGGAAACGTACTAAGCTAGGTAGTGGAAAGTTTTAAGGTTTTAAAGTTTGGATATAGAAGCAGGTACAGAAATAGTAAAAAGTTTTAGGCTGTAGCTCTGCAGGACTGTGAGTCATTATAAGATTGGTTAAGAAAACCCCCATTGCGACAAGACGTGTGATACAATTTAATTAGGCACTGGTGTGAAAGTAGAAACAGTCTGTGTGGCACTAGTTTATTGGCTAATAAACCTTTAAGACACCTTGTAACCTGTGGTCTTGTGAGCACTGCACACGGATTGCTGACCTGTATCTCTTGCTGTGAAGACGTTCTCGCTCTTGCAAGAGACTGAGGCAATAAATCACCCTTTGAAACATCTCTGGGTGGTCCAGTCTCTCATGGGTGACCCCGACAGCTGAGGATTTTTCACTGCTGTGCAGGTCAGGGCTGCCCTCTTCCCTGCTTGCTGGACAGGCAGGCTGCTGGTGGACAGGGATTTTCTGTCACTCAGTGCCAGTGATCAGGAGAAGCAAATAAAATTACACTCTGCTGTGGAAATACATTTGAACGACTTAGGGCACAGCATGCCCCAGCCAAACTGTCTTTAGTCATTATCAGAACCCTCTGGAATTCGTCAAGGTTACTAAGACATAAACTGTTCTAAAATAAGAAAGAAGAGGCTGAGAAACAGAATACCAAGACTGCAAGAACTGGATGAAGGAGGGCCACGAAGCACTGGACCGTAACCCATCATATTTACTAAAAGGTGCCTGCTGAACATGTGGACAAGATAGAGGCTCCAATCAAATAATGCATGATTGCATGAACACTAGTGTCAGAATGTATAAATATGGCTTAATGTAAACAATAAATGGCTTCTTAATCATACTGGTTGGTCCTCCAGAAGTCCTGAGCTCCCACACTCTGCATTTTCCACAGCTGCTGCACAGAGGTGTCAGTTCCTCATGTGCTCTCCTGTAAATCCATCACAGCCTTTGAATTACTCATGTGAGTCCAAGAGCAGTGATGAGGAACCTCCTGAAGTGATCAAAATTCCGTTCCCAGGAGTGTTTCAAGGTGAGGAGCCAAAGATCCTTTATGCTCCAGCATAAAATGGTGCAAAGCAAGAACAGAAAGCTGCTTTCTGCTCCCAACTGTCCTTGTGTGGAGCCCCACAACACCTTCAGAAAGGCTGCCAGGCAGAAGAAAAAACACTTTTAAACTGAGATTTCTAGAGAAAAATACTGAAGTAAGAGGAATGCTCCAGTGAGATCAAAGGGGAATTAAATACCTGTGCTATGGACACAAATTTATGCATTTCCCATGTTTTCAAAAGAGCAATTTGATGTGATGTCACTTCATGTCTAGCACATTATGCAAATGTTTTCTGTAGAAATCTGGTATTTCCATGGTCTGTCTCATGCATAATCCAACCCAGGAATACAGCTGGAGTTTCTCTCGCCAAAAAACACTGCAAACATCACTGCCAGGCACAGGGACTTTTCTAATGAAGAGAGTTATGGATGTTAAAGCTTTTAAAACAGAATTGATAAATATCAACAAGTCTGCAAACTTCCGCTTGAGCCTTCAAAGAATCATGAAAAAAAGTGTATAAAAGCCCAACTCATTATTATGTAGTAACTCATTAATATCTAGTAACTCATTAATACCTAGAAACTCATTAATACCTTGTAACTTATTAGTATCTAGTGAAAGCTACCATAAGAAATAAATATAGGGGTTGGAGAAATCCATATTAAATTCAAGGTTATTAAGTGAGTCATGCTTGATAAAAGCACATCTTCCTATTTTTTATTGCCTAGCGCTGCTCAGGATGCATCTAGCAATTAAAAACATAACTGTTGCACAATAAAAATTGCCAAAGCTATTAACCAGCCATATAAATGAAAACTTTGACTCCTAGCATTTTCCATCAGAGTAATACAGAGTTCAGTCAACATGCTTCACATTTCCAGGAATTCACAACCATTATGTCTTTTGTTTTTTGTAAGTCATTCCATTTAGGTGGGTGTTTTTGTTTTTTTTTTTTAAATCCTTGGATCCACACTGCAACATTTTCATTTTTACATTTTACACATATTTTTTTAATATTTGATTTTTCATTTTATATTTTTGACTTTTACATAATGAGAAAAATATAAGGGACAAATTCTTCATTTATTAAATCGATGCTATTATAATTACCTAGAGGGTATTTTGATGTTTAAAAAATGTTAGGGAGGGGAGGCCCAAAGGTTAAAGCATCAGAGTGATAAACTGCACTTTATGCTGGGGCATAAATATGGCTCCAGTAATAGTTGGAATTAGCAAGACAAGGTTAAAATTTAATTTTTCTAATAGTGAGATGCTAAAAGTTACATCCTGCAGTATTAGGCATAAATGTCTTGTGTTACTTTGACTTTCATGGGGAGAGCTGAGGTCACTGGGCCCAGCTCCAGGAATGTACTTAAGCACACGTTTAAGGGCACAATAATTACGCACCCACTTAAAATTTGTCCTGCCTCGTTTTCTCAAGCTTTTGCAGCTACAAAACCAGTGGTAAAAAAATCAAGAAATAAGCTGGTTCTCTGCATGGATGTTGGTCACAAACCAACAGGGTCACGAGCACACAAAAGATTTGCCGTTTTAAACGTTTTCTCTTTCTTTAATCTTTGTGCGATCTGATTCAGATAATTCTGGTTGTGGGGTACATGATGCCATAAAAGAACCATCAACTGACTATCCCCTCATGATTTTTATTTTTTAATGCACTCAGGAAAATGTTGCTAAAATCAGAATTTGCATAAATTGCCAGCTATACAACATGAGGAGAGTTGTTTAATTTTAATTTTTAAATGGCTTTTGAGGCCGAATAGTAGAACCTGGAAGATAGGCATATTTAAAAATGGACTATGAACAAGATATTAATATATATATTAATTTTGTATTTCATATTTATTCTGATTCTGTCCACCAGGGTCATGTATAAGTACTGACAAAAAAGCCACAGATACCTTCCAACTTGCAGTATCAACACTTACTTTCTATATTATTTTTATATCTAGTCTTTTGCCTCTATCATCTTTCCTAAGGTATCTAGAAATGCTTTACACTGTAGCATAGGAAAAACTGCCCGATTTATTTACAAATTATTATAATTTAGTTATTCAGAAGCAGTACATTTTTATCCTGCTTATCTGATAGATATTCTGATGTAGTAGTTTAATAGACAAATGTAATTTTACAAAACACTATTAGATTGCATGCTTGTTTTAAAGATTAAAGTGGGTGACAGATTGATTGCCTCTAAATTGTTCATTCAGGGTAACAACGCACAATTTAAACCACATTTATTTCATCTTCTGTGTACATAAATCCAATGAAACATTAATTTTCTATTTAAAACCCCCATGTTATTGGAGGACAGGAATTATTGTCCACACTCATGAAATTAGATTAGATTATTTTGGTTTTGATAACTTACGTTAGAACAATCAGGTCTTAATTTCGTTATCAAGATCTAAACTGTGGATATACCTTATTTCAAGTGTGATGACATATAAAGATTACTTTTAGAGTAATTTTTTTTTCCTAAAGCATTATTCCTAAAATAAGCTATAAAACAAATTACTCCTATTCTGAATAAAATATATTTAAGTTAATGATTTGTACACTTTAGGAGCATAAAGTGAGAACAGAAGAAACATTAAAAACCATTATAGATTTGTAAGTATTTTATTAGGAAAAAAATTAGCAACTTACTCTCCAGTCTGGCTGGCCAATTAGAGTGATTTGTTTCTAATAGAAGGATAATTTTGTTTTGATAAAAAAAGAGAAACCGTTTAATGCTACCATTTATTCCAAGGCAGATTTTGCAAAAAGTTAATTTGTAATTTGCCTCTGTATTCAGTTTTTCCCCAGCCAGGGTTTCTGTGTGATGAATATAAACACAGGCTCAGGAAATGCTCCTTGGAGCAGTTAAACTCTTTAGAGAAGATGGATGAAACTTGAGGAAAGTTTTACAGACAAAGGGGAAGATGTAAATATGGACCCACTTGAGTTCAGCTCCTGGAATCTGTGCTGAATCCATTTCCAGGACATTTAGGTGGCACCAATAAAACAAATAAATATCAACCTGTGTTTTTTTCAGAATGAATCATTTCAAACCCATCAATTTTTTTTTAATTTTTTTTTTTTTAAGTGCAGTGACAAGTCTTGGGGATGAGCGAAAACCAGACTATCAGAATTCATCATGACCTCAGTGTTTTACAGTAACACACGATACTCTCCTGAGTAAACACAAAATAGATTGTTTGGATTAAGTTTGCCCTACGTGAGATGATTATTAATCACTGTGAATTTGAATGGATGAATAATATGCAGTCCAGGTATGACTTTCCCAGGAATGACAACTCCCTGTTTTGTAATACTGTCATGGATGACAGAAGGAAAATATTCCTACTAAATTGTCAGATGATTCAGCCGTGGGAGTAGCACAATTGCGTAGCAAAAATAGAAGTTATTGTGATCCTGACCAACAATAATAAATGAAAACACAACCATTGCAAATGAACTTCAGTGATGCAGACTCTGGGAAGCCTTGTTAGTTTTAAAGTCTTACCTTTTTTTTAATCTCTTCCTTCGGAAAATATCCACAGAGATGAGGAAGTTACTACTTTTCCTTCACCCTTGCAAGTCTTCTGTAATCTTTGTTTTCAGACAGAAGATCAGGCTCATTGCATCTGGAGACAACCCTTCTGCTCTGATAAGATCTGTCAACTCACACTGGCCAATTATTTTCAAGTTTGCAATCCTGTGAGTTGATGTTTATCAAGAAATGTGAAGTAAAAAGAAGAAATATTACTACTTCAACCTTTATGTGGCATAAACTGACAATACTGTAGTCTTGTGTCCTTTTCTTACCCGTGTTTTCAACAGTAAATTCAAACTTCTCCATATAATGGTGGAGGTCAAAAATGGGCAAGGATGGCTGGATGAGTATGTCTCCAATATTTTCAAGAAATGTTTTTGTCACTCAGTTGAGGTTTGGGTGGTATTGAGACCACTGGAGTCAGTGTGAGGTGGGACAGCTCAGACCACAGGGCTGCACATGAATTGAGCAAAGGGGCAACTCAAACTTCAGTGAAACCACAACTGCACTTTTTTATTTTCTCCTGAGCTTAGTTTACACTTCCAAAATATCATGGAAAGATTCTTACATGCATTTTTCTCTTTGACTTAGTAAGTTTTCAACAAACAGATCAGAAAGCTCCTCACATTCCTCTCTAGTTATTAGCACAGAGAACAGTCAACTCTTTCACTGTGAATGCATCTCCTCAGGTAATCAAGGGACAGGTGTTACCTTGCTTTTTCCCAAGCATTTCCTGAATCCTTAATGCTGTTGGACATCATTCTGCAAATCCTGCTGCGACTCCCCCCCTGGAGTGGTGGTGGCTTTGTGGTAAGTTGGTGGAAGAGCACACAGCAACTTGTAAAAGCACAATGCTCCCTTTTCCTCTCCTGCCCTGCTTGGGGGCTCTGTATCAGAATAACTCTTGCACTTTCTAATGTTGCTGCAAACCCTCTTTTATCTTTTAAGTTCTCTCTTACCTCTGCCATGAGGAGCAGGGAAGGAAAATGACATTTTGCAAGTGGAGTTAAACACCTACTTGAACACCAACCCAGTGCAGCTGAACAGTAGATTTCCATAACCTTAAATTATGCCAGCTTTAAAATAGGAGGTGAAGGTGTTGACACAGAAATGTAATTAACAGCTCTTTATAAAAAAGAGTGTCTTTTTTGACAAAAGTTCTGATTTTTAAAGACCAGAGGAAAAAAAAAAATTAATGTCTGATCTTGAAATACTTGAAAGGCAAAGGTGGTAAGCACATACAGCAGCAACTAAAATGTTTTGTTTGGGTTATTTCTTTTAAGAACTAAATGGAATTTTCAAATTCATTCAAATCTTGAAGACCAGAATACCTTTTATTACCTATTTCTGTTTTTAAGCAGAACTGAGTGCCTAATTTGCTTTGAGAATCTAGCAAGTATATTCTCAGTTGCTGAAGGAATGAGGACGCGCTTGTTAAAACCTGTTCAGCTAATTTGACACATATTTGCTAGAAGAAAATATATTACCTTACAAGCTGTCTACTTCTATAGGATGCCAAAATACATTTGCAATATTTTTCTCTAGTGAACTGAGCTATTAATTTACACAACAGAATTGCAAATCTGAGAAGGTTTTCCAGGAACTAAAGCGACTGATGTTAACACTTTTCATAATTTACAGAAACAAGAAAAAAGATGTTTGCTGGCATGCAAGTAATCTAGTTATAGGATTACAAAGATAAACCTCATCTACATCAGTGTAACACAACCAATCTTGCTTTTAAATAATTCTCTTACAGCCTGCAAGATTACACGAGCTCATCAGTAAATGGATCTGTGAGCCCTCCTAGTCCCAGTGTCCGTGTTCCACCCAGGGGTAAAAAAAATAAAACTGGAATCCACTGAGACCTGAAGTGCAAACTGTGAGCAGGATGTGCCCCACACCCTCAGTCCCACATTCTGATTTGAACTAAAGCCTGTACCTGCTAAAAGATGCCTTTTTTACATATCTAAAACAGAAAGCCAAACGATTTGGCTTTTAATGGCATTAATGAGTTTCTGCCTCCTTGCACGTCCTTCGTTCTGACTCCATTTTCACCATCAGATGCTCATGGAGCAGCAGTAGTAACTGGATCCTGAGCCTGACCCAGATTAAAAGAGAAACATTAAAAAAAAAAGTGCTATTTATTTTTGTCTGGGTCTTCTTGAGGCTCTGGCTGACAGCTTGCAGAAGGCAGGCGGGAACAGGTCAGCACATGCCCCAAGCCCAGTCTGTCACTGAATCCATGGAACTGGAGGCTAACTTGGCTTTCTGTAGTTTATAGCACTGCAGTGAACCACAGTCAGCCTCCCCCCAAAATGGGTCAGGCATGAGATTGCTCTTATTTAATTACTCAAGGGAAATATTGACACTTTTAATTCATTTTCATTTCCTTTCCTGTCAATATCTCTCCTTTCTTTACTATCCCTTTTGTGTGCGCTTGCAAATCTTCCTTTCAGGAAAACCACTGCAGAGACCCTTATTTCTCCCCTAATATATGTATTTTTAATTCCTTTTTCCTTATTGCCCTTGAACACAAACATGAGTCTACTCCTTAAACAACCAATCCTTATGGTAATTGTTGAAAGTGACTAGTTTGTAAAAGCCTCCTCTTGCTCAGATGGAAAGCTAAAATTTGTATCTGAAAGAAAAATCTTCTTGTGATCATATCCTTCTCTCCAAATTACCTGGCTAACTGAGAAAAAAATATTAAATAAAGCATTCTTATTTACTTATGCTAAATATTGACTTTCTATGTAATCCTTCAGCTGTGTGACACCATACTAATGAGGCATCATGGACAGTGCATTCCTTTGTTTATTTGGTACAGCCAGGATTACTTGAGTGGGCAGTGAGGAAAACAGAGTTCTGCTTTGCACTTTTCCAGGACAGAAATTTCTGGCTGCACACACAGAAAGGGGACTGAACATCAAAACGCTGCTGACCAGAGATCTGACCTTATCCGTGGATCCAACTTCTTCTCAGTCAAGTGATAAAAATGGCATGAGATCTGTAAAGAAAAGTATTTTAATTGGCATTGCTGTCTGGAAATGACATTTTGAAAAGGAATGCCAGGTGTGCCTTCAGAATTTTTTTCTAGCAGCTGTCACAGTAGTTCTAACTTTATTTCCTGTCTTATTTTCTTCACATGTTCAAATGAGAGGGCCAGCTTTGGTAAATATTGTAAATTTTGTCATGAAATACAAACACTGACACACTGCCTCTGCTTCTCACTCATTGCTGGGATGTGATATTTACTTGTAAGACAGATAAATTCAGTATATTTAAAAGCTGTGTAATTGTAACTATGAGAGGTTACTGAAAGCCAATGCCAGGTTTACAGAAGTGGTTTAAATTTGCAATGCTCTGCTCCAAATACTCCTGCATCCGCTGAGTGTGTGCTAGCCATCAAAAGGGAATTAGAGTTTGTCCAGGCAGCTAGCAAAGAGATATTACAAGATTAATAGAAAGACTATTCGCCTTTTACAGTGGTGGTGGAGAAGCCAGGCCAGGAGGAAAGAATTACATTATATTTCAGTTCCAAATATTTACATTTCATTTTGGAACATTGTTCCAGACCCCATGAATGAGCACAAAGCAGGAAACCTCACCCAAAATGTGACACAGGCACAGACACAATGATATCTACAAAGCAACAGCTTTGGCCTTAATTCCACACAAACCGTGATTTAGTTAAGCAAATGAGAATCCATGTAGGTGAACTCTGCTATTATATGCCACCATAAACACGGACTAAAATTCAATTTCTGTCATTTTTAGACCATTATTATACCATCAAATAACTGCTTTTGGCTTTATTGGATAGCAGAGATAAAGATGGTGTCTCTTACAATTATTTATGGGAGTGGATAGAGCTATCTTTATGCAACTGATGACACATTCTGCTGAAAGCATGCACTGTGTGAAATGTGAACATGCAATTCTTTCATGCAGTTTTTTAGACAGCATTTAAGCTGTGAAGTCTGAATTACACATGAAGGGAATAGTTAAATTGTATCAATTTGTGGAAACATGGTAACTGGACCAGGAAAAAGACCTTTACAATCGATGCAGCCACACCAAAGCATTTTGTTGAGCATAGAACAAAATTTTTCACTTAATCTGGGCTTTATTGAACCATATCATACTTTTGGTTTTAAGGGAGTTCAATTTTTAGACTAGAACTATCTTCAAATGATTTCACATGTGTGTCTGTGAAATATGAAAGTACCTGCTAAGATTCCCTCTAGAATCTTTTTACTTCTCCCGAATTACTTGCACCAAAATATAAGTAGTTCCTCTGTCTATCCTCACGAACAGATAATTTATGCTTCACTACAGTTTTAGACATTAAAATAAAAATTATTTGAATTTTTGTGTGTATTAAGGCATAAAGTACATTTAGAGGAATTTATCTTAACATTCAAAGATTCTGAATGCTTTTAACTGAGTGTGCCAAGAGAAAGCCCCCAAGTTGAGAATCATGGCATTGGAACTCACGCAGGATAAANAAAAAAAAAAAAAAAAGCTCTCAAATGAACAATTCTCTTTAATAAGACTTGCCAAGATTGTAAAAATATTTATATTACTAAAAAAAGAAATGCAATTTTCCATGGAGCCATTTTCCTTGTGAATGTGGTATATCCCAGACTCATAAATGCATCATCGAAGCCCTTTCAGGGATTAGCTTTGATGCCATTAATTCATAAAGACTTCAAAGGCAGCTCCTATCAGGACAAAAATTCTTTTTTTTCACCTTTGTGTTGCTGGGTAGTTTGCTTTTCCTCCTCTAAACATCCAATCCATAGGCTCATTTAAGTAATAAGCACAGGTACAGCACAATAAAGAAGAGATAGCTGCAAATAATCCTGATTTCTCTTGTTATTCATATCAATGCATATCAGGAAAATAAATTACCCCTTTGCCAAAACTAAAATGCTTCTTTCTTGAAGGAGTGTGATTAAGTTCTGACCTTTATAGATCTCATTCATTTATTATTATGCAGAAAATGTCTTTTGAGTCAAATTCTAGTGATTAACAGGGTATTTTTGGATTTTGCTTTATCATATTAATAACGGTACACGTGTACATTATTTTAATTAAAAAAGTAATAATTGTACATAAACTCTTTTAAATATCCTGCTCCTATATCCCCCTGAGATTATTCTATAAGAATTATGGAGAAAATGAGATGGAATTGATGTGTGTGGTATGTAGGTCAAAACTAGAACACTTATGCCACTAAAAGAACCAATCAAACCTCCTCAGGTAGCAGTGCAGAGACTTCAATCTTAGATTAATGTGTATCTGAATGGGTGAAATCCTAAATCCACGATTCCTGTTTTGTTCTGACCTGAAGTCAAAGCAGAACCACAGATTCATAGGAACATTAAGGTCCCAAGATGATCAATTCAACCTTCAAGCAAATACCCCCACCTGGTCCATCAGACCAGGCCATGGAGTGCCACATCTCCTCCTCCTTTTAACCCTTCTGAAAGTGGTGACTCCACCACTTCCTGGGAAGCCTCTTCCAAGGTTTGATCACTCTTTCAGTGAAGGAATTTTTCCTGTTATCCAACCTGAGGCTGTTTCCCCCATCCTGCTCCTTGCTGCCTGGGAAGAGAGCCTGACCCCCACCACACTCTCCTGTCAGGGAGCAGTACAGAGCAATCAGGTCTCCTTGAGCCTTTTCTTTTCTTCTCCAGATTAAGCACTCCTAAGATCAAAACTCCAAGAATTTCATTCATTCCAGCCCCTCTTGAATTTCAAAGAGTCCGAAAAGTGAAGTTGTTGGAGGCGCTGCTTTGCTGAGCCCCAGCTCTGGGGCACACAGAGAGAATTTGGGGTCTCGGTGTATCACACCTGCCTAACACCACCATCTGTGTCAGACACCCAGAAAACCTGGCTTGTCAAGCTCCAGCCCAGTGAAGGTGAGCTTTGGAGGGTGTTAATACCACTGACAGTGGAGAGCCTGTTTGGAGGGGGTCTGTCTAACACAGCCCATGGAGCCGGCAGCGACACGGGCTGAGCTCTGCTTTCATCAGCCCTGTGACAGCACGACGTGTCTCTGTTTAAGAACAACCAAGACCCAACACTTCAAAGCACTTCTCCTTTCTTTTTTATACCCACTCCCCCTCTCTGATAACTAATCCAACTTAAAATATACGGCTTGCAAATACAAACCCGATTTGTGACCTACCCAGGTTAAAGAAGAGCCTTTGTTCTTCTCTCAGAATGTCTCGCACACCAGAGGGTAATTAAGAGAGAGGTACAACCCCTCTAATCATCTCTGTGACAAAACACCCAACCTGCAATGGAAAGATTCCAATAGAAATGTAAACAGTGAATGTAGAGAACACAGTCAAAACACTGTCCTCAGATTTATTTCAATTGCCTTATTGATGAAAACATAACTTCCATTAACCAAAAATATTTCTGTGCTATGATGCCTCAGTAAACAAAACCATTGTGGAGAGACAGACAGATTTTTAAGGCAATGTTTCTAGATTCCCTTACAGTTTAATATATTAAGCAAGTCTATATAAATTTAAGGAAATTATGATTTGTCTTTGAAATGTAACAAATCTTTGAAGTCTCTAAAGTGTTATCAAATCTTGAGCTGGAGGCCACAAGGAGAAGGAATGGAGGGAAGGAGAAGTTCAAAGTACAGAATGGCATGAGAACACTCAGACAGATTCACCCTGTCATGTCTGTGAAATCACAGCTGTCCTTTCTCACTCAGGGTCTCATTTATCACTTGCTCATTTTTAAAGCTGAATGTTGAATAACATAGAACAGGACAAGAAGGGACTCAAACGAGTAGCTTGGTGTCACACACTGCAAATACAACAGCGTGGAATTACAGCTTTTTTGAAAATCCCATGGTCCTGGATCTCACACAGGACATGTAAAACTGAGAGGAATACAGCAGAAGGCCATGGGAAAGCTGCTGCACAGATCCAATCTCTGAGAGAAACTTGATTTAGTCAAGGAAACTTGACTAAAAAGCTCAAGCCTGCGAGGCCTGCCCAGGTCAGCTGGAACTGCTCAGTGCCCTCCAGCCCAAGCTGGCCCAGCCTGTGTTTTCTGCAAACTGTGGCTGCACTTTAATCACATCTGCCCAGAGCCAGAGGTGCCAGGAATCAGTCCCACCCCTCTTGGAGCTGAGAGAATTGTTCATTAAATCTGTAGCACTTCCCATACACCTTCAGCTCCTTGAATATGGAGAGCTGTTAACTGGTTTAAGCATTCCTAAAAGTGCATGGAGAGTAAGTTGAATTAAGCTATGTGTGTCACTAATTAAAATCATTGAGACTTGAGTGGGCCTTAAGGGCAAAAATCTGTTCCTTTTAAAAGGAACACACATAAATACTCTGGGAACATTTAAGTATAATTATTATAGCCTTCAGGACTCTGGCCTAAAAGTATCAGAGTGAATGCATTCCTGACGGCAAAGTTTATTAGCACTGTTTATTTTTATTTTCATACAGTTATTACATGAATGCCTGGAAGTGACACTAGCATGGAAGATCTGTTAATAACACATCCTATATACACACTTCGATTACTTTTGTTCATCTAACTTCTTTCAAGGCAATTATTAAATCTGAAAACATGATTGTTGAAGAAATTTTAGTTCCTTATTCATAGAAGAGGCAAGAACTGCATTTTTGTCAGCAGTTAGGAGCCAGCCCAAAGCCACCCATGTGTGCAAAGCTCTGTAACACTTTGCAAAACAGTAAAAAACCAATGAGGAACCAACCCGGACCTCTTGATTTTTCCATCATGGTGTTCCTGGGAAACTGTTGTTTGCTCCCTCTTGTTACAAGTCTGGCACAAACCTGGATCTAAGTCAGGATCTAAGTCTAAACCTAGATCAAGGCACTTGACCTGCTCTATGCTCTGCTCCCAGCAGTAACCAGTATTTTTCTGTGCTGCTGTCAGGCAATTTTGGTGGTACAGCAACAGTCCTGCTGTAACTAATAGATATTAAAAACACACAGTTACCACACATTTATGGCTACACACATAAATAAATGTGTGTTTTAATGGCCTATTACTTTGTGTAGAGCACTATTTAACGACCCCAGGATAAGGATGTATGCATGGCTAGGTTGTTTTAAAAAGGCTTTATGTCCTTGGCAAGCCAGATCTCAAAAGCTATTGAAGAATTCAGAGGATGTAGAAGAGATTTCCAAAGAATCGAGGAAAAAAAATGAGGAGAGCAGAGGTTTGAGGGGGCAAGCACAGATTAATACCAGAAACCCCAGCTGAATGAACACAGATCACTGATGATCAATCACTGACCAATAATGAAAGCAGGGTAGGACCAGCTACAGAGCATAACTGGAATGTGTACAGAGCTCTGAAATGCATTCTGCAGCTGCTGGTGACTGAGAGCATAGTCAGAACCACCTTTAACTGTATGCAAGGCTCCAGTTAAATTAACTATTAAACTGCAGAACAGGGTAAGAAAGACTGATTACATTGATAGCCTGTAATATTACAAAGTAAGTAGTTGTTATCACAAAAAGGAAATAGAAGTCTTGGCCTGTGTTATCATAATCCTCCAGCCTTGAAGATGGGAATTCACATACAAAAGAAGATTTATTTCCTTGTCATGTTTCCAAAACATACTTTACACAAGTGACAAACCATTAGAAGAAATGAATCATTATTCTTCTGACCATTTGAACGTAGATTACAGAACTGTGATTAAATCTCATTAGAATTATGTATCCACAAAGGCACTTCAGCACATCCAAAAATCAGGGTAAAGCATTCTTAAACTATTTTGGTTTTGCTCTGCAAAGGGGTTTAACCATGACTAAGAGGAATTTTGTAGCTGTCCTTTCATTAGCTTTCAGACTTGCCATTCATGTGCAGGAACTCTGAAGGGTCAACACATATTTTTAAAGATAAGACATAGAGGAAGTCTTTTATCTTTAAAGACTGGGTAAAAAAGGCTAAAAACTGAGAAAAAGGCAACAAAGTGACTCATTCAGAAATGATCTTGTAAGTTCCATTTTAAATTAATGAAATCATTAAAAATCACTAATGAAGGAGCTGATAATCTGACAAGAGCTGGCTGAATATTGGGCTGCGGTCTTGTGCAGACATCCCAGGTGAATGGAAATCATTGATGGCAACAGGCAGAGCTATTTGGGGTATTAAAGACACCAGACTCAGATGGAGCTGTGCACACCTGCCAAAAGGATGGAGCTGGAACTAGGAAAATAAAGGGATGTGTGTTAAATGTCTACATGCACAAGGTATAAGTTGGATTTCCAGCTTTTTCCCTTTTTCCTTGCTGGGGCTGTGCGTGCAGCCCTGTTTCCTCCAGGAGAGGAAGACCTCCTGCATTCCAGGGCTCTGTCCCAGCCTCCCCTGACCCCCAGCTGGACCTGCCCTGCTCTGACAGGAGTGCATCTGCCACCCTGCTGCTGCTCTTCGCTGGCAGATTTTAGTTGTTCCTGCAAACCTTTAAAAAATAGTCTTTATTTTACGTCTGTGGTATAAAATTGATGCCTGATGTGAAATTTTCCTTAACGAATATTTGCTGGAGTTGGACATCTGCCTGTTTGCCAAAGATCTTTAAACCCCCAGCGAACCATTACTGCAGCTCCCCTGTCTTACAGGCAGCTCATATTTAATCTGTATGTTCTTTAAATGCAAAGCATGCTATATTTAGTGTTCAAACTGCAGCATTAGTAAACTGAGCCCTCACTTATGTGTGCATGTGGGTGAATTGGGTGTCTCACAAAGGATTCAAGCAGATGCTTTAGCTTTAATGATATTTCTAATCATCTCACTTATGCCCCAAGGATATTTTCTTATGCTTTATTCTCCTGTCATGATTTCTACTCATTACAGTAAAACGTTATTTTAAATCTACTTTTTATATTTGAACTTGCTTCAGCATCAGCTCCTTAACAATTTCATTTTTTTTTTTAAACACACACTTTCCTTGTGCTGTCTAATTATAGGTACTGTCCTCAAAGGCATAGGCAGAGCAGATAAAAACAATCACACAATTCAGTGGTGACTTGTAATCTTTAGTGGTGACATCAGTGGTGATTATTATGCACTTTCCTAAGAGGGAAAGTTGGGAATAAAATCAGCTGAAGTCCAAGGCCAGGCTGGACAGGGCTTGGAGCAGCCTGGAATAGTGGATAGTGGAAGTTGGCCCTGCCCATGGCAGGGGGGTGGAACAGGATGGGCTTTAAACGTTTTCTCCAATTCAAACCTTCTTATGATACCATGTTTCTATAATTTTTTTTAACTCTAAAGTTCCTTTTCACTGTCTATATTTCCCCCTAAAAACTGCAGCCTTATAATCCTGTCTATTAAACCACCACATGCTTAAAGATCACATTTAAATTCAGATTTTAAGAAACATAAATCAATATATTAGTACCTTTATAGCAAGTAAGTATGGTATCAATAGGTTTTTTTTCCATGAAAGTCAGATTTCTAAAAGAAAGTTTTCTCTTTTCCGTGTATACTGATGTGCCACTTCTTGTGGGAAAGTCAAGGAGACCTTTCTTGGACTGTTTTCTGAGAAAGGAGAAAAACACCAGAGGAAAATATTCTGATTCCTGGTGGAAAGTTTGATTTGGGGAAAAAACAGCTGTGAATTCCAGAATTCCTTCCCTGTGAAAGCTCATCTTACCACCACGAAATCAATGACGTGGTGAGCATTTGTGAGGAAAAAAAATGAGGGAAAAGTAAGGGAGGGAGGAAGATGTAAGTGTGAAAAGGAACCATGTTCAGGGGAATAATTCTGCCTTGGTCAGAATCTACTGATTCCCAGAAAAGTCAAATATTTTTCTGTTAGGAAAAAGGAAATGTAAAACCATGGTGAAATTTGATTTCTTACATAGGAACATGTTAAAAAAAAAACAGGATTTTTCAGAACCAGAGTTTAATGCAGGCCAGCAATGGCAGCTTTAGCAATTTCACTGCTGAGAGGTGCTCAAAACTGCCCTGCAAATCACAGGCCTTAAACTGGTCAGGCTCACACAGAAGTCAAACGGTAATTAAAATCTTGATCCATTATTTTGTGCGGACATTGATTCAGAGTAAACGAAAAGCCAAGTTTTCTGATTAAAAACTTTAAATTTCATTGAAAAAAATAATGATAAAAAACCTCTGGCAGGAATAATTGGCAAAGTAAATTTGGGAAGCAAAATTTGTTAGTTTCATTATCTAAAAAAATTAAGTAGCAGTAGATATTGATTATCCAAAACTAATATAAAACTCTGAAAAACTCATATACTCCTACTAATTTGCAATCTGAAATTAATCACCCATAGCCATATGTCTTTGGTTTTGAAGAACATCTGACAGATTAAGTTTGGTGGAATTAAAGACCTAACATTTCCTAAATCATATTTTCAGTAATTGTATTTGAGAGGCACGTGTTTGCATCCCATCAATAAACACAGCAATGGTATGGGGCAAAATTAGAACTGATTCATTAATCTGAAATAGAAAAATACTGGCTTTGAAGTTCTAGAAAACTATTTCAGTGTACATATTGATACCTTAAAAATAGTGTTAGAAGCAAAACAAAACTCTGTCAAAATAGATAAGGGTCCACTGAAAATAGTTATTTCCTTCACAGGTTTTCCATTCGCAGAAGAGTCTAAACAGGAATAATTTTTTACCTGTCAACAGGTGGTTTTTCCCAGGTGCATGTTTTGGGGCATTTTAGAATTTGATTAAAAAATCCCAAAATTGGAAATAGGGAAAATTTTGTTTTCCTTCTATTTTCTTACAGCCTTTTCCAACCGGTTTAATCAAGAACCACTCCATTTATCTTATGTCCTTTATTAAATCTTACTAGTACTTTTGATAAGGGAATTTTTTGGTCTGCCTTCAAACCAGTATTTCCCCCTTCTTTATTTGCTCCATTTTGAGTCACAATTTGCTGAGTTGAAGACTACATGCCATGCAAATTGATGTGAAATAAAAACAAACATTTCAGTTGGCAACAGACCCTGTCTCAACCAAATACACTTAATTTGCAGAGAATACAGAGAATTTAAATTTATTTAGCAATGGTTAGACCCCGGTCTGTCTAAATCTTGGTCTTGGACCTAACACAAATACTTCATCTCTGAAATGTGGCAAATCCAGCCTTGTGACTCTCCTTTTTTGGGGGGGACAGGGAGAAGTGAAGGGTTTGCCAGCCAGACTGACCTTTGGGAGAGGAAAAGTCTCCCACGATGAATTTTTGCCCTGGGGACACACAAAGCCCCGTGTGCAATGCACATGCCAACTCTTCTGCCTGTAAATATTAGCTCTGATGCTTTGAAAGCCTCCTGCAGATACTTTATAAATTTCCAGTTGCATACTGGCTGTAAGAATCGTCATTTATGAAGTTGATTTATTTTAATTAAGAACATAAGTGATCCTGTGTCTCTCGAGGTTTGCTGGAATGACTCATGCAGTCATATTTGTCTTATTACCTGGGGATTTAATGTAACAGTGAATCAAATTTTTCTTCCTCCTGAAGGTTTCTGCATCAGAAATCTACTGATTTAATGATTAGAGTACTTAAAGAAAGGATAATACTTTATTTTCTATTGTAACCAGCTATGAAGACTTGCAGAAGGTGTTCACATTTATTATGTTGTGATTTATATAATCTGTACTTTTTCCCCGTCTTAGCTGAGCACGAATGGATGAACATCTTGATTTCAGACTTTATTTGAAAATGACTCCAAGCATCCTAAAACTTATTCAGCCAAATTAATCTCTTTATATAATGGATAATTTGTCACTATTCATGAAAACCCTAAAGAGCAATACTCTATAATTTGTACAGTAGAAGTCTCTGGTTGTCTTAAATTACAGGCAACTATATCAGCAAGAGAGTGAATTTCCAACTTTCACAAGAGACTAAACATTCCATTGTTTTTAGGAGGAAATCATTACCTATATGTATCACTCAAAATTGCACTTAAATTTTGGGAGAGCATGGCCTGCACCTTGTAAGAAAAAAGCCATAATATCATAAATACCCTGTGCAAAAAACTTGCTATGATTAAGGCTCTAAACTTCTAATATCTCAAAATTCTAATTAGCTAATTGCATAATTCTAAAGAATGAAATTTGCCATCTGCTAGAAATGGAAGGCCAATTAGAAAAGTTTTAAAAAAAAGTGCATTCTCTAACAACTCTGTGTCATGGAAAGTCTAGCAGGAATATCTTTTATCTTCCTTTATACTCACTTTTCCCAGTGTGGTAGCCCATTATGTACATGAAGCAGCATCATAGCATTTGCTAAAATATCATTAAAATTTATATTATTTATTCCATTCTAAAGGGGCAAGAGTATCCCTGTGGAGCCCTCTGAGTTGTTTATTATAATAGTGCTGTGTATTTGCAGATATGCAAGAAGGAAATCTCCTATAAGGAGAATGATTAAAGAAGGGATTATCATAACATTTTAGAGGTTACCCTCGAAGCCGAAGTTCTTCCGTGACCACGGCTTCACATGGTGAAATTCCTCTGAACTGGGGAGATCTTCTACAGGCAACGTTGTTCCTTGGAAAGAAACCCACAGAAGTTTGGTGTTCCTGTCTCAAAAACCAACCCCAGACACCCCCGAATCTCACGTGGATGAGAAGGGACAGAAACCCCTGCACGAAGGGTTCAGCTTTCCTTCCATGAAGAAACACCAGCCCATTTCTACGTGTAATCAACTTGAGTTTTTATCATAAGGCATTTTAGGTATTTTCCTGCTAATTATACATCTGCTGTCTGCTGAAGATAAATAGGGTGTCTCGACTAAGCATTTAACCATCCAATTAATATAATTGCTAGACAATGAAGATCAAATTATTGGCAAAAATTAGCTTGTTATATTCTAATAAGGCAAAAAGCAAAAATGTTACATTCTAGTAAGGCAAAAGCCCGACATTTATGCTTCTGCTAAAGGCATTATATGGCATTTCCCAAAGGAAAAAAAAAAAACCTTCACAAAAGTTCTGTGGATTTTTTTATATAAAGCAGCATTTCTTCCTCCACTTATTTGACAATAGGATTTTCAACATTCTGTTCTCCCAATTTTATACCAATCTCTTAAAACCAACTGGTTTCTTTTCTAATTCTATTTAACTCATCAAAAATCAAAGTCCAGTCCAGTGGAAAATATTTAAAATATTTTAGATGTTTAAAATAAATATAAGCTATTTCCAACTTTCTGCATCCCTGGTGGGGGATTTGAAATTTAATTTAAATTCTCATCCAACCCAACCAGTTCCATGATTTTAGGTAAGGAATCCACGCTGTAGAGGCACCTTACCATGAATCCTCCTCCTCAGCATGACTCTTGAAGATATTACAGATGGAAAACAAAAAGCCAAATGCAAAATCTTTGTTACATGGAAAGCAAAAAACAAAGGTTTAGATACAGAAAGACTTAACATCTTTAATCACTCATTTTTATTTTGCAAGACAAACCAGACATAATTTGAAATGGCTCAGTGAGCTGTAAAAAATTGACAGTAGATGTATGTGAGAAGACTGAAAAAGCAATTATCTGAGACTAATTTGAGTTTATCAGGCAGAAATTAGACTTTTATGGGTAAAGTTAGAGCTTTGTATTAAAAATGATGCATTAAAATATATAAAATTTCAAGGGTAATATAGTTAAAACTTCCTTGGCAAATAACTGATTTTCTGTCTGCACAGCTTCTGCCTTCTCAACAGCTTTTATTCGGGTAGGAAACAATCTAAAATAACAGATAATAAAAAATACTGTAACACATAAAAAGGAGGGGAAAATCTGTCTTTGGCTTTGTATCTGACTTCTGCAACATTAGGGGTGCCAAACTATTACTGTCAGTTCCTAAAGTGGTTGGACACAGTTCACATCAGAGGTGCAACTCTTGTAAAACAGCTTTTGGAAGAGCTACATTAGCATGAATGCACTGACCCCAGGGAAGACTTCATAAAGCAGTTTGGAGGTTTTTCTACATTTTAAAAAGGGAATAGATGCCATACCAGGGCAAAAGTCTAATTATACTATGCAATTACATCAGAGTTTCTCCTCTTACATGTTAAAAGCATTAAGAAAAATGTGTTTTATTGCTTGCATTTCTAAGAGCTCCCCTGTTTCCCTAGAAGGTATCAATCCTGCAATATTCCATGCAGGAGTTACTATTTAGTAGCCAACCTCTTGCCTACGTAATTCTCCAATAAAATAAGGGACTGTTTAGAGTATATTCACATCCAACATGAAATAATGTCTCTCAGGATGCAAAATGGATGTCCTGAAGGGTAGTAGGAAATAGAAATAAAAGGCTAAACTTTGAGCCTATGAATAAACTATTGAATATCTGCCTTATTAATCACTTTTTATAGTATTAAATGCACTTTGTGGAGTGTAAAACATTCCAATAAACACTGGACTGAATTAATTTTTACAGGTAAGCTTAATTCTAGCATTTCCTCAATTGTCAGTCGTCAGCCTTGCTGTCTCTTTCATCATAATTTACCTGGGAACTATATACATAATGACTCCTATAATTATGTTTTTCCTACAATAATTCCAAATGCTTCAGAGAGATTGTTTATTGCAAGAGGTAAGGACCAGAATCTTTCTGTGGTATCATTATGAAATCTTTTGTCTTGAAAAACTGTCTTCATTGCGCAATTTAATTTACTTGATTAGATGCAAAAGACAATTGAAAAAAGGAAACAAGGAGTCAAACATAAGGAGCCTTTCACTAAATGTGGTAAAATTTAGATTCCTGGCAGGAATTCTTTCATTTCAAAGATTCATATCTTAATGAGCCTTGGAGAAGCCTTTATTGTCTCTCTAGTGAAGAACAATTGTTCTCCAGCCCGTAATTGCAGATTTGGTAGAACACTGAACCTTTTCCCTTCCCAGAGTCCTGTCAGTGAAAAATACTGGTGCAATTGTTGAGCACACCTTGAAAACATGGGCAAATTTCTGAGATCTAATAATAATAAGTAGTTCTGGCTTAAACAACCAGAAAAAAGCAAAATTAATTCCTTGTATTTCAGTAGTCAACGTATTCTAGGAAAAAATCCCACATTCAGTGATTCAGTTCAACTGGAAAATTGCGTTGGGGTTGTATTTACTGAATAGACACAATACCCCAAAAGGTTTGTGAAGGACATTTTACAAGCCAAATTTATTGCCAAAGAAAAAATTTTGCCTGTCCTTTACAACTTCAAGATTTTTTTCTGATCAGATGATCTAAATTCTTTGTCAGGCCGATTCCTTAAAAACTTTACTGATAATATTCCATTGTCACGGAAGAGGAAAGGTCGAGGCTTGCTACATTTCCTGTAGATCAGAGAGTGTGTCTGAAATGACAGCACAAATACCAGCCACGAGATTATGATCCTTAACACGATTTATGGTTAACTAGCTTTGGGGAGTGGGGAGGTGACAAAGATAACGGAGGAGAAATGGTTCTAAAAATGAGTTTTGTGCATGTAAATGTTTTTAATAACCCAGATGTTTTGATATCGCTGCCCTCCACAAATGGTGGCAAGTGCTTCTCTGAGGTGTTTTTCCTCCCTGCCTGAGACATTCACACAAATGAGAATGGAGGTTATCTTCAGTCCCTGAAATTCTCATCACACTGCTGCAAACAGGCTAAAGGAGGGGCCCTTTTCCTAATGTCAGTCCTTGATCATTCCCAGATTTGTCCCTAAAGGCACTTCCCATTTTTTTTTTAGCCAAGCCTAATTCATTTTTTTAAAATTAAAATGATAATATTCCATCCATATTCCTTTGAGAAGAGCTTAGCCTTTACTTTACCATTATGTGCTATCTTACATGTCTTTACATGATAATGATTTTGCTGTTACTCAATAACTATGCTAATTTCAAACACAGGAGGTAAGATTATCTCCCTCCCAACACTTCATTTCATACCATTCCACCCTGAAACATGCAGACCTTCTTTCCTTTTACATAAACATCATTCCCAGGTCTTTCCCACTATCACAGCCTCCCATAATCTGTTGGTCTTTATGTACACAGCACTGATCCTTGTCATCCCTAAGTCTATGCAACAGCAAGATAATCAGGAGCTTAGGATGAAATCATCACATTCCTGTGTTATTCTCAATTTACATCGAGCACAGCTCTGCAGCTGCAAATCCCATACTTGGCTACACCTCAGCAATTACATTTACAGGACACAGATTGCTTCATTCTTTTCATTTTTCAGACTATCTTGAAGAAATAAATAAATAGATAAACATTTCAGCATCTGACCAAGCAAAGAAAGTACAAACATTTAAGACATAATGACTACAAAGAGCTTGTTGAGCTTAAATTTTTAGTTTAATTTTTGCTGTGTTTCTGTAGGGGAGGGGATCTCACAAATCCATACCAATATCTCCAAGGGGTGCCAGAGGGTGGTGCCAGGCTCTGTTCAGTGGTGCCAGTGACAGGATGAGGAGCGGTGCCCATAAACTACAACACAAGAAGCTCCACCTCATCATGAGGAAGAACTTTCCATGGAGAGGACAGAGCACTGGAACAGCTGCACAGGGAGAGTGTGGAGTCTCCCTCTCAGGGGACATCCCAAAACCACAGGACACATTCCTGTGTCACCTGGTCCAGGTGACCCTGCCTTGACTGGGGCTTGGACTGAGTGGTCTCCAAAAGTTCTTTCTAACCCTGACTTTTCTCTGACCCTGTATCATAGAAAACAGTTTTTGCCTTATTTTGGATGTAAGTTTATGCTAAGTTTAATGAGGCTTGTTAAATCTGACACATCCTATCTGGATACCACAGTGATAGATACATTAGATATACCAAAATAGATATATTAGACAGGCAGAATTAGCACTGTATGTGCTAAGGTTGATTGATTACTTGATGAGTATTATATTCCCTTTACTGTTCTCTAAACCCCAGCTTTATTAACTCCAACCAATTTTCTCCAACTCTTCAATTTGTAGAACTAATTGTGCCTCGTTGCAACTTCCTCCATTTCACTGATGAAGACTTAAGAGACAGAAGACTTCTGCAGATAGAAGTTGACTATATACATAAAAAGCAGATTTTTCTAAACTGAAACTTGTTTAACCGTATTTATATGTTAATTGAAATGTTTATGTACAGACAAATGCCTGTATATGAATATTTAATAAATTTAATTCTGGATTTTACTTTTCCTTACAGGAAAATCTGAATTTTGGTTGAGTACAAGTTCCACAAAACCTTTACAATTTTTCTTTATTAACCATAAAAAAGTGTGGAGATATTTGTGTTGTCTTCATTGTTTCTGAATTAAATTTATTGCACTAAATCCTATATTTGTGATTTATAGGGGAGAGTGTCTTTTCTCCTGCTCAGAGCATCGATTTTCTATACCAATTTAAAGGAGGCACTGCATCTATAGAACAGGTAATGAATAACATCTTCATAGGCAGAAAGGCACTCTAAACAAACATTTGCAAGAATTGATCTTACCTTTGTTTTGCCCTCTGTCTTGGGAAACGTGCTGTGTAGATTGTTATTAGTATTAATCTAATTTTCATGGAAATAAGTTTGTTCTCTATCTGGGTAAAGAAAACATATATTAGAATTGATTTGATATTGCATTTAGAATCTTGCATAAGTTTAGAACTTAAACTGCTACTGACACTGCTAACACTTGAATCAAAAGTTCTGTTTAGCAACATCAGATGCATTAAACAGTTTGGAATAGGAACTGGTCTATGGAAACCAATCATATCATTATTACAGGGGCATAAAATTGACTGCTCAGAGTTATTGCAGCATTGTATGAAACAATAACTGTTTTCACAATTAAAAACATATTTGCTGTGGGAATATAAAGACAAATGTTATTTATTGTGTATTTTAGTTACAGCAAGTCAGAGGGAACTTAGATTGTAAACTCAGCATTTACTATTTATTTATGGTTTAGTTTGACACGACAATCAATTTTTTCCTTTATTTGTTGAGGGGTGTTTTTTAGCAGAAAATACGCTGTCACAATTTCATTTTCCTTTGTCATCGTAAGTGAGCTCCCACAAGAAGTCCTCCACTGCTAAACACCCCTCCCAAGCAGCGACGGCAGCATAATTAGGTCCCTGCAGACTTACTCCGAAACCACTTAGTGCAAAGGCGTAATCTCCTGTCATGACATAATAATGTGGTCTCCACAGGCCAGCTCAGAGTTTGCTTTGACACTGCAGTGGCAAGAAAATGACTTTATGTGAGGCCTGCAGGGATTTGTGCTAAAGGAGCTCCTGCCCAGCAGAGCCGTCTCGGAGCCTCGCTCTGTCCTCAGGACCAGGCCTAGGGGCACCATCCTCTGTGATGCCTTAAGGTTTTGGCCTTTCTGTTTCTCAAATCCTGCACTGCATTAGTGTGTGGCTCTAAACTCCATATAAAGTGTTAGTTAACTGTCCTCACATTTTGGTCAGACAAAACAATCCCTCCAGGCCTGAGATCCAAGGACACCCTACAGCCTTAGGCCCCAAAAAGTGCTAAAAATAAGTGAACTGGGGATGAAAGCAAACTGGGGGAATGTGACTTCATTACTTGGAGCTGTAATTGGAGAATTAACCCCTGATATGTAAATGGACCAAACTTCAATCTGTCTGAAAAACTCGTGACCATCATACCTCTTGGGTATAGCCCCTCTTGGAGGCTTCTGACTGCCCAAGGTGCATCTTATTGAAGGCCTTTAATAAATATCCACTTTATTCTCTTAACCCTGTCCAGCCTTTGTTCTAGGTGGCCATTCCAAGACATCTTCTGAAGGCAGAGCATAGAAAACCAAGGTTGAGGACTGGTAAAAAAATCCACCTGTGAGAGGCTGGGGGTCAGGACCTTTGCTGCTCACAGAACCCTTTGTTTCTAGCCAGGGTCACCCTGTAAAAACCCCTCTTGGCCTTAAAACAAACACGGGAGAACAAAACCCCCAGGTGCTTTCTCCAAGTCTATCAACTCCTAGCATTTTATGTCTAAGTTTTAGAAGAAAAGAAGAAATAGGATATCACAGAATCAAGGAATGGTTTGGGTGGTGTGGTAAAGCAGGCCTCAGAAAGAGAGGATACACTGATACAGCAAGCAAGGACATGAAACAACAAACATGAGTTTTCAGGCTTGGCTGGAATAGACCTAAAGACTGCAGAAGAATCTTCTTAGCAAGATAGTAGGAGGTTTTAAGTTTAATAATGGAGTATTCTGTATTGTTAATAGAAAGCACACAAGCAAGCATTGTTTGAGGCAGGTGTGTGTGTGCTGTCAGTGACTGGCTGGAACAATTGTCTGTGAGCTTTAGCAATGTGCTGTTGGCTGGAAAACTTTTAACATGCCCTGTGACAGAGAGATCTTTGGCTGCTGCTGGCAGATGTGACCTGTTGCCATCTTTCAATTGTCTCAACCATGAAATGAGTGCTGGTGCTGCAATAAAGGCTCGAGGAACACCTCCAGGTAGTCCCATCCCATTCATGCAAACTTCCAACACAGGGTTGGAAGGGATCTTAAAGACCACCTGATTCCACCCCCTGCCACGAGCAGGGACACCTTCCATTTTCCCAGGTTGCTCCAAGCCCCATCCAACCTGGCCCTGGACAATTCCATGGATGGGGCAGCCACAACTCAGGAATATGATGGATATCGCTCATATAACTTTTTCCCTCTTGCACTCAAGCTGGATTCATTATTTCTAACATTAATAACAGAGATTTATTACAAAATATT
This sequence comes from Cyanoderma ruficeps, assembly GCA_008694505.1. NCBI lineage: Eukaryota > Metazoa > Chordata > Aves > Passeriformes > Timaliidae > Cyanoderma > Cyanoderma ruficeps. The sequence goes on from VZDJ01000601.1 coordinate 329,142, forward strand.
ACAAACTTAAGTTGTTATTAAAATAGTTCCTACCCCATCTGTGCTAGAAGCATCCTTTGTTTTACTATCTCATATTTAATTTTTCAAGACTTCAGAAAGTATTTAGTGTGGATGTTTTAATTGTTTAGCACAGATGCAAGAAGCTGGGTGGCTTCAAGTCAGCAAAATGGAATGCTGAAGTACCTTGTTGAAAATGGAAACAAATTAATTTTACAACAGCAAACTGAAAAACAAAATCTCTGCAACATAAAGGAAAATTTTATTATCACAAATACCTAACAGCTCCTTCTGATTTACCTTGAACACATTTTTATTACTTTAATTGGAAAACAGCTTAAAACTTGTCTTACAATAAAGGTATGCAAATATTCAGCTTTCTTGAAATGGCCTCAGGAGCGAAAGAAAAAAAATTTGGAATAAAATCCTTTCCAGACTTTTTGCTAAGATGAAATAACAAAGTGGAAACTATAAAAATTACTGTGTCATGACCATCAGAGGCCAGGGAATCCCATGGGTAGCGGAATTATCATCACGTATGTGAATACCATAAATGTTAACTGAACGTGTGTCTATTCTGTGATTACTTGAGATGACAGTAAAAAGAATTGAATATTTCCATAATGGGATACATATTCTGACCCTTACCAGCACAAGCCTTGACAAGGGAAATTCAAGGAGACAAATGAGAACCAGCTGCTTCCATAAATTATGATGGAACCCCAGAGCCAGATGGACACTGAGAAACAGCTCCCCGCTCCAAAGTAGATCTTAAAGGAATTGTCACTCACTTTTCACTATGTACAATAAATCAGTTGATCTGGAGCTGCAAATACAAAACAGATTTTTTGACCCAATAAGTTGTAATTCACGTTTAAAACTGATGGGATATATTAGAGACACAAATAAAGCTGTGTGTTGGTTATTGCATAAAGTATCAACTACGGAAGTTCTGTCAGTTTTTGGGACAAACAAGTATTATTGTCATGCAATGTGCAGTAAATGTAGAGGATTATAGACATATCTCATAAAATATCTCATGAACATTGTCATCATAGACATCAGGCATATTCACATTTGTAGTTGATTTTTTGTGTGTTTTTAATTACTGTAAGGAAGGCTACACATATCTGTCACACAATTCCACCACTATCTTTGATACACACTTGGAAGTATTTCTTTCTCCAAATGGTCTCACATACCCTATAAACAGAAATCTGCAGCTTGTCCCTTGCTGTCATCAAAGATTTGGTCTTTCCTTTCCAACATTTAGGTGTCCAGTCTGTCAACATACTGAGCACTGAAGTATCCTCTGCCTTATGCACTAGGAATATTTTCAGAAAGATAAATCTGCAGCTTGCTGCTCTGTTTGCATCATTAACCTCTTAGCCTCAGCTTGCAATCATTCCTTTTATTTCCCAAAACTATTTTTTGTTTGCTTTTGAGTCCAAGGTCACCTCCCTGTCCTACCAAACCTTTTGGATGTGCTAATTCCTGACTCACTGATCCACTCTATTGCTGCATTTCCAATCAAATGCAGTCAGCCCACATGGAGCCTGCTCTGGGTGTTACTAAGGGATAACTCCGACGATTTTCCCTTTCTTTATTTGTCCCTTACTTGTAAAACACCTGACAACAATTAGGCTGCTGATTTCCACATCTTTTTTACATCTACATCTATTCTACATCTACCCACTGGAAATATGTGGAGAGGACAAAGGTGTGCAGCAACAAGAGACACTGGGCACAGGGAATTTGGTTAAATATTAGAATTTTAACTCTTTTTTTTTCCCTACCCGAGGTGTGATCAGACAGTGGCATGTGAACCATTGATGCTGAGGGATTTCTATCCCTTAAGACATTTAAACTTGTTGGAGGAACCTGAACCAATCTGCCCTGCTGCAAGGGTGTGAGGAGCAGAAGGGGTTGGAAGAGGTGACCTGAGTGCCTTCCAAACTGGAATTAAAGTGATATTCTGCTGATGCAAAAAAAAATAAAAAAAATAAATTGAAGTGATGAGTGCCATAAATGCCTCTGTTACAAAGTGTAATGAATACAAAATGATTGGACAAAGCCCCATAATAGCATTGCTTTTATACCCCAGTTTTATTTTCACTTATATACTGCTCACATTATGGGCTGTAACTTACCCCTGCATACTGCCACCACACAGACTATTTTTTTCATAATTTTCTCTTGGATCATCAGTTTTCTCTCACACACAAACTGCAAGCAAATACCTTTACAGCTTTACAACAAAAGGAATTATTCTAGATGTACCAGAATAGAGCATATCTATTATATCTTTTGTGCCTTTGATTCATTGCCATACAGTGTACATTTCATGAAAATAAATAGTATTTACTATGATGTAAATCGAGAAGATATTTCCTAGGCATGGTATGAAAAAGAGCCAGACATCTTCCACTTTTATGCACCTTTAACATTTCTTTTTATATCAGCACGTTTCTCATTCTGGCCATCTCTGACAGGTTTCAAATTATAATGCTCTTTTTTTATATTCTCTACACAGCAATCAAATCTTCAGACCTTGAGGAGAAGGAGGAAATTAAGGCCATTAACATGTTAGAGAATTGTTTGATTTACTCATTATAAATTATTCTGAAGCTGAGCAGCTCATAAGACATGCCCAAAGGGAAGACAAATTTTGATTGGCAGTGTCAAAAAAGCCAAGGACATAGAGAGGTTTTGTTAATAATTACTAAGTGCCATTCAGACATGCTGTGTGCTATCTCTCCAAAATCAGGGTGATTCTGATCCAGAATTTCCCAGCTATCAAACATAGTAAGACCTGAATTTATAATTAAAAGACAGATTCAGAGTATGTGCTGTAAACCCTCCCTCAATAACTATAAAAGATGAAAATATTAAAAAAAAATAACTAGTCAAGCTGGAAAACCAAACTTGAAGATAGAAAAACTCCTCAGATAAAAGTTCAAAGGTGACTGCAGAGAGGCCTCTTTATCATGGTTTCCTAAACATAATTTTTTTTCCTCACTATATCCATAACTTTCCATCAATTATCAAAAATACACAACAAACACCAGTTGCATATAAGCCAACAGGACTTCCTCAGAACCCCACCTTTACCCTCTGACCCTTGTTATGGGAAGGTTAACAGCATAAATCCACCCTAAATCTCTGTGCCAAGCGTGGCAGCTCCACGGTCTGACTGTTCCCATTAAATGTGTGAACTTCCAGAAAAATGTTCCCTTATACAAGCAAATTGTGCAAAACCCCAGTTTTCAGGAAAGCAAAAACCACGATATCCTAGGAAAGGAGGGAAGAGCAATTTTACCATCCCTCCACCTGAGCTAAGCCAAAAATCTTACTTGAAAAACAAATGACAGACCTTACAGATGGAACTGTGCAAACTGACAGCTTTTACTAAAAATTTAGACCTTCCCAGGTTTTGGAAGAGGTTCTGTCCTTTCTGTACCAACCAGGGGGAACAGCCCAGGTGAAACAGGAGCCCTGTGCCTCTGGACTGGTGTGTGATGCACTCCCTGATCACAGCACTGGGGTTTGCTTTTCTTCCTTAGGTGCTTCATATAATAATTCTTAACATTACCTGTGATGGAAAACAGGGAAAAAAGTCATCCAAGCGCCACTCTTCTCACTGCCATTACAAAACTCTTCACTCCAATGAAGAGGGAACATGGATGTGCATATTTGAATAACATTTTTTTTTTTCTATTACTTGTACAAACCATAGTAAGGCAGCCAGCTAGAAAGTCAGGGCTGGAATTTTTTTTCCATGTTGTCCTACGCTATCCCCCTTGCAGGCAATTTTCCCCTCTAGCAACTTTAAAGCCCTGCTCAGCTTCTGAAGCCACCTTGATGTGTGTATGTCTTTCTAAAATAAATAAGGCAGCCCAGCTGCCCCCTGGGTATGGCACAATGGCTCAGTGACATCCTGGGAAAAACTGAGGGCTGCCACAGGGTTCTCTCCTCGTTTTCAGCAAGAGGTTCACTGCTCTGCCAGAATTAAAAGCTCTTTGCAGGGGGTTTCCTATGGACAGAAATTTTTAAAGCCAGTGAAGATCAAAATTTTCTTCTGGCACTAAAAAGTATTTTTAATTTGTATTAGCAATACCATGTCATTATTTTAGAGCTGTAGCTGTGTTATTGCAGACCACTAAAACTACAGAGCAGCTACATCAAGGTTTTTTTGTTTCATTTTCACAAGATCACAGATAATTAACATTTTATTTTGAAAGCATTTTTTCTTAAAAAAAAAATCCAGTAATCATTAAATTTTAATGTACTGAGCTCAGGATTTGTCTTTGATATCATTGTTACAGACACTGCACGTCTGTAAATACGAAGTGATAGGACAGCAAATACCTTCAGAAGGACAGACACTGCCTTTGAAGTCAGTATATATATGGTTTAACATAAATGTAATTTCACAGCAAACTGCCTTTTATTGTTCACTCTTGTTTTGTCCTGACACTCAGTGTCTTGTAAAAAACATTCTGAACTTTGATATAAATAAATAATGCAATGCTTTCCTTTAAACTCTTTGAAAATAAACTAAATGGAGACAGGCAAGTGGGATAGAGAACACATTCCCTTGCACACAGACCTGTGTGAATTCCAGTGTCCATCACACCCTGAGAAACACCATGTCTGCCACATCTGATAGCCACTCTATCTAAAGTCAGATGGATCAGATTTGCAGTCCTTTTAAAGGCTGCAGTGCAGCAATTTTTCTTTATTTGAACACTTTTTTGTAGGTCATATGCTGTTCTACCCTGAGCAAAAATTGCCATAATGTTGGTTTTGAAATGTTGGGATTTTTTTTCCCATCTTTTAGCCCTGTAAAAATATCATTTTTAGCAGTTAATATGGAACAAGAGCAGTTATATTCTTAGCCACTTCACAAGAAGTTTTTAATTTTATTCTTTTGATAGAGAGGGCAATGTCTGCCTTCAAAGTCTGAAAGTCTGGGAACCAAAGAGGGATCCCACTGTCACAGAAAGGAGAGAAAATCTGGCTAGCAAAAAAATTGCAATTAAGATTGAGCTTCCCTAAGGCAAGACAGCCTTTTGTCATCAAAGAAAACACAGACAGCACCATGTAACTGACCTAAGAGTGCTGGCTCATTAACAGCCTGCATATTTATGATATTTATGGTAGAATGAGTATTGCAGAAGTGTAAGGAATATAGCATATTTCTATCTGTACTAAGGACTACATCCTTTCTACAGCAGCCATGGTTGCAGAAATGCAGTCTGGGACAGCATTGCCAGGTTCCAACCTTCAGGAAAGAAAAACAAAAGGTTTTGTGCACACAAACCCCTTACTGAGCCCCAAATTCAGGCTGAAGTTGACCACACGACTGTGAATATTAAACTAAAATAAATAAATCTGAGTGTAAGAGCAAAACAACGAAATGAAAGACGGAAGATGAAGCTGTGGATGAGTGGATGAAGTTCTTAGAGAAGCTGTGGCTGCCTCTGGATCCCTGGCAGTGTCCAAGGCAAGGTTGGATGGGGCTTGGAACAACCTGAGGCAGGGGAAGGTGTCCCTGCCCATGGCAGAGGGTGGAACTGGATGGGCTTAAGGTCCCTTCTGAGCCAAACTATCCTGGAATTCTGTAGAATGGAAGATGCATCAGACTAAGGACATGTGGTCTCCATGGAGAATGTGCCAGAAGCTTTCTGTCCATTTTATCCCCAGAAATCCAGGGAAAAGTCTGACTGTTTAAGGGCTTTATTTCAGAAAAGCAGGTCACACTCCTCACATGTACTGAACTTTGGAGTTCTCGTCAGGGTAAAGGGAGAGGGTAAAATTCTTCAAGGAGAATGAGGAGCAAGATCCTCTGAGGAGCAAGCCCCATCACAGTCCTACCCAATTCAAATGCCTGTAAGAAGCAATTTTCCTCTTCATTATCACCCAGCCCCGCCTTGACTTGGAGTCAGCAAACAAACCCCTTCCAGTTGTGTGACTCCAACAGCAAAAAGCTGTATTCCCACCAAGGGAATAAAACCCTCAAAACATGGAAGCTCAGCTTCCCTCTGTTTTACATTGAACAGCCACAGAATGTGATCAAAGGGGTGGAATTTTCTTCCTTTTCCTGATGGTTTGGCATTGCTGGGACAGCTCTGCCTCCAGTGCAGTGGTACCTGACTCACACAATGCCAGCGACGTGGGAACGGGGGCCAGAGTTGGATGCAGCTGATGAAACATGACAAGCATAAAAAATTAAATGAAAGAAAACATTCCCTTTGATGTGATAGCTGTGATCAGCTTGACACAGAGTTGGTTGTCTAAATTTCTGGCTAACTTGAGGGTGGAAGTGCTGGTAAGTCAGGAAGATTTCCAAATTTTTGAAGTAGCAATAGCTGTATTCCAACATATTTCATTGGTAAAATAAACAGTAACAAGACACTGCTCGCAAAAATATTTCCCACTTGGGTGTCACAACTGATTACTCATCTTGTTACATTATTTTTATTTTATCCAATGAATCTCCTATCAGATAAGACCGAGGAATATGCATATTTTCTACCATAACAGCTTTAACTAAAGCATTATTTAGTTTTCTTAATGTCTTTTATAAACATATTTTCTCAACAGATGCAGAAATTAATTTTCAAGCCTGCGGCAAATCATGTGAACATTGCACCTAACACACTGACTTTAACTGCAAAATTTTACAAGGATAACAAAGTCAGCAAGGAATATTAAAATTTTATCCCTGTTCTGCTGTGAATCATTTAAATTTCAGAGATTTTTCTAATAGCTTAGATAAATATTTAACTCTTCTGATTTTCTGTTTAGAGATTCTTTTAGATATAATACAAAAATGGCAAATAATATAGAACCTACTGCAATTACAACCTATTTTACCAAGATAAATATTCCAAAAAAGCGAGGCTCTGTCATATTAATATTGGAGATAAATATTGGAAGTTTAGACAGGAAAAATCTGTTGGACAGAATTACCAACTCCTTATCTCACTCGATTACATATCTTTTTTTATTTGAACATTTAAACTAAAAGTAGTAATCAAACACTTTATACAGGTTTATAGCAATGTGTTTGCTAGAATCTCCCCCTCTCTACTGAGGATATTCTGTTTTAAAAACCTTTACTGAGGAAAAGTTATGAGCAGAACTAGAATTAAAAGGATTTTTTTATTGAGGGTATTCTGCTTTAAAAAAAAATGCTTGTTGAGTAAAGGTTATGATTAGAACTAGGAAACTATAAAAGCAGAAAGCTGGGCTCGTAATAAATATATTAATTTTAACTAAAATGTTACAACCCCAGAATCTCCCACTGGCTTCAGCTGATGCCACTTTTGTGCAGCAAAGTTTGATAAACACTTCCAGCTTGTGATCAATCTGACAGAATATAAAATTTCACCTGCTAAGTGCCAAAGACTCCACCAACTGCTGTTGCTGCTGTAAACATTTAACAACTCTCAGAAATATTCCCATATTTTTGCTCTCATAAAAAGTTCTTGTTCTGCAGAGCCATGGGGGCCGATAATCAAAGCATCCAATTCATACCTTTTATACTTCTGTTCCAATGATGTGAGAAATTTCTGAAGAGTTATTTTTCCCCTTCTGTAGGAACACTATTTCCCCTCTATCCAAGTAAATAGTCATAGATCTAAAAAAGGCCATTGAATTTTTATGTCTTAAAAGACTTATCTGAAAGAGGAATACTCTTTTCAATCTTCAGAACCAAGCATAAACCTGTTTTCAAATGTTACATTTTTATATACTCCACAATTTATTCATATAAATGACAGATCTACTTCCAAAAAGTGACAGAATTCTGCAGTGTAAAAGATGAGTTTCAGTTTAATGAACTGTACTATCTACCATTTATTTAAACAGCAGATAAAAAACATTCACTGAAAATTATCATCTTAAAAAATGGAAATAATACTTTCGAATGATGTCACGAGCTTAATTTCAAGTACCTTTGGACTGTCTGAAAAAGCAGGAAAAAAAAGAGAAATAAAAAGCAGAAATATTAAGCCTAAATAGTAGAGCACCATACAATGCATAATGAAACCTTTCATCCATGAATTGCAGTAAAGATTTTTATAGTTTAGGTATCTAATGAAATTTATTTCTGATACGTAATTGATATTGACTTTCTCAATGATAATCCAATTTATATCTAAAAAGTTATGGATACTGATTCCATTCAGGTCCCCAAACAAACAAACAGACAGGAACAAATAAATAAACAAATAAATAAATATAGAGGATTACTGTAGATCTGAACGTTTTCAATTAACAAAAAAACCCAACCAAACTTGTTCAGGTACAGCAGGATATGTGACAACATAAAAATAATGTTATTTTAACAGGAAATTTATGTGGAAGAAATTAACATTGGAAACCAAAAAAGTTAAAACTGTCCCCCAAAACTAAAATTTTAGAGATCTAGATAGTAGACATATGTAAAAACAATTATGATCAGCCAACAAAATCAATGAAATGTATTTCTTGACTTGCAGTGAAGGTAAATAGTATAGGTGAGTATTTTTATGTAAATATCTTTCCAGTTGGAGGTTCTCAGCTATGAAATATAGTGTTACAAATATTAGAGGAACTTTACATTACATTTTTACATTAAAATAAACTAAATGGGACTATACAATTGGTTTGAATTTCTACCACTTTTAAATTTCTTCTACTTTCTTAACTCACAGAAACTTTAGACAGCAGCACGACTGTATCTGTCCTCAATAAAAGGACCACAAGAGTCTCCATATCTGGTGCAAATCAAACCCCTAAAGTCTGTATTTAGCAGGTTCCCATTTAGAACCCCATGTGGGTTCTATCTTAGTTTTTCTTTCAATGCAGCACTGTGTAATTCTCATTTACTTTCCTTCCCAAGGTGCCTATTTACAATTCCTGTCTCTAGAGACTCCACACCAAGCTGTCCATTCCAAAGGACATGGACACCCCAGAAGATCCAAGTCCAGCCAGAAGAAAAGGAGACACAATGAGAAGTTTTCCACTCCCAAGTTTGCAGTGGATTTATTGCATAATAAAATCACTCCACGCTTTGGAAGAAAGGGCTGCTAATGCAGGTTGGGCTGCTCCAGGGAGAGAATTATTACAGTGCAGCCTAATCAGTGCAACATTATGCTAATTTTTATTAGTCAAAACTTACATCCTGTGTGTGCAGCTTGGGACTGTTGAGGAAAATAAAAGATTTGTTGAAAGATCCTGCAAGACCAGGTCACATTTTAATACTTTAATGGGCATCTACTGCCTAATGTTTCCTCCTACACTTCTCTTTGTAAACTTTATGCTGACCTTCGAAACTGAAGATGGATCAATACCATTTTATAAGACTATAAAACTGTATGAAACACTAAGTCAATACTGTATTTTTATCACGCTTGTGATATAATGCAGTCCTGTACATCAAATAACCCCGAGACTACCAGAGAAGGCTCGAAGTTTTGTTTAAAGATATTAATTCAACCAAGTGCTGGCCAACACCAAATTTGTTGAGTGCCAAAATATTTTCATCAGCCCAAAGACACCTGAGTGTCCAAAAAGTCTCCATGAACACAAAGGACCAATCTGATGTAAATTTAAATTGTCCAAATCCAACTAAATGTGGGACATTTTGTATGGATGCTTTAATGCTTCTTTGTGATCTAACTCAATTTTCACATGAACAAAAAATGCCTTAATTCCTGAGTAGGTTTTACAGTGTATTGCCATAAACAGCGGTTTCTTTGCTCTGGCACTACAGTTTTTAATTCACAGAAGCTCACTGTGTTTTTTTATAAAACACACATAAGCACAAAGGAACATTAATAAACAAACATGACTTGAAAATAAAAGATAATAGCAAAGCAGAAGAGAAAGAGGAACACAAGATTATTTGCCTTTTCTTGGAAGAAAAATAAAGAGAAATAAGTAGCTGTAATTAGAATTTGTAATTATTTCTGAAAAGCTCTTGCATTCCAGGTGCAAGCATGAATAAAAACCTTTGGATCAGAACATCTCTATGACCTTTCCATCAGCTGGAAAGCAATTAGGCCAGCTCCTCACCTCCCATAATGAATGATCTCTCCATCTTTATGGTAGACCCACCTTGGGGCCAGCATCAAATTTGACTCCTGAATCCTTTCCAGCTTTGGTTTTATCACAACCTGATATAGAGCAGGAGAGCCGGGTTGACACATCTTTAATCAGAACTATTTTCCTCTGCTGGCTAAGGCACTCATCCTCCCAATTGTGAGCTGCTCCCCATCCTTTTTGCAATTAACACCCATCTAAGCCCTGTGAGTTGGAGGGATAATGCTCAGCTTCAAGGGCAAAACTCTTCTATTGCCCTCAGCATGAGAAATCTGTACACGTGAAATGTATCCCTTGCAAGAGAAATCCCCACACGCCCCATCTCTAAAGAGAAAAGTATTCCTTCTGTTCAAATAAAGCTGCAAAAGCAATCTCCAAACAAACATTCAGGTGGATCAATAGCTAGAAATTGAATAGAACAATGTTTCATGCTGCCTTATAGAATTTTCAAAAGATTTGAACTGCACAAACCCAACTTTTCAAGTTCCACCACTGGCATTTATAGTCTTGTTTCCTGAGTCTAGGAAAAAACTAACAAAGAACAGATTCACATACGAAATATATAAAAAAACACCCCTGTTCTGTATGGTCAAAAAACACCCAGGGTCTCAGCTTAAGCCTAGAAAAGTAAGGGCATTCCAAGTTAGGCTCAGGTGTTTTTGTTTACCTTGGAGACCTTCACAGCTGAAAAGGGATTTCATACATCTTTCTTTTTAAGGCCCAAGTGCAACAGATGTCATTCGCCTTTACTAAAATCTGATAGCTCATCTCTAAAAAATGAAAATTATCACGAACATATCCATGACAACAGCCTTTCCATGACTTCTTAGGGGAATATTGTTAATTTATTTAATTACTTTTTTTTCACTTGAATAGCAATATATTATAACTTTTCTCTATAAATATTCTATCAATTACTTAATTTTCTATACCATAAAACCAGGAAAGTGATATTTCTTTAATTAACTACTGGACTACAAGATGTGTCTTAGACATTACATTTATAGAGAAAAGCAAATTTAAGAAAAAGGTGAAAAGGAAAAGGA